>OW679195.1:118902468-119251701 GCA_940337035.1 Agriotes lineatus | reverse complement strand
GGAAGGAATTAGTCAAGAAAGCCAGGACACATAAAGGTTATAATGGAAACAGTAAGAGGAGTGATTCACCTCAGAAAATGGATTTTACATCTTCTCCACCCAAGGAGAAGAACGCATAATCCTATGAATTGCAAGGCTTGATGATGATTTTTGCCACTTGCATCAATGGCAACCACCAAATGTGTTGTTTTAATCAAGGCAGTATTCAAAGACGTCATTTAAACTGTCATTGTGCGTCAGTATAAATGTCATATCATTGCGTACCGATACAAAATGGCCCAATATTTAAAAATAGTCCACAAAATGTATTTCGGCGTCATAATTTTGCTCAGAAATTTTTTTACTCAAGATTTATTTTAAAAAAAAATCGAGTATACGGGTCATATTATAAAAGAGAATGACCTAAAATTGTAAAGGCGTTAACTTCAACAAAGCAATTAATTCTTTTGAAAGCTTGACCATTTTTAAGAACTGAAATAATAAACTTTTGAACAAAGATGGCGGACCAATACCGTCCTCCGTCTTATATGATTTGTTGAAGTTAAATTGACCGTCGGCCAAGCTCATTGGCCCTCGGCTACGACCTTTGGGTCAGACAGTATAAATAGATGTAAAATACGTGCACATCGCCCACTTCCATTTGTGATTTCGCTGCGTAAGTTTTTCGTAGCTACCGATGATGACAGCGTGGCTGTCGAAATATGTATTTAGCAGTTTAAATATTTGTGTGGTGAGGGGTTTTAACGAATTTGTGATCAAGATTTGTTGTTTTTCGGCAAAGTCTCTTGACAAACTTAATTTAATCAAGTTAGTTTGTCTCGTGACATTGCCAAAACACCAAGCTTTCATTAAAAATTTACCGGCAAATTATTCGCCTTAATACATTATTACCGATAATAACTTTAAAGTATCCCATTTTCTGTAATACACAGGTGGTAAAAAAGTTGGATAAACCGGTAAAGAAGATTTTTTGATTATAAACAACTTTTCTTGATAACATTTTTGTGTATTTTGAAAAATAAGGGTACTTTATTCTTGAGCCACTTTCATATTTTAAACCTTCCTCGTATATGAAATTTTGAGTTTGTGCAGATGCAAGAACTTTTATCAAAACAAAATTTTCTGAAATATGAATAATAAAAACATTCAATATGTACCCAAATTTATGAGGACACTGTATATTATTTTATTTATTTATTTATTACAAGTATGGACGGACTCGAAGTCCTTTTACAGAAAAAAATGAAAAATAACATATCATTAATTCCGACGATAGTGACGACATGGCCTCGTTCACTCAAAAACAAAAATAGTATCCTTGCTACCTACAAAAGTGACTCAACTAGGATCTAAAATATCACATGAGAGATCATTACACATGGCGCATATACGGGTTAGAGGATTGTTTAAGGTGTAGCACGACGTATAAGTTGACAAGGCAAAGGTGGTGACTGATCTCGAGGGCCGTGAAGGCACCTTGAACATCAATTGACTCAAAAGAAGGGGGCAGTCCAGTTGTCCGTTTTACTAATTTGTAAAGAAAAAGCAGATCAAAATATTTCCTCAGGGACTCGAGTGAGGAAATTTGTACCGTTATAGATATTTCATGATAGTTGTGATCGCAAAATGGGTCCTGCAATCCCAGTCTCGTCGCTGCAATTCTAAAAAATTTATGTTGGACCGTCTCCAGCCGATCAATGTACACTTTAAAGTTTGGAGACCACACTATTGAGCCGAACATTAATAAGGGTCGCACAATCATAACATACAAAGTCTTAATAGTAGAAACCGACCTAAGTTCAAGCAAACTCTCCTAATAAACCCCAAAGTTGATTTGCTTTATTAACTGTGAAATCTATTGTTGCGAGAAAGACAGTTTAGAATCGAAGATTACCCCAAGATCGCGGATAGTAAATACTCGAGCTAAGGACACCGAGTTTATTTTATAGTCCTTAGACAAGGGAGCTCTGGCACGGGAGAAAGATATACACTTACATTTCTCTGGATTTAAGTTTAGATCATTTCTCTCACACCAGGTTGCGAACCGATCTAATGCCCTCTGCAAAACTACAGTGTCCTCGTCTGCCTCTATACGTTTGAAGATCTTACAGTCGTCAGCAAATAGCAACACTTCTACGTCTTTCAGAACTAAATGCAGAGCATTAATGAACATGATAAATAGCAAGGGACCCAGGTGTGATCCCTGTGGAACTCCTGAATAAACCGTAATTTCCCTTGAACATGTATTGAAAACCTAACATATTGCACTCTGTTAGTTAAATAATTACGGACCACTCTAATAAAGAGCCGATATTCCAAAAGTATGTAGTTTAGCTAACAGTAAGGAGTGATTCACCGAATCGAATGCTTTGCTAAAATCAGTATAGATGCTGTCTACTTGATGTTTATTTTCTAAAGAGTCAAGTATATATTGAGTGTAATACACCAAGTTCGCATCTATACTTCTTTTATTCATAAATCCGAATTGCCTATCCGTAAGATGAGGACAAATAACTCCTTTTAATTTATCTATTAACAAGGATTCAAATAACTTTGGAATTACGCTCAATATCGAAATAGGTCTATAATTGGTAATATCGTTTCTATCCCCGGACTTATGGATAGGGGTAATGTATGTTATATATTATGCTAATAGATCACTGTAATGAGGAAAAAATCCTCTTTCCCATGAGGCATAGCCAACTAAGAGTTCCATATAAAAAAATACAACTTTGGTATAACTCAAAATTCAAAACTTAAAAGAAACTGATTATGCCACTGCATTCTTATCGAAAAAGTGCCTCAAGAACGTAGAAATTGCTTTATCTATTTTCATACAAAATTGAGATATAGCCACACAAAGAAAAAGTTGAAAAATCAAACTTTTATTGATATCTCGAAAAAAGAGATCGAGGATGGGGGGTCCATTTTTCCATATCTCCTATAGTTATCTAGATTCCCTATCAAAACATCGAATTTTGCCCACCTTGTACAAGTGACTGACATAATTTTACTTATAGGTACTTATCGTAATTAGCAGAATCTATTGACAACCGTGCACAACCATGCTTTAAAGGCGCGTACTGACTTGAGCATTTTTGCGCGCACAAATGGTTGGCACGTAAAATTACTCCTAACAGTACCAGCTCGAATTTGCGCGCGCGTACGCCGCAACACACATGAACACAATCTATCGCTTGTCGGTTTCTGTGATTTCATCAAAGAACCTGTGTGCTTAGTTTGAACGAGTTTAAGCAACGTTTAGGTTGTGTTTATTCATGCGTGCAAATACATTATTATACAGTGAGCGCCAAAAAGCATTGGTCAGTTTCAATTTGTAATAACAATTTATTTGCTTAAATTACACAGTTAATCAGAACTATTTCTTAAAGACTAAGAATGGGAGATTCACTTATGAAAAATGCTGTCGTTAAATGACTCCCCTCTTGTTGAATGCACTCTTTTAAACGGTGGCCGAAATCTCTCATCACACGTTGCCGCATATCCTGCAGTATAGCTTCAATATTTTCCCGAATAAACATTTTAAGCTTTTCCAGATTTCTTATCTTTCTTGTAAATACTCTGCTCTTCAAGTAATCCCAAAGAAAAAATCAGGAGTGGTTATGTCCTGCGATCTCGAGGCTAATGAAGGTCACCATAGCAAGAAATCAGTTTATTTGGAAACGACTGTCGTAGGAGATTAGTATTAATTTCCTTTTTGCCGGTGTAATTTGTAGCACCGTCCTGTTGAAACCAATATTCATTTACTATCTCCTCTATTTGCGATAAAAAGATCTTTAAAGCATGTAATGTCTTTGAGATGTAACCGATGCCGTTTCACCAATTTCCTCGAAAAAATGAGCCCCGACAATCTTTGAGCGTGAAACAGCACACAAACTGTCACTTTCGGAGGATGTCAAACATTGAAACAAAACTCCCAAGTTTCCGATTTATGAAGAAATTATCATCGATTCTATAGTGAAGTGTATGGGTTGTTATTAGGTATTGAAACTGACCAATGCTTTTTGGCGCTCACTGTATATAGAAAAATACGAATCGACCATGGAATGAAGCAATGAATTGGTTCTACAATTAATTGATGAATATGAGAAACATCCCATATTATTATGGGATGCTAAACATCAATTTCACTCTCATAGAAACAAGAAAGTAGATGCATGGGATATGATTGGAAATAATTTGAAATTGAAAGTTTATGAGTGAACAAAAAATGAATAGTCCACCATCGTTTGGATTTAAAAAAAATTTTTTGTTTCTTAATAATACAGTGCATTACAATAAATGCTGCACTTGTAACTATTATATTTATTTGAGGAATTTCTCCTCGTCACATCACACACATACAGCACAAGTTATTAACGCACACTGGAGCGGATTTGCACACACAAACAAAATCCTATCTGGAACGGATATTTGCACGGACAAACAAAACCTATTGTGTACGTTTTTTAAATTTTTGGCGAACGAACGTGTGTGCTCAAGTGCTCAAGTCGGTACCCAGCTTTAGATGTCACAAGAATTAGGAGCATACATTACTCATATACAGTGTCTACTATTCTGCTGCTGTCTGCTTATCTAGTAACCTGACATTTTGAAAATTGTTTATAAAAAAAAATTGACTATACTACTCTCATTTGCAATCAAGATCGTTTTTACAAGTTTGCAATAAACAGTTGTTAGTCTTTGGTTAACAGAGATATGATATATATGTAATATTATTTAATGGGTCATATACAGTGTGTTACAAAAGTAACGCCTGTCCACTTGGGGATATATTCAGGAAGATAAAATAAACCGATAATAAAGAGTGACAAAACTTCAGATTGTCTTTCCTTACAGAGTTATTGACCAACAAAGTATTAAAAATGTATGTATTACAAAATCAAGTTTTATTGATAATAAATTCATTAAATGTTACATTAGATGTTCAAATAAGCGCCTTCCACTTCAGTGCATTTTCTAGTGCGGTTTAACAGAGAAGCATTTACTCTCTCTAACATTTCGTCGTTTATTAAAGCTACAGTTGCACAAATACGGTCAATCACATCTGCCTGTTCAACAACTGGTTGTAGATAAACTTTTTCTTTAATAAATCGAACGGGTTAAGGTCGGGTGATCTGGGTGGCCAAGTTATTGGTCCACCTCTTCCAATCCATTGGGCAGGGAAGTTTGTATTTAACCAATTCCTGACTTGTAGACCATAATGTGCTGGGGCACCATCATGTTGATACGAACAACGCTGTCTATTAATAATAGGAATTTCATCTAATAAGGTTTCATCTAAAAATTCATAGTATAATGCTGATGTTAGACGATTTGGTAAAATGTGAGGACCAATAAGTGTGTGTAGCAATCCAGCCCAAATATAACTGACCATAGTCTTTGAAAGGATCTTTGTCGAGTTAAATACGGATTTTCGTCAGCATCACACCAATTTTTAATATTATGCAAATTTATTATATCCTCTTGAGTAATCGTAGATTCATCACTCCAAAGACAATTTTTGATAAAATTTGAATCATGATCTATTCTGTTTAACAACCATCTACAAAAATTAAGTCGAACCGGCATGTTTCCATCATGCAACACTCGTACTTTTTGTGCTCTAAATGGATACGATCCATTTCGTTTTAGTAATCTATGAACTGCTACATAATTAACATGATTATGTGTTAGTGCTGAAATCTTGCCTGTGCTTGTGCTAGATTCTGCTTCAACAATTTCCAAAATTTCTTCTTGTTCTACAACTGTAAGTTTCTCCGGGCGCCCTGAAAGCTTTATTCTTGGATTCAATCCACCAGTTTCAATAAGTTGTTGTTCAACACGTCTTATTACTTTTGCATCGGGATGACGCTGTAATGGAAACTTTACTGCGTATGCAGTAGCCGCTGCAGTAGCGTTGTCATTGCAAGCACCCAACATTTTTAACATTTCTACATACTCACGATTTGAATAAATTCCATTATGACAAAGGAACAAAATTCACAATTATTACTTTTACTGTCATAAACTGACTGATCAAGGGTAATACCACAAAAGGTGAAAATTGTCTTAAAAAAATTTGCCTTGAGTGGTATTGGGAAAGATTATTCAACAATATTGGTAGATGAGTTTTACACCGTGTTCGACAGCACACATTTTTACCGTTTTCCACTATTAATTCAATACTGGAGCTTCCAACATGATTATTATGAGTTTTTAGAACAACGCTGATTTATAAACTTCACTTTGATGTTTTGGTGAAACGTCAGTCAAGGGCTACTCACTAAATTGAAATCATTGAAACCAATCGGGCTCGTGCGAAAACACTGCAACATTAGGTGTTTTCAAAGACAGTCAATTTTGATTGGCCGTTTCTGACAAATTGAACAATTTTCATTGATTCGTTCATTATAATGTCGAATAATCAGAAGTAATACTATAAGTAAATTTGATATTATCGGATTATATGTCGATAACTTGTTGCACAATAATAAAAGACTGTCAGTTTGGCAGGTTCGATCGGTAGAGTTAAGCAACGCTCTTTCTGGTCAGAACTTGAATGGGAGTTCAATGGCTGCTTCTCTTGGCGCCTCGTGATACGGCTGTCACGGAAATAGTTGGTCTCGGATGTCATATTAACATCATGACAGTCGTTAGTGGGGTTGGAAGTCCCCATAAAATGTACAGCGACGCCTATAATTGGCCTAACGGCTGTTGGCTGAGTACCAAAATTTAAAAAAAAAATGTTAGCAAGTTCAAGTTTCCATCTAATGGAATGGTGGCAGAAAAATGGAAAGAAATTTTACATTTAGAGAACTGGCGGATTGGAAAGGCTAATGTTGTGTGTGAAAACTGAAAAGCACTTTAAAAGAGCGGATATAAAGGGTAATAAGATGAAGAGACTTGTTCTGACTGCAATATTACTAGCTTCCAGGCAAGTTATTTTGAAGAAATTACTGTTTTAGTTAGTCAAAATTAGTAGCAATGGAGAATTAGGTACCTACCCATTAGGAATTACGGTGAAGTGACGCACTACGATGTAAATAGTAGTGATTTTATAGATTTTTTTCAACTGTCATGTATCGCAATGACAGGTATAGTGACAGATTGTTCATTTAGTGACCAAAACTAGTAATTTTTTGTTAAAGGTTGGCAAAGCCATGTTCCCAGATTGTGGTAGGCCATTCCAAAGGTCACTTTATAGGTCCAGTGTCATGGCCCGGAACAATATAGACCGCTTTGGTATATCTCAAGTTACGGCAAACTTCAATTTGATTATGGCATGCTGCGAATGAGTTTATTTTGGAACACACGATATAATTAAAGATTACTTTCTATTTGATTTGTGGAAATTAATTCATAAGTGACTGTAATTTTTGTTTGTCTAAGCAAAGATATGTTTACAACACAATTAACGTTATTATTTGTTAGAATTTTATTGTTTATACGGAAAGGAAAGTGATATCTAATCGTTTTAATTCCATCTTTTATCAACTTTTCTGTAAAAAAAATAGAATATTTTAACTACCTATAAAAACTTACTGAGTACTATTTTAACGCGCAATGTGGTATTCCCGTTTCCATGAGGACTTGATTGTTACTATTGGTTTCTAAGAGTACGCCACGCCATGTGCAAATGCGTTTATTTTAAAATGCAATATATGAACCGTAATTTTATTGAAATAACAACAGGGCATGTAATAACCCACATACTTGCTGTAAATTGAAGTCTTTATACCATTTGGTCAACACAATTCCATCCTTCGTAGAATATATTGTGTTTTTACATACTCAGTAACTTTTCCATATTGCATTTACACATTGCTCGTTATAATAAACTCCCTGTATATATATAATAGGCTCGATAAATTAAATCATTGGCCAATTGACCTACCTGTGCTGTTGTCGGGCCGGAGCGCTTAGACCTTGTACTTCAGGCAGGTGGTATTGGTTGCGGTAATTTTTAAAATGTAATTGCTACAAACCTTATTGAGGCTCCTTCAAACCTTAGCATTGCTTCTGGAATCACCGATCCATGAACTCCGATACTTTCATTTTGAATTTGCAAGCAGGAATAATATTCATTCCATTTTTGTTTATTTATATCACGGTATTGTTCATTTGTCCCTGGATATTCAGATAAATCATACCCCAAGAAGTGCCAAGTTTGGTCTTTTTTAAATTTTGATTTGTAGTAATCTTTTGCCTTATTCATCATTTTATTGTAACCGCTTCGAAAGAAACACTTGCATTGGTCAGGAAGTAATGTTAAAATTAGACTAATAATTACTACTTTTACAAAATCCATTAGATTTTTATAGTTACATTCATATCATGACAGGTGACAGTTTAGCAAACAGATAATTTGAGATATGTTAACTTTGTGTAAATTTTATTGATTTTGTCGTTGTTTGTCTTTTAAAATTGAATATTGAACGCAAAATTATTAGATTTGTATTAATTATCCATAGCATGTTAAATCTAGGCACAGGTTGTATAAAGTCTTATCCTCGTCGAAATGTTTGTATAAATGTAAGCGAACTTCTTGGAAGTTGGGTAGAGTTTCTAAACACTTTACTAAGAGTTGAATTAACTTTTGGCCCCCAAGCATATTGACTTTACTGTTAGTTTGCGCAACTGTTTTCCTGATTAAATTAATTAACGAACTACTTAGAGTGTTGATTTACCTGGTTTATTTTTTAGGAAAATAATAATACTCCCTACTCAAATCCCGAATTAGACATGATTAGTAAAGATATTGAAGAATTATCCAGAGAGAAACTTGCCTTAGAAGCAGATATTACACAGAAGGAGGCCGATATAAAAATTAAAAATGGTGAAATTAAAAGTTTACAGGTAAGTGATGTAATTAAGAATTATGTAGTATTAGTGGAAAAAATTTTTTCTTAACCCAAAAAATAATTTATATTTTCGTTTATATAGTAAAAAATAAGTAATTAGTAACATAATCGCCAAAGTTCACTTAATAGACTGATTGAAATGTCATTTAATTTTTTTTAAACAAGATATCCACAACATTTAATAATATTTCCATAAATAAATATACTAACAAATCCAACATAATGAAATAGAGTTATTGATCGCATTACTTTAAATTTAAATGAGCAGTCATAAAATTATGTCATTATGTCTACGATATCTTATTAAATATAAAATTTGTCTATTATTAGTAATTTTTGACTCTGCTGTGTAATTATAATCATAATTTTAATTTTAGAGTGAATTAGATACCTTAGCAGCAACTCTAAAACAGCTAGAAAACCAAAAGGGCGAAGCTCAAAAAAGATTAAACGACCTTAGAATGCAGGTATGGAACCTAGTTTTCTCGAATAATGCTTTTTGCATTGCTTTTGTGATCGTTAACATGACTGTGCAGAATTAACTGCTATACTACTCTGCATTTGATTTAAGGTTTGAGTCTGAATAACACTTAATATCTATTGTACGATTGCATTGAATGTAAAGAATTGCGAAAAGTTGAAGTGTAAACAATAATTTATTACTTTTTAATTGAAAAGCCTAGGTATTGTTTAAAATTATTGCAAAATACACTTTATTTTTTGCATTGTAAGATTTGCATTGATGTTCGGTAGATTTAATTGAATACAGAGAGATACTGTGTTCGTTTTTTTAATATTTATAATTTTAATTATTTACTGCTGAGTTGAGTTTGTAGACCTTAGTTTAGATTGGCATGTTGCATTTATTTTTTACATCAATAGAAGTCAGAAGTAGACAAAGAAATGGAGGAGGTAATAACGGAATTAACCGAACAGCAGGCTAAGGTACGTTAACTTTCTTTCTAAGTTGACTTTTCACATGTACTAATTCAATAATATCCTACGTGCTCTGCTCTGCTGCTGCATTGGTGGAGGTGGATATTTGCAGACATATTTGTGTTTTTTAAAGCATGTTCTGTGGTGTACGAGTCCATATTATAAAATATGCGTGACCTGCTATTTTAGGTAGATAAGTTAAGAGCACAAGCCACCGAGCAGTCCGAAGCTGTGGCAGCACAAGAGGCGGAATTGACGAGCAAAAAGGAGCAGTTGGAAGGACTCAGACAAGAAGAGCAGCGTTTAAAACAGCAAAAAAGTGAGAATATGAAACAACTCGAAAATCTCGCTGCTAACCTTAGTGATACTCAACTTAGTATTAGTCAGGTTATTATCTGTCTTATTATTCATGTAATATGATGGGCAAAACTTGTACAATCAGAGCTAAAGTTAATGGTTATTCTATATTGACTTTTTAATCCACCCCTTTAGAGATTTTTACGACTTGCTGATGCGTAACAGACAAACCTACAGATTCACCGCAAAAAGTGTCACTTTAGCGTTTTATAAAATAATAAGCAATTTTTAAATATTTCTTTGGTATGTAGATAATTTTAAAATTTATTAAATTTGTATTTTCAACAAGCATAATGAAACGTTACCATTAAAACTGACAGTAAAAAAAGAAGATAGTCGCTTGGATTTGAAAATTATAGTTTTCCTCAACTCGCTTCTCAGAGTAAAATCTTTTCTGTTTTCAGTCTGTTGTTCTTTAAGTCAATTTCTGTATGTGCATATAAAACTGATTGTGCATTTTTTTGCTAGGATCAATGTGTAACGTAGGATAGGATAAAATAATTATTTTGTAGGCAAAGGCAATGATTACACAACTGGAGGAACAAAGTAGACAGATGAATGATGCCATATCAGCATGTGATACAGCAATAGAATCTGGAGACCCCCTCGGCGTTGGCGATACTGCGCTTAGAATTGATCCAGAGTTTCGTGATCCTAGATACATTAAAGTAGGACTGGTTAATGGTGAAGCCACACCAGTACAAGAGGTTGGTGAAAGGAAATTGGTATAAAGTGCTCTTGTGACATATTCAAATTTGAAAAAAGTGCTGGTTGAAATTGCACTAAAAGTAGAAAGGTGAACTTTCTTATTCCGGGGATTCTAAAATTTTATTAGATGAATTTTTACTATTTTCAAGCATACGGTCATCTAAAGATCAATTTTAGTTTTAGAACAGTTTATATATTTTCAAGAATTGTGCAGTTATTTTTTACTGTTAACTGTTCTAATTCTTAATGTTTTTAGTGTAATTAAAGCATTTGTTTTATATGAAATATGTACAAAGTATTGAATTTTTTTCGTGCATTTTATCTTAATGATTAGAAATTGATTTAATCATTGAAAAATTTTGTATATTTGACCATTTTTTAATTTAGAATGGATTCCATACCAAAAATGACCCCTTTAGTAACCAGAACGGGCCTATGAATAATATATCTTCTGGATTTCAAGGTGATCCATTTAAAGCAGGTTAGTTCAAATCATTTATTTCTTTTCTTTTGAATTTAGTTGATTGCTTACAAATTGTAATATTTGAAAGCAGTTTGGTAGCACATATAACGAGTGATTCTAAATCAGATACATCAAAGCAGGCCAGAAAAAAAATCACGTATGTTGCTGCTTGAATTTGTTACATTTGAACTACATGCTATTGCAACTAATCCTTGCAAATATTGATAAACAGCAACTAAACTGATCATTCAAAGCCAGTTTCATGTAAACTTTGTTTTTTAATTTAAATAATGTAATAGTTATTTACCTAACAAGTTTGGGAAGTTAATTTTCCCGAATGAGCACTTTGTTTGCAGCACGACCGAAGGGAGTGCTGCATGTAGTGCGAATTCGGGAAAATTCTTCCCGAAAGAGGTAGGTACAATGTTTTTTGTAACGAATAACTCAAAATATTTAAAAAAGTTAAAAAAATATTATTTAGTGTTTTACAACTTTACTGAGTTGGCAGCACAAATTACTAAATTTTTATACGTATCCTAGCACCTGTTAGCTTTTGTTGACGTTTACAGCGCCCCCGGAACACACAATTGCCATAGTTTTTGTGGGAAAGTAAAAAACACCCCGGTGCGGGAAAAGTCATTTTCGGCGCATCGGGAATGACCGGGAAATATGAATTTTGAAATCATGAGTGCAAAATAGTAATTTACGATGCAAGTAACGTTATCAAGCTTTTTACATTATGAGAGAATAGTTTGAATGAACGAATGACGTTAGGAGCGAGTTCTTTAAAATTCTCGAGTAATGTAGAAAGCAGATAACGTTACGTATATCGTAACACGGTTTATTTTATCCTAAAATGCTAATCTTTTTTAAAAAATAGGAGATTTTTTTATTAATGACATTTACAACAGCGAGTGGTGGTATCACTAGTAAGATAATAATTGGAAATAGCTTAGAGTCTCTGTTTATAATGTAATAACCGTCATCAGCGTTGATTGTTTATAACAAGTCTGTCCATTCCATCTAAATTTACAACTAGCGTGTATCAAGGAAATCTAAAGCTCAAGGTTTAACACTGAGATTTCTAAGTTGTCAATCGATGACATTGTCAAATGTTTATAATTACACGTGTTATGCCATTGTCAAATATTAAAGAGCCGTTTTATTTCTCTTTTAATGTTAAATATAAAATGAATAGTAAGTTGAAAATATCTGGAGGTTTTTTGTAAACAAAAAAACGTAAAACATTTTTTAAAATTCAAATTAGTAAAATAAAAAAGTTTCCATCCCTTCGTGTTTTGCAATGACTGCTAAGAAGGGATTTAATCAGTTTTGATAAAATTCTATCAAAAATGGGTTGATTGTGATCTTCACATTCAAAATGTGATCTTCACATTCAAAATGTGATCTTCACATTCAAAAGGTGATTTTAAGAGGTACCTAATAATGAATCAGTAATTTTCAGCAAATATGGAAGTATCTCTATTAGATTGTCACTAGTATTATGTATTAAGGAAATTAAATATTGACTTAGAAAGGCATTGCAAAGATTATTCCTCTTCTAGATACATTAAGTCTAATAGTGGCGTGCAAGTATTAACACTAGTCAATACTTCCAGACACGTACTATCGGTTCGTTCTTCTAACGTGTGAAAAATTTATACCCCTAATATGGCCACTGTAGTAGATTTACCAAATCCCACGTTATTTGTCACTTCGCATAAATTTTCAATATTCTGTTTGGTTGAGTTCGGTATTGGTGAATATTTACAGTTTCCTGTAACACGCAATCTTGGTGACATCTGTTATAAGACTTTGGTTGTCAGGAAGCATACTTTTTAGGGCATTGAACAGGCTTGTTATAAACAATCAACACAGATGACGGTAATAACTATTTCGTTTCTCTGTTGCAAAAACAGTTCTAAAAAATCTTTAATCAAAGAAGATGCTGTTTGTGGCCACCGCCGGCATCTCTACGCAGCCTAACTCTTCTTTTCATGTCATTGAAAACATTGTTTAGCACCCCAGAGACGCATTCGGTTTGGTGTTTGTATGTGCAGGAGTAATTCGCTCTAGTGCAGCTCGACGTAACTTAGAGTAGTTTTAAATAATACACGTAAAATCACTTCATCACATGACCACAGAATAGTTTCTAAATTCTATGACGTGACTATTTTATGCTGTCATTTGTTGTAATTTGCAGCACTAGGAGACCGTTAGATACTAGCAGCAAGAACAGTAGGCAGTTTCGTTTGTTTATCTTCTAAAAAATAACAATTTCCCAAAATGTTAGGTTATTCATGTAAAAGTTCACCAAACAAGTGTCAAACTAACCTAACTAATTAACGGAGCAGTTGTGGAACAGTAAAACCGCAACCATAAAGCAGGTGCACGAGGGGAAGAGGGAAAGTAGGCAGATCTGGAGCAAAACGTTCATGCAAACAATACGCGTAGTCATCTACACCGAGTTGCACCTAGCAGCTCGTGCATGCAAATCGAAAGCGTCTCAGGAGTGTTAATTATTTCTTCAATATGATTCCTTTCTCGAAGGTCATCCAAATCAGCGAGGGGTTTTAAAAATAAAATTTTTGATTTGGCCACAAAAAGAAATCACAAGGGGTCAAATCGCATGATCTAGGAGGATAAAGTTGTAAATCTTGTTTAAGGATACCCTGACAAATACTGTAAGAAAGATCAACCTGTTGATAGCGTCCACAACATGACGAAGAGTCGTAGTAAATGTGTCATAGTGAACCACCACATCTGGAAATTCTTCAATAAAATCGTCAAATGCGTCTCGCATGGAATAGACCCATTCACCATTGATTTTTGGCCATTTTCGAAGTACATTTTTAGCATGGACTGTTTTTGGCCATCCGTGAAAACCATAACCTAAAATATACAAACTAAAAGTTTCGTTGATTTGATAATGTGTTTCACTGGATGTGTATCGACTTTTGCAAATTTCACTGCTACAAACGACTACCACTTACGGTGTGCACGGTGGTATTGTGTTCACTGTAATAAAACTGTCTTCTTCGGAACTGTTTTTTTTTAAGTTTGGTAGAAATTTTTTGAGTTTGTTTCAACAAATCTGAACAGACCTATCGTGGACAATGTAATGCTAGCACAATTTAGTACTTATAAACCAGAATTTTTGCTGAAATTGCTGTGAAAAATGATTTGATACGTTTCAAATTGAGGTGACAGTTATAAAGTGACAGGTGTCACTGAATTAATGTTAGACATGAAGTGTATAGACACAGAATAAACACCTAATGAACTCAGAAGCGACACTAGCTACTGGCAGGGGTCTAAAAATCAGTGCGCATGCGTAGCGCTAGCGAGTAGATTTGTGACGTCATGACGTCTGTTTCCATGGATTGGTTTTAACAGGTATTGTCGGTGGTGCGCCTATAATTCAACTTTTTAAATTTCTCGCCTTTTCTACTTGCTCACAGTATGCCCGCCTGACCAAAATAAGGCACCTCGAATATCAAAGGCGCCGCAGCAGAGTGTCGCTTCTGAGTCTGTTAGGTGTTTATTCTGTGGTATAGATCTTTCTTTTTTTAGGTCCTCTTTCATGAATCTAATTTTGAATCACACGTTATTTTCATTATATCAAAGTGGCGACGTTGCACATGTGATATCATCTATTGAAAATTTGGCTGTATGTTTTAGATCCCTTTAAAAGCAACACAGATGCCTTTAGTTCGAATGATTCCTTCAATGCTGCCTTCCCTAAGAGTAATGTAAGGATTGATATCTGTTTGTTTAAAAATGTCATTGTAACGATGAACCATAATTGTAGGATGCATTTTCATCCGACCCATTCAATTCATTTAACACATCAACGACCACAAAAGCTGATCCTTTCGATGCTTTTGGCGATGGAAATAAAACAAATGCAGAAAACACTGCGGAGGTAAACTGTGCTGCAGTAGTTAGTATTAATATTTGTTTAATTGTAATGTAAATGCTGTAGGACAATAAGGATCCATTCGGTTGTGATCCTTTTGCAATCTTGCATGCTCCAACAAGAGATTCAGCTGCAGCCCCTCCAAGGCCCAGCAGTCCTAGTCCGGCACTGCCACCTAAAAAGAGCAAACAACCCCCACCAAGGCCTGCTCCCCCACGCCCAGCACCTCCTGGTGGTAAACAATCTACACCCCAAGCAGACGCATTTGGGTCACCTGCTGATTCCTTTTCTTCCGCTGGCGGTGGAAGTTTTGCAGATTTCGCTGATTTTGATGCTAAGGTGAGTGTCTGCTAGCAGTTTTCTTGAAGATTGTTAGTGGATTTAATTGTTCTTTGGTGTTTTTTGATGTTGAATTATTAATTCCTTTTAGTGTTGCCACTGTAGTTTCCTGAGTAATCAGAATTACCCCCTTATTCCTTATCCTTTTCCTTCGAAGCAAAGAGGTTTCTCTAAATCCAGGAATCCCTTTTCCAGTTGTGCACTGGTATGTGAATATATAATTTAATTTGAAAAAATGAAGAAAAAAATTTATATTAGTGACCCTTGAACCTTTATAATGCCAAATGTGGTACAATTTGTTTTGCTTGTATAGTTAAGTAATTGTGGTTTACAAATTTATTAAAGTTCCTCACTTGTTATTTAAGTTGAAATATTTTTTGGAACTAAGTAAATCGTTCAGCAACATTTCTATACAATCGCCATTTCGATTAATGTTCTCGTCATACTGTGGCATGCGCTTTTTTTATCTCTCCTCAAAGAAATCTGCTGCCTGGTTACTCAGCCAACTGTGCATGTTGAGTTCTCCTTTAAACCCTTAGCACCCTGCGATGATGAATTTCAGGTGTATTATAACCTTCAGCATTGACCCTTTAACCGGAAAAAAAGCAAGATATGGTTAACTGCACCTGCCAAGTATGAACTTGTCCCACCCCTTTGAATAAGGGCGCACACGGCCGGGACTAGCTCAGATATCTTCGATAGATTTGTGGCGTGAGCAAGGAATAGGTTCAGATCCTTTCGGCTTCCACAAAAACTACTTCCAACATTCAAAAAATTAGGGCGCCTGGTTGTCTTCACAACCGATACAAATTCAGCTAGTAAACCCACCACCTACCTTTGGCGCTTATGCTGTTGACATTTCAATCGTGCAGACGGGAACGTGGTAGAAAAATATATTAATAAAACAAATTGTTAGCATGGGGACATTTACTCAATTAAATATTTACTAGCAACAAGTGCAATACCACTGTAGCCCATATATATAATACACATATATTGCTGGTAGGGCCTGGAAACTTCAGAAAACATTACGGCGCCGACATAGTTTCACTTAGAGTATAATGCGTCTCGTGCGCATGCGTGAGAACTCGAACTCCGCCTTTTTAAGCGAATTTTAAAGTTAACCACTTCCCCATTGGGCGGACGACGCCGCCGCGCTTGCGCACATCTCACCGTATACATGAAGGAGTTGGTTGTGTGTCTCACTTCATCGGCTAGTTTCCCACTTATAGCCGCTAGCAATATAGTAAGTATTAGATATATGCTGTAGCCTAATGGCTGATAATTGTCAAACAACTATACTAGATTATTGACTTAAATAATTTCATAAGGCAAGTAACCAATTTATGATAAGTGCAAAGGAATTAATTACAATAAAATCACAATTGTGCGGAACGCTTCTCTGGCATTTGCGTCTGCACTAATAAGGAGTACATACAAATTCAGCAATTGAGATTAATTAGGATTCACGCAATAAGCGTCAGTTGCAATTTTAAAAATATGATCGCGTACGTAACAGTTGTAAACACCTAAGGCCTTAAGTTAGCTGTTATTTTCTTTATGCGGCAATCCGCCAGTACGATAAAAACGCTGAATTAGGTTGTACTTACATAATACACAAGCAGGTCGCATCTTGGGGGTGTAGTGCGCCGCAATATCGTGATGGGAGAATCCTTGTAGATACTGATTGACCTCTGCACGTCTCATAAGTCGGACCTCGACGCTAGTTAATTCGAAGACATTATCGGGACCCCAATTTGTTAAAAAAATTGCGCCGCAGGTGTCGCGATTTACGCTCTGCGAGTGCTTAGCCCCTAGTCTATTCTTTTGTTGGCACTTTGCTTGCCCTTCTTTTCCGCCTAAACGCCAATACACGGAAGTTAGTAAAGGAAAAAAATAAGCCAGAAGAAATCTCACCTAAAGCTGGAGAACGGCGGTTCGCGGATTATCACTAAAGTGATCTTTCATTAGTTAAATCTGTGCAGACTGCTTTGACTAGCATCATCCCTTGCGGCGCTGTCAATTAAAACAAAAGCTGACTTCTTCGTCTGCTAGCAAAATCGAAACAGGAAAGCCCTCGCTAGGATCGACGCGTTCGAGCCAGGAAAACAAGCGGCTGTTATCGCCAACCACACGCTCCAACGAGATAATGGTAGTTTATACCTGCCTCATTTGGCATATATCGTGGTCCAAAAGTAGTTAATAATTATAAAACGCGCTCGTAAAACGGGGCGTTACAAACTATGCGCCATAAGCCGTAATTTGCTTTCTTCTGGCTGAAGGCATAGACTCTAAAGGACATAATGCAGCCCAAATTATCAGATGAGTACAGTTTATGAGCGATGGCGGTGTGCGACAATGATGCAGAAAGTTTAAAGAAGGAACTGAAAGCCATCGTGAACAGTTGGCTGAGTAACCAGGGGGCAACTTTTTTTTAGGAGGGCTAGGAAAACTTGTGCCACAGTATCATAAGTACCTTCATCAAAATGGTGAATTTGTGGAAATGTTGCTGAACGATGTACTTACAGTTTCTATACAATGAATGTTTCATATTCATTCTTGAAAAAGTGACTCACGATTTAGTTTTTTTGATATTGTTTGTAATTTATGATATATGAGGTGTTAAAGTTAAATGAAAAATAACATACAGATTTTGATTTTCCAATTCGAATAATAAAATGGTTGAGGTATATGCTGTAATGAGACAGATTTATGGTGTCGTAATTGGCACGCTGGTATCTTGTGATGGCTTGTAACCCTTTATGTTGTGTATAACACTTAGGTAGCACTTTATTTTATTTAAATAGTTTTTATCAATTAGTTAATTAGTTAAACAGGTGCAAGTTCTTTATTTAAGGGGGACTCACACACACCTTAATGAAATAAAACCAATAACGAACTTTTGTATTTTAAATTAATTTGAACAATCAAATTGTTTCTGTTACCTTTCTCAAGTTGGGTACAGTATATCAATAAGTAACTGGATTTCATAACACTTTTATTTCAATAATGCTTTTATTTCAATTCAAAATATCACGGCTAATGCAAATGGTGAAATGCTTAATATTGATAATTGTTTGTAAACGTTATTATGAACACTTACAAGAGCAGTATAAAGAAATAGTGATTATTAAGCATGTCAGCAGTTGTAATTAGCAAGAAATTATAAAGAATAAATAGTCCATTCATATTAGAAAATTAGAAAAAAGAAATTATAAAGGTTTGCCATTTGGAGGTTATACACACCAATGGAAGAGCTTAAAAAACAAAAGAGTTCCCAACTCCCAAGTGGTAGCTTCACCTCCAAAAACCACCCCTAACACGCACTGCGGTGGATTTTAGCGTTTTTCTCAGAAACCATTGGTCGTACAGAAAATATTACTACTCTAGTGAGGTATAATGCGAATATGTGAGTAAATTATTTAAATCTGTCCAAATAACATTTTCAAATATAGTAAAGTAGCATTATCAAAAATATTCCTCATCAAGTTCTCGATAAAAAGGTTTCTCTTACCAATTTCATTTTTTCCAATGGATTTCGAGTAACAAGCGATTAAAGTAGGGTATTGCTTTCAGCGCAGATTAGTGACGCGAGTTTTTGGTCACAATACTTCACCCGACCTTACATTTTTTGCATTAACCCTCTTTTCCTACATGACAAGGATTTATGACAGAAATTACTTCAACTCTGTCCTATGTGAAGTCAAGGGTTCTCGCACTACCGCCGACCCAGCTAAGTACTATACTGACCGTTTTGACCTATGCAGTAGAGGAAAGCAAAAACAGTGGGCGATCTATGTGCATCATGACCTTTGACTAACCATTGTATATAAAAGCAAAGGACATCGTACTATTAAACAACGCTGAACACGGAAAATTTACGAATGTCGTCAGATTGGAAGGATTCCATCTGTTGATGTCGTTCTTGGGATCAATCGGATTTATTATGGCTGACAATGAACTTACAGAATTATGGTCAACTGTATAAGCTTCTGCATCTGTTCCTCATATACTTTCGGGCCATGCTATTTGATGAAATTGAAGTTTCAAAGGAAGACAAAGACTATATCCAAGCTTTGCTCACTGACATTAAAAAAATAATGCTTTAACTTCTGACAGCTTAGTAAATGACGACACCCTTACAAAAATTGAATTAGGGTTTTCAGAAGCAACAAACGCGAAATTGGAAAAACTGCAAAATTATGGTTGCATTATTTAGAATTAGTGACCATTGTAATCCATTTTATTCAAGCAGAATGCAAGGGGAAAGTGTTCTGAATAAATGGATTCTCGGAATGCCATCCACTCACCACGTATGCAAAGCTGTGGAAAAGTATTGCGGTATCACGCCAAGCACCACAGATCAGCATGTACAAATGAGGGACTCAAGAATACAGACAGACCAACAAGATTGTCGAAAATTTGAACGGTGGCTCCGGAAACACTCTCCATTCAGTATTTCAAGAATCTTGTTTCACTATCTACTGGTTTTGTTACCGAGGAGAAAACCAATTGTTATGAAGCGAAAACGGTTGGAGAGAATATTTTGCATAGCACCGAAGGCAGTGAAATTGAAGTGTGCAAACATAGTAACAACTATAGCTTTGTCAGCTGGAAAAATTACAGTTGGCAATGACATTTTTCAAGTCGATTCTACCGAATCTTTCCAACGAATAATATGCACAATTTATTCTCCAGCGGACTTGCGCTCTTGTTTTAAGCATGAACTTCCTTCTGTACCTTTGTCTTTATTTGACAACAATCCTATGACAAGTAAAACACTTATTGTTCGAAATCCATTGGAGAAAAAGGAATTGGCATAAAAATTTTTTGTAGAGAACTTTGTAAGTATAAAATTTTCTGTGTGACCAATGGTTTCTGAGAAAAACACTAAAAACCACCGCAGTGCGTATTAGGGGGTGAAGCTACCACTTAGAAGTTGGGAACTCTTTTGTTTTTGAAAGCTCTTCCATTCGTGCGTATAACCGCCAAACGGCAAAACTTTATAATTTCTTTTTCTTATTCGACTATTATAGGTCTAATACAATATGACAATAAATATAAGATACCGAAATTGAATGGAAAATAGCAGTTACCATGGAAGAAAAAACTGCACAAATGTCACGCTAACTTCTACAAGACAGTTTTGTATTTAAAGCCTTGCAATAAGTTCGTGACACAAGATGCTTACTAACGAGCAAAAAAATTGTATTTACAACCACTATAATCGCTCATACGGAATCGGCAGAAACAATGGGCCAAATATCAATTACGTTAAAGTTAAGTTTTTAGAGCAATATTAAAGAGATGATACAAACACAACAATAAGGCGCACATTAATGAAGTTTCAACGTACAGGCAGTGTTCTCGTCCAAAGGAAAGGAACATCTGGGCGAAAAAGAACAGTGCGGAATAATGAAAACCACGGCAGGCTTCTGTATCAAATCATCCATTCTCCAAAGAGGAGCCTGAGAAAGACTGATGCCTATATCTGGGGAATGATGACAAATAGTATTTCCATCGAAAATGTTCCAAAAAACAGTTTCAGAATTAAAAACAGCAATAGAAATTTTTTCCAACATTTACACCAACCTCTATTTAGAGGCATAGTATCTAATCTTCAGCAACGCTTGGAATTATGCTTGCAAAGAGATGGTGGTCATGTGGAGCATATCATACATCAATAATTATTACTTCTGTATAAATATAGTTTGATATTTTATTAATAAATTAATATTTTAGTTTCGGTATCCTTTATTTATTGTCATACTGTATAAATGGATTAAAATGCTTTTATATAATACAGGCAGACCTCGCCTTTCGTGGGGGATACGTTCCAGAAGAATGCCACAAAGCACAAAACCGCGATGCGCAAGTAAACACATAAATGAATCAAACGGGGTTAGGTTCCATAAACTAGATTTATTTCTTCTATGCAACCTCAAAAAATTCAAAAATACATAAACGTGCGTATACAAACTACAATTTCATACGTATCATAAGTCTGCCACTTGAATCTAGAGCTCGAATGTCGAATGTTTATTCAAGTTATAATTTTACAATTTATTTCTGGTCGAATTTGGTAACAAAAGATAGAAAGGAATAGGCTCGATAAGTGTGTTTACAAGTTCGTGATAAATAATGTTACGAGGGGTCGTTTTTAATATTCCCGGAATAGAAAACAAACCAAACGACTACAGAACTATGAAAAATTTATTTTTCAATATAACCCCCTCCCTTAATAATGCAAGTATTGGAACGTTTCAATAACAACTGCAAACCGTGATAAAAATATTCTTTTGTTTTTGTCTTGAAATGGCTCTCAACTGCTGCTATGAGTTCATTATCAGTAATAATGTATTAAGGGCAAATGCTTTTGCCGGTAAAAATGTTTTACGAAAGTATTTTGTTTTGGCAATGTCACAAGACAAACTAACTTGATCAAATTCCCGAGCCGAAGGCGAGAGAATTTGTCAAAGTTAGTTTGTCGAGGGGCATTGCCAAAAAAAACAACAAATCGTGAGTAAAACACTTGCCGAGCAAAATCATGAGCCCGAAATACATTTTGTGGACTATTTCCCAAATATCGGTTCATTTTGACATTTACACTGATGCGCAATGACAGTTTAAATGACGTTTCTTAAATACCACCTTGATTAAAGCAACATATTTGGTGGTTGCCGTGGATGCAAGTGGCAAAAGAAACTGACAAAATCCCAAGGGAAAATTTCGATTTTTTTCCACTACAAAAACACACGATTGGTTGAATTTTGAAAAAGCATGGCCTTTCATTGGATAATAAGAGATGTGGGAAATAGTCATAGGCAAATTTTCTTCATCTGCTGTCTTTTTTCATATTTGGGAATAGAAAGCAGTCTGAGGGAGCCAAATCGGTACTATAGGGCGGATGGTTCAGTTCTTCAAAGCCGCAACTGTCCATGGCAGCCTTGACTGTTTTTGCCTTATGAACAACAGCATTGTCGTGCAACAGCAGTATCTGTTTTGTTTAATTGAATCCCGTAAACGGTGCAATAAGCCCGAATAGTATTCCCCATTTATTGTTTGGCCCTTTTTTAAGTAATATATTAATAATATCTCCTCACAATCCCAAAAAATGATGGCCATTATTTTTCCCGCTGATGCAACGACCTTAAACTTTTTAGGAGGGCTAGAACCCTTAACATGCCACTGCATGGACTCTTGTTTGGACTCTGGGTCATAATAATGGACTCAAGTCTCATCTCCCGTAACAATTCGTTTAATTATAGAGTCGGGATCTTCGTCACACAAACTCAAAAACTGATTACAGACTTGAATTCTGTGCTGAATTTGAAATGGAGAAAGCATTCGGGGAACCCATCTTGCACTTACTTTTGACATGCCCAAATATTCATGCAAAATCCTAAAAATAGTAGTTTCTGATACACCAGTTAATGTTGCTAACTGCCTCTTCTTTAGTCTGGCGTCTTTTAACACTAAACCTTTAACTTTATCTACAACTTCTGCGGTAATCGTTTCAGTGGGACGATTCTAATGATTCTCGACCACATCTAAACAATTTGGACCATTCATAAATGGTTGATTTGGAAGGACACAGGTCACCATACACGGCTCTCGTTTCTTCAACTATTATTTGAGGACTTTTTCCCTGTTTGGTGGGGAGTTTTATAACCGAGCGATACTCAAATTATGTACTGTTTGAGGCTTTCGCGGTTACTCGAAGTATTCTCCTTAGCATAGAATTTCGGCTTAGACCGCGTAGTATTTGTATATGAACACCCAGCAGTATCTCAAGATACTCAAACAACACGAGCCACCAAAGAGCATGGCCATCGCGTGGGTTTTTGCTCGACTTCACAAGATGCAAGGCACATTAAGCCAGAAAATGCTGGGTGTTCATATACAAATACTACGCGGTCTAAGACGAAATTCCTATGCTAAGGAGGATACTCAAATTTATTCATTTCGACCTCTTAGCTTGACAAGTCTTCAAAAACCAGAAGAGAACTTGTAACGGCCCGCCTTTATTTAGAAATATTTTAATGGCCTTATTGCCTTAGGTATGCTCTAAGCCGGAAGATACGTTCAAACTGCTCTGGTATAGCGTAGATCAATAAATAACACAGGATAAATAATGAAAATAAAATATACTGTTTTTAACTATTTACATTAAACGCGAACTTAATAGGATACACTGTATATTACGGACAGGGGGTAGTTGCGCCTACAGGGGGTTGCTCGGGTTCGATAGCGGCGGAGCGATTCAAATTATCCAGAAGAAGGGCAAGCGCGTCGAATACGCCTTCGAAGCGCGCGTCGATGTCCTCACAGGTATCGCGGGGCCGGCTGTCCGCGCAGGGGCTTCTATCAGTCAGAAGAGGTCGTTGGTCGAATGCCCCAGCTGTGATATGCGATTGTTTGTTTACAACAACCGCTGCGAACATTCGGATTATTAGTGGTACTTTACGGAGATACCTGCCGACAAGAGAAGTTGTTCGGGCTCGGCGTCTGGTGTGCCGAATTACACCGGGGCCGCTGAGCGATTTGGCGGCGTTTGCAGCTCGAAATTGTGCCGCAGTCGGACTCCCATGGATTTCGACGTTCGGATAAATATGCGGCTCCGCCCGGATCGCCGCAGCGCGGAGAGTTGTTTCAAGGAGCCTTGGGGATAGCTCGGGGTGTTAGCGGCGATGTCTGCAGGTATGTCTCTTATCGCTTGATCTTCAACTGTGGTGACGGGATGTTGACGGCTTCTTAGTGCTTTAAAATTCAGGAAAATTAATGCGTTCAGAATATGGCCTTCGAGGGCATAAATGATATGCACGCTCTATCTTCGGACGGCGGACGGGTTAGATAAGGATCTCTAGGTCATCGGAGTGTTCTTGCAGGAAGACAGTGACTATACCTAACCTGCAGGACTGTTATTTAGGCGATTTCTCCTTTGCTTAGACAGTAACCTGCACAGGGCAAAAGAGTAATCGCTCCGGGTGGATTAGGAGAGATTTAGGAGAGGATTCGGGATTGAATCTGTTTAGGAGCTGTCGGGCGTCCCTTTTTATACGTTTCAGCAGCTCCTGGTCGGAGCTCGCGCTCCCCACTTAGATAGCGGGGAAACACTCCTGCGCGCAAACGTGGCTTCCTGCGCATCGGCTACCGGCCCGCGCTATCGCTTCTTAGCGCGGTCTTGAGATGCAAACGTTTGATTAAGGCGGTGAATTAAATTCCCAATACTTTTAAAGTATCTTCAGAATTAGATTCGCAAGCGAAACGTTACACATGACCCATCCTTCGGAAGGACTCGCTTCCCGGTGGACCTCTTCTCCGACGGATCTGGTTAGACTTAGACCCCTTCTTGGCGTGCCTGTGGGGTAGACATTGGAAGTGCGTTTCAACCTCCCGGGACAGCAGTGTCGAGTCGGTTTTGGAAATCGGGGACATGATAATGAATAATCGAACTTTTACTTGCGATTTTACGGGCGGTCTATCAGTTTCATCTCCAGGGCCGTTTCCCTCTGGATTCGGATAACTTCCAGCGGGCAATTTTATCCGATGCTACCGGCCCGCGCTATCGCTTCTTAGCGCGGTCTTGAGATGCAAACGTTTGATAAGGCGGTGATTTAAATTCCCAATACTTTTAAAGTATCTTCAGAAATTAGATTCGCAAGCAAAACGTTACAAACTAAGCTATAAATTTGGAATTTGTTTTATAAATTTCCATATGTTGTTTCAAGGCCTAGCTGATTTTAAAAAGTTAAATAGAAAAATTCTAACCAAATTACAAAGTACTTATTCCGGGAATATAAAAACGACCCCTCGTATTTAGGTGTTCATGACATAAACCGCATACGTCTGCTTTATTTTCTTAGTGTGTGAAAGTTGAAACAGTTACGTTGACAATTTCATCCGCAAACACGCGAAAGACAAAGCAATCACACGAACGGCAAAGAAAAGGGAGTACATAAGTGGCCCCGTGTAAAAATCAAATCTGCGAACGGCAAGGTCTGCTTGTATATTAATTGCAAAATGCCAAATTTATATAATAATATTCATGGTACAAATATTTACATGAATAATTTATGTAAAAAACAATTAGTCTACATTTATCGGCTATCATACAAACAGAATTAGCTTAAAGAGAAAATATCACATTGAGGTCATCATCCTGGACTCAAGTGGATTAGAATTTCGTCTTGCCATCTTGCTTTTGGTTGTTTCGTCCTCTCTATTGAACAAAGATAGTAATTAATAATAAGTACATGAAAATGCTCACAAATGTTAACATAAGCTATGAATAATTATCTCGTTGGTTTACAACCATTAAATGACCGCCGGAACATAGCAGGTTTATGTTTCGTCATAAGTTGTTGGATGAGGCATTATGTGCGCTGACCTTTTACAGCTTATTCAATTTAATATACCTATAAGAAGCTTACGTCAGCATAATACTTTTCACATTCAGTTTCATCGAACAAACTATGGATTGAATTCGCCAATTGATCGGTATTTAAAATTATTAAATAAGCATAATCTTGAAATTTTTGGTATTTCCATTGTTAAATTTAAAAGTATTGTATTTAAGACTAAGAGTACTACATGAATTGATGAAGTCGGAGATGGAAACCAGTGTTTATTGTAAGTTATGTTTTATAATAATAGTGTATGTTTTGAATTTAAGTTTACACAAAGTGTCAGTGATGGAAATCATTTATTTATTATTACATTTTTCATATGTATTAATAATCTAATAATGTATTTGCAATAGTTAGTGGGGGTATCCCGTTGATAATAAAATAAATAAAATAAAAATAAATAAATAAATAAAGTAAATCTAAAGAAAAAATGCTCATTCTATTTATGGTAGTTCCTGATGGTAATACTTGTTGGTTTGCTTGTTGGACAACATATACGACTGTTGAAAAAACAAAACTCATGCAGCTGCTAGAGCTTGAATAATTTTTTCTGTAGAATAATAAAGTATTTTGGTTTTTTATTTTCTATGATCTAAAGAGAACACTTAAGTGAAGTAAAATTTATTCTTAACATTTGTGACAGCCATTGGTGTTCTGTGAAACTCATGTTCCCTTATCCGACATTCCATGTTAGGTATTGGTACCCTTCCAACACTTATACACCAGTAGCCTGACACCTCTTAATTTGAGCTTAAAATTTAGAAATTAGATAATTAAATAACAGCTACATATTGTATAAACATTACTAATAGTAATTTACGATACAAGTGCGTAAATCTAGTCTTTATTCACACGCACACGCGAGTGACTCAAAGATGCTTTGCGCATGTGTATCTAGAAATCACGGTAAATATAAAAAATTAATTTAAAAGTAAAATAAAACTGCCAACTTAATTTTACCACACTGTTGTAGATAAATGAATTAAAAAAGACACAGAATAGTATATTTTGTGTTAAGAGCTGAAAGTGCATTCAGCTTAACTATAGGCTCCTGGGATAACAATAAGATGATTTAAACAACATCTATATCCAAAATCGTGTGGTTAAGTCGGTATAAGGCGTTGAAAGTTTTTTGAAAAACAAAATAATTCTGGCCTAAAAAGAGTAGGTTGTGATTGATTTTTATAATTTTTGATATGGCATCTTTTGTGACTATAAGTCACGTTTTGAGATGGTTTTGGTCTTCATCAGTAAGTTGTAAGTGTATTGAACAAAATCTCGCAATACAAATGTGTTGATAACTTTTTAGAGCCTACGCTAAAAACATTCAATTTTTTTCCAAAAAGATTTTCTTTGTAATTTTTGATAGCAATAATTTAGTTAGCCAGAATACCTATCTTTAACGTCAAATCAGTATCATTCGTTAGTTACATGTCAAAATGACAGAAGTTTAATATCTCGAGTTTTCTGTTTCAGTTTCTAGTTTCCTGTAATTGACTTCTTCATTTATTTCCCATGTTTCTGCCCCGTATGTAGATACACCTTCCATTACTGTTGTATATATGTTTTTTTGGTAGCTTTTGTAATGTCTTTGCTCCACCAGATTGAGTTTAATTTGTAGATGGCATTCTTGTTTTTATTCTCTTATCACTAGTACCTTCTTTAGTGAAAGTCACGCATAGATATTAATACACATTGCAATTTTTAATTGTACAATTGTCTTAATTGGAAATGGACAGCTAGTCCTCCTATATAACCGTTTGGTTTTGTTCTATATTAATTTGTAAACCCCACTGTTTGTATTGGTCTATTAACGTTACGCAGCATATCAGATTCTTCAGCAGCAGGTTAGTCAAACAATGTTCATCCATCTATATCTCCATCCTACCCAAGGTTTAAAACAACCCAACCCACTGGGCCCATGGGGGGTTTTTTTCGGGATTTTTTGGGTTTTTTTCGGGTTTTTTCTGGCTCTTTCGAGTTTTTCCCGTCTTCTCGGGATAATGGCTCTTCGAATAAAAGAGGAAGCATTTTTTCCATCATCATTGATGACGGATGCTGTCATCAATCAGTTTTCATCCCCTCAATGGTGGAAACTTGTTGCAAAAAGAACCGAAAAAATGTCAACCTTGCCACATGGTTTTTGCGATTTTTTCTTAGGTTTATCTTCGGCGCCGGCATCGTCAGCTCATTGAACGATACTTTTCTACATTCGGACTTGTTTGGGAGTAAACTTTGAATCGCCTGGGCGTGGAAAAAGGCACAAAACTAGTGCAAGTGTACAGACATTTGCGCTCAACTGATACACACTCTATTGACTGGTAATAATTAATTGTTCTTGCTCTAATATTCTGTTTGTACAATCATTAATTTATTTCTAATGTTCTATTATTCTTAAAGGTAATTAATTGTGTTTTACTAATTTGTAATAAAATTCTATAAGTTGAGGTTTTTTGTTCAAATTCTTTAACCCAAGTTGTGAGTTTACTGGTCCCTTGAAGTGGATCCAGGACCGAAAAACTCAGTGGGTTTTTCGAGCAGTTTTTTCACGTGGGCGAACCCTGATCCTACCACACTACTTTGTCCATTGTTTTAACGCCTCATCTAACTACCAGTTTAAATAGTGTTGGTGATAAACCACATCCTTGCCATAATCCTTTGGTGGTCTTAAAGTGGCGTAATAATTGTAGTCCCATCTTAACTATACGTTCGTTATTCTCCTGTTGAGACTTTGTTTTCTAGTATTTTGAATAATTGCATTACTGAGGACGCTGTCAAATGCTTTTTTAAGGGTCTACACAAGATGACATTTTCTTACATGTATCATTGTTTTCTCAGTGATTTAATTTAAGATAACTGACATTGTCGACACATGACGACACATGACCTTTCCGGTCTATGTATCTCACTTTCAATTCTTTTAGTTAATATTTGTCCATACAGTCGTCCAATTGAGGATATTATGGTATGATATGTGGCGCGATTGTTTAAACACAAACACGCAGAAACTCAAAACGCTCAGCGAGCGGCAAACTAATGAAAACGCTCGCTCAGCGGCAAATGTCAACTTTCTGTTGTCAAATGACAGAAACATATACTTTCATTGTCAGTCGTCGTAAAAGTAAATGACAGATGTGGAAAATATTCTGATAAAATTCTTAACTTACCGCTCCGCAAAATAACAATAAAATCGCCCGCATCCACTAGACCTTTTACTGCACTTTTAATTTAGTTCCGTTGCTACCTGACAAATAGACTAACTTTCCTCTAGCGAATATAAGGAAAACTATGATATTACAGATTTAATTCGTATTTAAGCTAATTGGCATTTTAAAGTTAGCCTTTAGGAGCACTGTCAGCTACAGGGGTCACTATCTTATTGTGTTACTGAATATCAAAAGTCATGGAAATGCATTTGTCCTACTCTACTCCCTACACAATTATAAAACCAATTTCAATATTATACTATTTTCCTTATTGTATTGTTTTAATTATTTTTTTAGCAGCTTGCACTTATAATTTCGCCACCGATACATGCATGAGCAGCCTGGTAGTAGCGGTAGCCCCAGCAGCAAGTATTTATTTAACCATAGCCGTTTAATATTCTCTTTCAGACCCTGTATTCAAGGACCTGTACTACACAAACTAACACTAATTTCCAGCCTTAATAATTCATCTCCTCTTCAGTTTTCTGACAAGCCGAGCACAGCCATTGCAACAAAAACCAGCACATCCAAGCAAGACCCTGGACTTCACGGACGACCCATTCAGAGATTATCGCTACGAAGACCCATTCAATATTGCCTTTGATGATGAGCTTCTGATGTCGCAGATAGTTCTAGTAGCATAGACCGCATTTGGCCTTTCAGCTTCAGCCGCATCTCACAGCCGGAAGCCAAGGATTCTAAGTTTGACCCCTTCGGATTAGAGTCGTCAGTCAATAGCAAAAGCAGCACAAAGGACTCGTGGGCGTGGGAGGCGACAGTCTGTCCCTCTGCCAACCTCGATGCATTCTCAGCTCCAGTGGTCGTGCTTCAGTCCCTCTCAAAGCGACAACAGCCACTGAATCAGAGCAAGTTGCTATGGGCAACTCAAGAGAGTAAGACACAACGAGGAGGCACGTAGACAGAGACTAATTCAAGAGCAAGCTGATTTAGAGTTAGCCATCGCTTTGAGTAAAGCGGAAAGTCAAAAACAGTAGTTCGTGGGTGGTGTGTAGTAGGTTTGCGGATAAGAAATCCGGTAAAGATATTTGTTGATAGACTTAATTCAATTTAGCTTGTTGATCACTCTGTTGTGCGAGGTACACATATCTGTCATGCTGTGGTTTTTAATTCGAAATCTATAGTGAAAACGCTTTTTTTTTATAAACTTGTGATTACTGTGTATAAGGATACACAATTGAATATGATTTACGCTTGGAAAATTAGAATTGTATGTGTTATTCCATATGAACTGTAGGCTGCAGAATCGTAATTATTTACCTTCATTAATTTTGCAATGCACATGCAAATTTGTGTGTGTTTCAAATAATTCTTGCTTTTGTGCATTACCCTCCCGCGTACAACTGTGATATGAACATTTCACATGTTACCACTGTCCTATTTATTACGAATTCTCATTAGTCTTGTTGTTTGCATTCCCACAACCCTGTCTCCTTTGAGGCGGCTCATGGAGAAATAATAGTACAAGTCAATATTTATTATAACGGCTGTTTTTTTAAATCTGATGTCAAAGTTTTCAGGAAATGTTAATTGTGAACATACCGCGTACGTACCTAACCTTACTTTTGTAATTAGATGTGACAGTATGCAAATTCAACGTTGAAAAGTAATTTTATTAACAATAAATCTACACCAAATGATAATAAACAAAGAACTTAATAAACAGTAATTAGCAATTAGTAATAAAAAACTTAATTATAAAAGTAAGTTTGCAGGACCAGTAAAGGAAGGTTAGTCTGTTCATAATGAACGTTTTTAGCCAACTCACGTAAAATTTAAAACACCGGTTAGATAATTTGTTTTTAGTTTTTACAAATTATAAACAGTTTGAAATTTACAATTTAATTGCTTGGCTATTGTGGAGAGATAAAATAGATAATGTTTAAAGAGTAAAATACAAGTAAATACACATATTGAGCAGTGTATCCTTATACCAGATTTATACTTTAAACCACATCACAAAAGACTGTTACGTTACTGTTGTTCATGTCATTGTCGTCAGTATAGCTATTTTTACTTTGTAAAGACATTGTGAGAATATTTGCTACAAAATTGTCTACGCATTCTGGCTTCCTACTTGCAGTCACTGTTAGATAACGTTTGAGATTTTCTTTTTTATCTTTTTTTTTAATATACTTACAGTTTAGCGAATGTCCAAAGAAATCTAAATACTCAGTCCATAGGTACATACTCTATTATTAATGTATACTCATACGATTCAACCGGTGTTTGCTTGAGAGTTTTAATAATTGTACTTTAACCTGAAAATGCATGGAATATAAAAAGCTAACAAAACCTAAGTAAGATGAGTGTTTATAGATTTAAGTTTGATGTTCTTGTTGAATATTGAAAGTTAAATGCTTATATTGTTTTATATAAATGTTGGATCATTGTGATTTGTGTCGAGCCTTGGTGCAGGCTTTGCTCTTTTGTTTTTGATGTTACCATTTTTCTAAACATTGATTTTTAAGCTGCCGATATCTTAAGTAAGACTTATTCCAGTAATAATGTTAAGGAATATTAGATATACGATGAATCACTTTGTGAAACGAGCAAATAATCTAGAAATGCCTTCTCAGTATTTAGCTAGGTTTTGTTTAAATGTCTCGTCTTAGGTTACAAAGTAATAAATATTTTTTAGCTTTTTTTTAATGTACAAAAGTGTACATACTGTTACTGTTAAGTGTATAAAGTTATGTATTTATTTGAATATATCTTTTTTATGTTTTTGTTTTCATCTATATTTTGAAACACTGAATATATCCCTTGTTTCTTGTTTAAGAAATTTTCTTTTACTTGCTATTTCTAAGTGATACCTCCATTGTACAAAAATGTATAGTATGATCAAAAAGTCTTGGGTTCTTGTGGCATTTAAAAGTCTATGAAATTATTTACTTCTATTATTTTATGTCATTGACATGTCAAAATTGTAGCAAGAGTAAGTTTTATATTCTTTTCCGTTGATCGTCTATTAATGACCCCTTATTAATGAATGATTTTTAAAAATTTGGTATAGGTAATCAAAGATACCATTAATGTCAAATTGTTTTCATGGAATAAAATTAGATTTTCTTCAAATTAATAATATATGATCAACGGAAAAACATTGTAACTAACTCGTGTGTTAATCGGCGATTAATAATATGTACAATTAACGCGCGAGTGCGTTGAAATTGATTATTAATCGCTCTCATTAACATACTTGTTTGTTAAATAACTATTTTGAAACATATTTAATTACAATTTGCTCACTAGAATGATGTCATAAAAATAATAGAAGTAAATAATTTCGTAGATCACTTAAATTTCGCAGAAACTGTGATGGAAAGACTTTTTTATCACACTATAATAGTAATTTAAAATACTAGCAGTAGCAGGTAGTAATAGAAATTTGTTGTTGGTATACTATAAATGCCTGAGCAAACATTTTCACATGGAAGTATCGGCTGTTATTCGGTTATAATGTGGTAATTTTAGTCTAATAATGATTGTTTTATTTATTTAAATTCAGAATACTTCGGATGTTTTGGTAAAGAATGAATCAAATTCACGTGCACTTAAGCCTCGAGGGTACTAATGTAGTTTCCTGATAAGTTTCTAAATTTTCTCGTACTCGGCAGTTTATTATTCATATCACTTTTATAATTCTGGTGTTGCATTTTTTTAAACTTTTGTTTGGTAAATTTTTAGGCCAATCAGACAACCTCGGTAAAACACTAATTTGTAGGATTTTTAGAATATAGTTTTATCTATACTGCCCTCCTTAGCCAAAAAAGCATTTCTTTGTTTTGTGATTTTTTCTACTGTATAGAAAGTCAGCTTTTGCGCCCTAGTTTTAGGAAACAAAACTAGCAATTTCCAACCAGCTGGAGCCAATTTTTTTATTAACTCCTGACGAGAGCCAATATTTTTTACCTCGCGAATTTTTGCTTATGTCACCACACCAAAGCTTTACGTTGTGTTGATTTGGAAATTAGACAAAATATTACTACAGAAATCTAGTCGCTATAATGATTTCGTAAAGCAAATTTTTTTAAATTTTGCACTAAAGAACATGCTTTCGAAGAAAAAATCGTATATATGGAGCAAAGGTTCATTTCTTCCTTGGTGTGTTAAATTTAATTAAATTCACACATGGGGGGGAAATGAATACCTTTGCTCCCTAGATATATAAATAGCTATGATAAATGTTTAAACGACACTCCTGCAAATTATAGTTCTTTTTAAATTTAATGAGTAACTATAACAGGTATAGAAATAGCAATCATCTTACACTCGATAACAACGATTTTAATATTAGAATGAGATAATGCAATTGGCTAAAAAATATTGTAGGTATAGACTATTCAAATCTTGTTTTTTATTTTTTAAGGTTATAATGTCAAATTTGTTTATTTCTAAGCACTCTTCGTGGAAATGTATATAAAGCATCACTCAACACTACGTTAATTATCAGGTACGTAGTGGTTAAAAAACGTAAAAGTTACATCTTAACCATATTTTCAAATTAAACAGTAAGATATTTAGTTCTCAATTAAATTGAAAACGGAAAACATAAGCGAAAAACACAAATGGGAAACAGAAATACACACATTACAAGAACGGTTATTGCAGTGGTTAATAATGTCAATGTTCTTTCAACGTCACTTATTGCATTTATTAACCAGTATGTACCTGATAATTATCGTAGGGTTGTTAGATGCCTTATATACATTTCCACGAAGAGTGCTTAGAAATAAACAAATTTGACATAACCTTAAAAATAAAGAACGAGATCTGAATGATCAAACTGTAAGAAAGAAAATTGTCCTTAGTGTTAGTCCTATGACGAGATGTATGTGTACGATACCCTTAGGGGGGGCAGTATAATAAGAACGGAAGTACAGTGGCTTTATAAGAACAGTGCGGCCATTTTGAGTGGTTTGCCTTACAACCTGTATAGAGAAATCTTGCAATATCCCAACTAAATTCAATAATGCAGGTAGTGGTTGAGAACAAACGGGTACCTACATTAAGGTAGAATATAGTATTTAAACAATTATTGTCTTTTCAAATGGAAAGAAATGCCCTGTAGATGGTTAAAAGTAATTAAAACTTTTCATGGGTGTTTATCGACATATAACTCCGATTTTATCAAAAAAATGTTTTGAGATGATATTGAAACTACAAATAAGGGTTTTCAGTTGAAAATGTCTGAAATATTACTGAAATATCACTAAAAATAGCTGTGTAAACGGCAGCTGTATGCACCCCGTTCACTCAATTTTCTGTGCTTTTCGTGTGCATTTTATTAACAGTAAGCGACATTCAGTACAGTATAATTGTCGTTTTACCTTAAAAAAATTGGCCCAGTGGTTTAGGGTCATAACACAAGTGTAGAACAAAAACGCCATTCCCCCACCCCCTGCCCAACAGCCGCGAAAACATTTGAAATTGTTTTTTCTCGCGATCCCTTGGTCGCACAGAAAAAGCTATTGAACAAAAATGTTGGAAATAAAATTCTACACACTTTCTATCCGTGCCGCGATACCAGAAGTTGGTATTCGAACTGTAGAGAGCGACAAAAATTGTTTTTCTCCGTTCGTGAAAAGCGATAAATATTTTCCCAGGTATTTTCCTGCTGTTTTAAACGTGTACAGCTTGCATTTCATTGCATTCTACGCATCAGTTCGAAGTAAAACTTCATGTAAAAACGTTCTGTTCTGTTTATACAAAATGCCCAATTACTGTTTTGTTTGCAAAGCAAAGTCTACGAGGACCAAAAGCTTGAGGTAGAAATTCTCTTATCGAGGCCAGTGTGATAGAGAAGATTCTGAGAACAAAAAGTATCTAAAAGATCCGAATATTATTGTTGTTTTACCGGAATATACATTTCCCACGCCACGTGGACTTTGAAGGGCTATAACTCGGGGTGTAATTAAAGCAATCACATTTTTAAAGGAGATTCATGCATATTTTTTCAAGCACTACCACTTTTGCTTTTGCAATTTTCCAAAAAAAACCACCCCCACAGAGCTAGAATGGCGAAAACTGATTTTTGATAACTTTGTCGCCCTCTACCGTTCGAAATACCAACTTCTCGGTATCGCGGCAATGACCAAAATTGTGTAAAATTTTATATCCAACATTAAGGTGACTGGGTGTTTTGCGACAATTTTACTATACCGGGTGATGTAAGTCTATGTCAAATTCGAGGTTAGCAGGTTAGGTTTTGCGTCAGTCTATGTCAAAACTGACGGGAAACCTAACCTGATAACCTCGAATTTGATATAAACTTACAGTGCCACCAAAATTGACAGCAGGGTAACCAACATTAACAGTGCCAACCTAAGAAAAACAATCGCAACCATTTATGATCACCTGGTACTAATTTAGTAACAAAATATTACCAACATCAAAATTATTGCTTGGTTAAAAATTAGTTTGTATTTTACTTACTTTATTTATGTGTATAAAGTAACACAAAGAAAAATAAGTAATGATATTAGATTGGTTTTGATACTTAAGCCGTGTTCAATAACTGAACGACTTTTGAAAAGTTATAATATACCAATATCTTATTTTGACATTAGTAACTATTTGTAACTAAATATTTGTATATTTAATGAGATATTAAAACGACTCGAAATGGCGGATATTACAACAGCCAATCGGTAACTTGACCAAAATTGACCACACTATCATTAATATAGTCACTGTAAATGGAAGCTGCGGTGGCTTTTTCTAGGCTGTGGCTGCCAACTTAAAAATGTTGAAGTATATTTGAAAGATATCCAAAGATCTATTCACAAAAGAGCCATACTAAAACTTTTGAATCTAGTTTTTTAATAACATTAGTCACAGACTTGTGGTTTCTGTAGGTATTCGGAAATTAATTGTGAATTAAAGTTGAGCCATCCTTGAACCTTTCGATATAACTTTCAAACATGCAGCGGACCCGTTCGTTATCAGAAACTGTATTATAACATTTTCAAAATCGTTGAGAATGTTTATCTCAATTTACAACTAAATATGAGTTGCTGCTGTGGGAAGTTTTATACCGGGTGATTATAAATAAAGACGTTGCGGGAAGAACGATCTAAGTCACAATATGTAAATTTTGAGATATAACCGTTTAAAGGTTTAAAGACTCCTATTTTCTCTTCATTAAAATCGGCGGTTGAAATGTTACTTTTTTATTGAAAAGAATATGTTTTTAAACTTAGATGATAATATAACTCAACGAAAATTCATATTGTTATAAATTGTTATAAACAAAATAGATGCTATGTGCAGTTCTGTTCTGGAAGAACAGTCAAAGTCCGTAGTTTAAATCCGGAAAGTAACAGAATATCACTGCTTATATAAAGTACGTTTTTTTTCTATAATAACTGTCAAAGTGTTACAATGTTGGTAGATATGTGATTAAAACGCTAGGAAATTTTTGTACCTCGTGTTGGTAGAACTTTTTTCAAAATTATGGTTGTGTCAATTTTGAATGTCAAAGTTTCTTAATTTGAACTCTTGACAAATTTCTTTTTTTAACATGGAATCAGGAATCATCATCAATAAAATCGGATAAAAAAGAAAACCAAGAAATATTTTAAATGCAAAAATTAAGCAAGCGATATTAAATTATGACAATCTGTCAAAATATGACAATCAGTTTTTTAGTGGAAGAAAAGAACTAAAAATCTATGTACCAACATTATTAAAACTAGGGACCCTGCAGGAATGCAACTTATCCCCTAGAAAGTTGACCTTGAAAATTATAGAAAAAAATGTACTTTAACTCATTTTAAAATGACTAACTGTCACTTGACAGGAACTAACTTCAGTGATGATGCCACAGCAATTTTTAAAGCTGTTCTCAGTGGGCTTGGATCGTTATTCCACGAAATGACGTGGACTTAGATCGCTTTTCCATAATACACCAATTATTACAAGGCGTGTTGTAGGGACTTAGATCGGTACTAAAACTATAATTTTATTCCAGGATGAAAGTACTAATTTTAGTTATCAGTTGGCGCCAAAAGCTCGTTTTTGACAGAGCCAGTGTATATAGGAGAGTACCGCCACGTCCGCCATGTTTGTTCCTCTGACATATGCGTCACTTTGAGGTTTGCAACACAATTCCGTCTACGTGACATTTATTGGCAATCCGAAATTTTACTTAAAATTGGCAAGACTGCAAGTCTATGTCAAATTCGAGGTTAGGTTTTGTTTGTTATTTGACACAGACTGGCGTAAAACATAACCTGCTAACCTCGAATTTGACATAGACTTACAGTCTTGCCAATTTCAAATAAAACTTTAGACATAACTCAATCAGTTATTGCTGATGGGAACAAAAATGGCAGCATTTTCACAGATCAAAAGAATGGCGGTACTTTTCCTATACAGTGTGGTCCATTAAGTGTGCAACAAATGGGAAATTTTTTTATTAGTTGTACAATCAAAATTTAAATATTGCCAAAAGTTAGTGCATGTTCGATAACCATATCAGATGCCATTAGAATGGCTTCAAGTCAAACAATATACAGGGCAGGACAAAAAATATAAAATTCGTTCAAGAACAAAGTTACCTTATTTAAAAAAAATATAGCAAAATTTTATTGAGAAAAGTTGTTTATAATTAAAAGTTTTGGTTAAATACAAAGTCACGGCCTCCTATTCGATTTTGATTTTTTTTTGGAAAATTTTGAATTACCCCCGTATGATACATATTTTTATTATTCTGATTTTATATGTATTTAAAGTAGCCACAACCACATCACTTTTAAATAACTTTTAGCAACTTGAAGCGTATTTATAAAATTTACATGGATTTATATTTTTTTAGGTAAGCGTCCACTTCATGTTTGTTGCAAACGATATTTAACAGAACTTTAGAATTTCGCAAATATTGTTTTTAACAAAGCAAATGCTTTACTAATAATAATTTACATATGAAAAACTCTTAATAAAATCAGAATAATAAAAATATGTATAATACGGGGATAATACAAAATTTTACAAAAAAAAGAATCAAAAATTCGAATAGGAGGCCGCGACTTTGTATTTGAGCATAACTTTTGATTCTAAACAACTTTCCTCAATAAAATTTTGCTATATTTTTTGAAATAAGGTAACTTTATTCTTGAACGAATTTCATATTTTTTATCCTGCCCTGTATATTGTTTGACTTGAAGCTATTCTAAGGGCATCTGATATGGTTATCGAACATGCTCTAACTTTTGGCGGTATTTAAATTTCGGCTTTACAACTAATAAAAAAATGTCCCATTTGTTGCACACTTAATGGACCACACTGTATACACTGGCTCTGATTTTTGATACAGTGACGACAATAGAGTGTATTCTTTTTTATTGGTCGCTCGAATCACGTGGTATCGACCGCCATTAAGAGGCAAAATTGGTTGATGCTTTCGTTTGTTTATATCAAATTCGAGGTTTTGCGTCAGTTTGTGTCAAAACTGACGCAAAACTTAACCTGATAACCTGGAATTTGACATAGACTTACAGTGCCACCAACATATTATTCATATGTTGTATAACCATTTAATATTAAAGTTAGTAGCCATAGGCCGCCATTTTGAGGCAAATTATGCCTATTCTCGCCACTGTCTCTTATCAAGTCACTGTAATTTTTGAATAGAGTCCCTGTATATAGTTTACTAAGAGTTGGGCAAACAGCAGGATACATTTTGATTGGTTTAGATCACTTTTTACAAGGCATGCATGATGAAAGTGCATCTTTTACTTATTTTGTAATGTTACGACCGATAGTTCCACACATGCAAATCTAAATTTTAATTAAATATGCAGTAGATTCCTGATGGTCGGTTCTAGAGATCATAAGAATGATCAATGCTCTTCAAACTCTCCCATCAAAAGCAAGTTAGCCATATCGGTTCCCATAACCTCTTTGTTTGACACATGTCAAATATCTAATTTGAATAAAAAATGTATGTCAAATCAGGCTATTTGTACAACTCGTAGGGCCGGTTGCAGAAAGCAATGTTAAGTCTGGTGTTAGCTAACATCGCGTCAAAGTGAACAAAATCGCATCAAATTTTGTTTACTAATGTATTAGTTACCATAAGCATTTGAGATTTGATTCGTTTTTGTTCACTTTGACGTCGCGTTAGCTAACACCAGACTTAACATTGCTTTCTGCAACCGGCCCTTAGTAAACTATATACAGGATCTCTAATTTTTGAATAAAATAGACTTAGATCGTTCTTCCCGCAACATCTACAAATGCTTTTTTAGACGACCACATATGAAAGTAACATTATCGCGACAGCAGCCTACTACAGAAAGTTGACAATTTCAAACACTAGCATGATATTATATCGTACTAGTCATATCGTAACGGCACAAAGTTATTCAAAACACGGCCTGCTTAATTGTGTGACAAACGTCACTTTGACGTTTGTCACACAATTCAGCAGACCGTGATACAAATTATCCAGACGCTTTTGCCAATTGTACCAATAATAATATAACAATCAATTTTGCAAAACGAAATAAAAACAATTCTTAAAAATAGAATTTACTTTGAGTGGTCGTCTAAAAAATAGTGTTCATAACTCGCCCGAAAGTGCAAATATCTGTGCTCGTGTTTAGATCCACTCGGGCTTCGCTTCGCTACGCCCTCGTTTGTCTAATCAACACTCGCACGATATTTGCTACTTTCGACGCTTGTAATGAAAATAACTATTCCATCAAGTTCCCTTTAAAAGATATTGTTAAATTTGAATAGGTTGGTGTCACTGTAAGTCTATGTCAAATTCGAGGTTATCAGGTTAGGTTTTGCGTCAATCTATGTCAAAACTGACGCAAAACCTAACCTACTAACCTCAAATTTGACATAGACTTATAGTGGCACCAACATATTTTCATACAACAAATATTTCAAAGGGAACTTGATGGAAAAGCATTTATAATCACTCGGTATAACTAAAGACAAGAATCGCTGATCGTAATATTCTAACATATTTAATCAAAGAATCAAAAGTTCAATAACTATGCGAATTGTAGAGCTTAGTTTCAGATACTAGGTAGAATGGTGGTTGTTGTCATATTTCTATATGCTTTTATTGTTCTTTTAAGGTTTCTATTTTGTTTTTTGAATTACAATTTCTTCAAAAACGTGTTTGAAGTGTTAACATTAACAACAATTTTATTTATTGTTAATTGGTACGATAGCTTGTTACTTAAAATTACCACTATGATGATAAAATTACAAATAAATCATTATTAGATTAAAGTACGTGTATGTACCGTCAAAAGATTGATTTCTATAAAGAAAAAGCTAAACTGATTGGTATATGATGTTTTGGTGAAACTGGTTTAGCTTGAGCTACATTGGTGTAGAAGGCATGTTGAAGTGGACCTTTTTGCCACGATCTGTTCATTCATAATAGATTCAATTTTTTTGTTTTAACACATTTTTTTAAATAATCAAGAGATACCAAATGGCAGGATTTTGTTTGGAATAGTCTAATGTGAATTTACTTTGTAGTCATAAATTTAATTACAAAATTAAGGACATAATTGTTTTTGTTTTTGCAATTTTAAAGTAAAAATATTGTGTTTTAATAAGGGTAAAAAATATTGAATAAATCAATTTTATGCTAAACGATGAAAAGGTGCATATCGATTTAATACAGGGTGCGTATAAATTGGCGAAAGACACACACTTGGCAATGTGGCAATTCTGAGTTGAAAATCTTAATACTAAAGTGGTGAATGAGCCCTTACGAGCAGTAGATAAAAAATTGTTTTTTCAGGTAAAGTACATTTTCTGCTTCAAATACGTAAAAGTAACATCAAGCGAAGTTCAAAATGTAAAATTATGGCCCCATGCAAAATTTCAAAAATATCGGCCGACTTATGAAACCGTGGTAGGTACCAAAAAAGTACTTCTAATACACACGGTTTTATAAAAGTAAGTCGACATTTCTTAAATTTTGCGTGAAATTATAATTACCTTGACGTAGTATTTAAAACAAAAAAGCGACTTCACCTAAAAAAAACAACTGTTTTTATCTACCACTCGTGAAAACCAATCCAACATTTTAGTATTAAGATTTTCGACTCAGAATTTTATGATCAATATCGCCACGTGTAGTTTTTTCGCCAATTTATACACACCCTATATTTCATATGGATTGTAGCTAAATTAGATTGTGCCAAAATGGTTCACAAAGGCTGATCATCATCTATACTGGACATTCTTAAAAGTAGCATTTATTCAAAAAAAAATTATAAAAATATCTAAAGCTGTGTGATATTACTACTAAAATTGTGTGAATATTTTGTTAGAAATAGCAATGGAGGAATCGAATGACCAATACCTTTGTATTTTAAAATTTTCGTGTGACATATCTTTGCTAAATTATGCTAATCTGGTGTGTAGTAAGGGTAAAACTCGTTAATGGTAGAGATGTATTAATACTAATCGCTTATGCTGATGACCAAATGTTAACACAAAATTATCACTTAGCTTATTGTGAGAAAGTACAACACATTTGTTTCATTCAATATTCTAAATGTAATTATAACGAACTAGTCCTTACACTTACCTACTAATCAATTCTTCCAGAAATTGTTATTGTGTAAATAGTTGTTATGACCATGTAGCGTGTGTAACTTGAAGTATTACGGCAATTCCTCGGTGTTTTGTTTCTAATTAACTTGCAGTATTTTGTAAATTTCATAATTCCTTAATACCTGACAATATTACTTGTATATATGTATGTGTCGTGTGCTTTGACTGATACACCGCAACTTATTTTTGTTTAGACAAACCGAGATGATGTTATTCTAACAAGGTTATTGCTAAGAAATGACTCTTGTGTGGTATCAATCACTTTAAGGAAAATAAAAATCAATGTGCCTGAATGTAAGAGTCGGTAATGTGACGATAATCATATTGGAAAGAATATCGTTTTTGTTCAGTCACGTAAAGAGCAAATGGGAAATGGTATCTTACAGCCGCAGAAATGGCACGTCAACGAGTAAAGGTGCCTATTCTTTCCAGTTGAGTGATTGAGGGATGTCAATAGTAGTGTCATATAGTTGAATTAAAATTTTAACACGCTTTTCAATTTTTGAAATTATTTAAATATCAGATCTTGCTTATATCCCAGTAGAATTTCAAAAATATGTGCCTAGCAGGAGATTGGCATCCCTTTTTCAAAAGTCTGAGGATGCATTTTTCTATAAAGTAATTAAAGAAATGGCACTTATGAATCTTAAAAACTGTAGATGTACTTTTGCAATTGTGTATAGTGTTAATTACCTTCGACTGTTTTAAGCGTTACGTTTGTATAGATTTATTAACTTAGGTGTTGCACATGTAAATATAAGCACAGATTGGATTTTGTTCTTTTCAAGTGCTGGCATATGTGGCAGGTATTTATTGGTTCATAATTTGTTATTTAATGAATTACTTTTGAAGTTTTTTACCACAGGAGTTGGGTGACAAATTTCAAAGTAAAATTATTACTTTCAACGATCTCAAGTGTTAGCACAGTTATTGACACGTGTAAAATATATTGTAATATTCATGATAGCTATAGTTGTTAACTGCGCTGGTTGTTGAATGTTAGCTTCATACTCAATGTATTTTTAAGAACGTCATTGAATCATAATGTAAGTAAATGCACTGTCATGGAGTTCACTGTGTCATCAAATACAGTTATCAACATTAATTGATTTTGTTTCAATTTCTCAAGTTTGAAAATAGATTTATTTTCATTATTTGTAATGGTAAGTACAAAATTTTGATAACTATTTTTAGATTAGTATAAGCTATGCGTTTGGATTATGTAAGTTATATGTATACCCTCTAAATTAACTGTAAATGCAAGATATTGTCAAAATATGTCAGGCTCTGCTGTTACTGATTTTTAAAAAGTTTACTATATTTTTTATTGCCGCGGACAGTCATGCAACTCAAATACTCTTCTCCAATAAATTAACGCACCACCAAAAAGTAGCCAAAAGTTTAAAGTTAATTTTTGTCAAAACCACTTATCAGATTTGGACGATTCTTTTTTTGAATGACAAGTTGTCTCTTTCAAAAAGTTAGTGTACTACTCTATTCGCATAGAAACTTATTTTTTTTATAAATACCGGGTGTAACAATTATAACGTGTTTTTCCATAAAATTTATAACACCCTGTGGGGTTCAATAATTACAAAATCAAGTTATAATTCAAAGCAAACTCTAGCCTTATTTTTGTGTAGCATTTTGTTTTTTGATTTACTCTTTTATCTTAGCTACTGCAAGCGTGGTGTCAGTTGAGAGCTGGGATCTGACACGAGCGGTTGTGATGCAGAGCGCACGCCAGCGACGTCCCCTCTCGAGCGATCGCAACCGTTGCGTTATTAGATTTGCGTATGATGTTTCATTTTTGCTGTTACAGCGAATATTGATATTGTGAATTTTGTGACTTCCTTCTTTGTCATTTGTTTTTACGTGTCTTTTCTTGTTGTCTATTTGTTTTTTCTTGTTTTTGCTTATGTTCTATTTGTCTTTTCATGTTTTCTTGTCGTCTATTGTGCTTCGTCTTGCTCACTCCGTTACTTGGGATTTATGTGTATGGTATTTCTTGTTTCTTTATTTTTACTAAATGGTCTGAGTCGACTTCTGCTCCTCTATACGATTTAATATCTTTAATTCTATTCACATGCTAATTTTCTATTAGTACCTACATGGAAGCTTGTATGTTAGCTGCCATCTGTTACAGTATCAAACTGATTTAACGACACTCACGGATAAGTGAGTGCCAGATAACTAAACAAGTCCAGGAAACGTGCACACTTACCCTGGAAATCGTAAGAAACAGGCTAAAGGCCGCGGCTCAAATACGCCCAGGGAGAGGGCGTCGTCCTAAAACGAGACACCACAGGGCAACGTGTTGATCTGTAAAGGGTGTTACCAAATAAATGGGCGCCACAAGGACCAGCTCAAGGAGACCCACGCTTGACCGAACCTAGAAGGTCAAACGGGGCAAAAAGTACTCAATTACTAATTCTGGAAGCCACAACGCAGCGACAAGCGCGCCAACCTACCTGCAACGATCATTCACTACGTTCGGGCCTCACCTTACATCGATCTTGACACAGTGACTCAGTCACCCTGTAAACAAACATGCACAAGACAAGGGAAAACTCATAAGTCGTTAAAAGTTAATACATCTATTGGGGCCACCTCACATGGCCGAAAGCTTTACAGTTGTACCGACGTGGTCGGCATGTATTACACTCTAACAAATACAAAGGGGTAAATGCAAAAAGGAAAGAAGGAAACCCAGGTGGGAGGCGCCCTATCTAGGAGCTACAACGCACAGCTAAGGCGAGCAACAAGTCAAATTCAGTTCTATTTAAATGTCGGCTTACGACGAATAAGTGTATTACACAAGTGTTAAATTTGTACGTGAGTATATCAGGCCTTCATTGAGCGCCGGGCACGAATATATGAGTTATAGTTACAATGACATACTGGCTTGCGGCAAAACAGTTTAGAACACAAATGTTAGATTTGTACAAGAGTGTACCAGGCCTTGATTGAGCGCCGGGCACAAATATGTGAGTTTTAATTACAATAACATGCGGAAAAACAGTTTAGAACACATGTTAGATTTGTGCAAGAGTGTACCAGGCCTTGATTGAGCGCCGGGCACGAATATATGAGTTTTAAGCACAATGACATACTGGTTTGCGGCAAAACAGTTTATAACACAAACGTTACCTTGATTGATGGATAGCCTCGAGACGTGGCGTAGCTCGCTGTGTGAAGGCGACCCTTGCCGCTACACTGTTGATAACATAGTGTGGGTAAAATGCAGTGACGTCCGGAATGGTCCCCTGCGTTAGGCGTAGATGAAATGTGTCATGCCCCCTTGGCAAACACGAACATCAGCGTGGCTGTTAATTAGCTCACTCGAAAAATTAATCCCGTCCAACAAATGACGAACAAAACAGACCTAACGAGCCTCCATAATTACTGAGTGGCTAAAACAAAACCAGCGAGCGGACATCACCAGCACTACTTCCGAAACCACAAGTACTCACAGCTCGCCAAGCACCGTCTGCCGAACACAATTAAGGAAGTCACAAAATTCACAATATTAATATTCGCTGTAACAGCACAAAATGAAACATCAGACGCAAATATAATAACGCACCACGCCAACGGTCGCGATTTCTCGAGAGAGGACGCCGCTCTGCAGCACAACCGCTCGTATCAGATCCTAGTTTCCAACTGACGCCACGCAAAGCTTACGCGCCAAAACGTCTGTCTGCGACGTGCCAGATGTAACCAATAGGAACGCCCGATGCGTCCCGGTGCGATAGATATCGACAGATGCTTTTAGAAAATTCGAGAAAGGTATCTCACTCGCTCTCATAGATTGTATTTCTGGAAAATATATAAACGAACCGTGTTACCAGCGATGGGACAGCCAGCTGCAAAAATGCGACTGCATAGAGGTTCGCGCGAAAGCTAGACTGACAAATGAAACCAAACGCCAGAAGTGGGAAAAGAGCAGAGGAAGAAGAAAAGACTGGATGCGCCAATGGAAAATACGAACATTTATGTCAAAATCGGGAAAAATTATGGGTCTTACACCTGCGGACACTTCCGACCAACCTACCAATAGAACACAGGGAAGGGCAGGGGTAACGAAATGTAAGTCCAAAATCCCACCCAAGGGTAACCTGAAGAGGGCATGGTGCGCGTCATGAGATCATCGCATTGTGTAGATCCCACAACTGGTATGAATACCCGAAGGAAGAAGATGAACGACCAAAAAGGGACAATGGTTGCGACAGAAAGTGTCAAAAATAGCCATGGTCGATAATAGTGAAACTAGGAAAATTCAGTCCCCCGAAACCCCCAATCGGTGCCGATGCCGGAGCCAAATCGACTATTAAACCGCTAAGCGCGCGCTCGAAAATAACTCCAACACCGAACACCAAAAGAAAATCCGGAAGAACCAAGTCTCCAACTGTGTAGGCGTTCGATGACGCATGCCCAACGAATCCTTGACAGAACTCCATACGGCCCAAAGGGGTGACCTTACTACGACAGGGTCCGCACGAAACAAAATGACCAAAAATACGCTCTCTTTATGGAATTCCACCTAAGTGGCTAAAATGGCGACGGCCAACGGTACGGTAAAAAAGCGCTAGGCCATAAAAACAACAGGGCATCACTACACACCAAAAATCAGAAATCTTTAAATACTTGAATACTTTCCACTCAAAAAACCTCATGCGGACAGCCGTGCACTGACGCCACACAAAGCTCAGAAGCTCAACAAAATTGTTCACAAAGAACACGATACGAGACCAAGGGTACGAAAAGCGACAACAAAACGTCAACAAGTACGAAACATTCCGACCAGCGGCAAAGACTCGCTTAATGCCAACGGTAAGTGTACAATACACTGCAATACATGTCAGGGGTGTCCACGATGAAGTCGGCAGGAGAAGTTGGGCGATAACAGTCAAACGAAAATAACTACGGCAAAACAACTACGAAGATGGCCTGAGAGACTTAATAAACCGCACAAGTGAATCTCCCCAAGCGCACCAACAAGAAACCACAACTTATCAACAAACCAAAACACGGCAAGGAAGGCGAAATGATTTCCAACCTGCCTACCAAAAATCAACGCGGTACAACACCAAACAACAAGGAAAAAACATCAAAATCTGTAATTATCAAACGTCAAACTCAATAAACTTTACTAACTCACACGTTAGTTCGGTACGCTACATCAAAAAGTGTCAACTTAGCTCAAGGCTAAACAATATCAACGACAAGGAATCGAAATTCCAATTATTACTTCGAAAAGACTTCAAAAACAAGGTGGGTACCTTCAATCAACGAAATCCGGTACTAAATCCGACTGAAACGGGACAAAGTATGCATCAAGTGCAACTAAACATCTTGGTAATAAGAACTGGCTATAAAGTTTCTGACTCGGAAACTGTTAAAACAAGAAACGTTACTAAAACGACGGAAAAGACTGAAAAATAAGAAATGACACGGAAAAACAAAAAGAAAACACGAAAAGACAATTAGAACATAAGCAAAAACAAGTAAAGACAAATAGAAAACAGGAAAAGACACGTAAAAACCAATGACAACAAAGAAAAAACACGTCTTTGATAAAGAAAACAAATTAATACAGACTAAAAACAAGAAAAGAAACTCGGGATGATTAGTTACTACGAAAAAAAACGGGTTACCAGTCCATGCCACTTCGAAAAGTAAAAAAATATTTGCGACAACAATATAAACGACAAAACAAGGCTAAACTCGAAGGGCCTAAACGACACTCACGGATAAGTGAGTGCCAGATAACTAAACAAGTCCGGGAAACGTGCACACTTACCCTGGAAATCGTAAGAAACAGGCTAAAGTCCGCGGCTCAAATACGCTCAGGGAGAGGGCGTGGTCCTAAAACGAGGCACCACAAGGCAATCGTGTTGATATGTGTAGGGTGTTACCAAATAAATGGGCGCCACAAGGTCCGACTCAAGCAGCCCACGCTTGACCGAACCTTGAACAAGTATAGGATTTCGAATCTTGTAGTTTTAAATATGCTGCGATTTTTTGAGGGATTTGCCCCATTGTAGTTATACCCACTAGTTGATTTACACATTTTTCTTGACGAACTGAGTAGAAAAATCGACGAGGCCTTAACTTTATATATTTTCGTAAAATCTTCAAAAAAATAACTTTTTCGTTAATTTTATCAGTAATTGTGAAAGTTCGACTAATATGTGTTTTGGTATCAGGTACATTAACAATAATAACTGAACCTTTATCAGAAATGTTATAAACTGTCATCTTCACAAGTTCGTCACGCCTAAGGGTCCCTGCGATTCCCATTATCATTACTGCTTTCATCATAATGTAAGTTTCATCGGGGGCTTCCATCAGAAATTTGTTCATCTCTTCTCTAGTAAATACCTTGGATTTTTTAGGATGATGTCCAATATTTTTAGTTTTAAAAAATGCCAACAGCTTCTTAAATTGTGATATATCAATACCGTTGTTTAAGTTAATGGTAGTTTTAAGCATTGAGTATTCTGCCCATAAACTTTCTGGAGACTTCAATCTTGAGCTTCTTTGAACAAAATAAGCTAGCAAAGTGTGTTTAGATATCTCCGCTTTCTTCTCGCTCAACCATTTCTTGAACATATCATACACAACCCCTTTGATCTTCATTAGCCATTATGAAAAATTAATATTTAAATTGTTTATTCGGTTTCTAACAACAGATTGTTTCTAACGAAATACATTCAAAACACTCAGGATATACGTATGTACACCACTTTATGTAATAAAATTCAAGATAATTAAATCAGTAACAACTCAAATTTTTGTTATTTTATTTGGTACCTATATGCGATTGTGCGAAAAACGTTATACCCTACACGGTTGTTAAGTGCCTAACAGAATCTGGAAAATTGAAAAATCGAGACGAAGTCGAGATTTTTCAAACTTTTTCTCGATTCTGTTGTAATGCACTTACTAATCTAATAGTGTAATATATTATTGTTACCGTCGTTGTATGGAGCATAGATACTGACCCGGCAAGTAAAAACATAAAAAAAAAAGATTCATATGAGAATATTTTATTTTTACACGTACATTTAGATAACAAACTTAATAACTTCTATTTATATTTAATATTTTTTATGTTTTTGATAGTTGATTTTTTTACACCGTCTTCGTTTGGCTTAGGCTGGCGGAAAAGCAATTTTAGTAATGCCGTTGTAGGTAGTTCCACAAACAGACACAAAATAAGGCCACCGATAAACGACATGACCACTAGACCAAAGGTGGTGACTAACTGCAATAAATATGTATCTTAGGACTACCAATTGTTGAATGAATTGTTCAGTTGGGAAATGTCTGTAGAATCAAGACCATAATATTTTTTAGTAGTTAATTTTTACGTACTAGTTGAATACAAACGTGCACCTTTCAAAAAAAGCTAGGAACTACTATAACTGCCGAGGAGTTATTGAATTGTGATGAATTACAATGGGAACAATGTTAGGGCCGTTTTGAGAGTCAAAAGAGAATTTACGATTATATTAAACTGTGTGGTCGTATTTCCATACTTACCCCTGAATATTTGGACATATAAATTGGCGATCTTATGGAACCAATATGTACACATATAATGTTATAGTGCACTAAAAATACTGAATATGTAAGTCTTCCTAAAATACGAGCTGGTGTCCACGTGAAGGCGTTGTACCAAAATCCTAAAACATAGGCAAAAACAATTTAAGTACGTTGTAAATAAATAATTAATGATAACGTTTGACCCAAAATAAATGCTGTTTATATATAAAAAAATAAGTAAATGTTTTAAAATGTTCCTTTATTTTTAATTTATGTACTGTTGCATTACATATTGGAAAACTATTCTTATTATTAAGAATTGTATAAAATTTTGATGATGTTAAATCAGTAAACGTTTAATAAGGCCGCAAGAATGCGTTTGTATTATAATATCCACAAAATTAAATTTAAAAGATAAATATTACTCATGCAATTTTGTTTGAGTACCGCTGATAAAAAGATGCAGATTAGACGAAGCAAGCTATTGGTAATTGTTAAGTGTCCCGAAATACAAAAGCGGAATTTATTTCCGTTGACAGGTGCATATTTACTTCCAAGCAGATGTGTGCTGAAATGTGGCAACGTCGTTTTGCATAAGGCAGCGTACTGAATTTGAAGTATGAAACGATCTATAGAAGAATACCTAAATCAAAACGATGCTAGAAGCCTGTTTAAAGTGATTCAGAAAATCGCAGGACAATTCACACCCCGCTCATGGGCGATCAATAGCGAAGAGGGAAACTAGACTACTGAAATAGATAAAATACTAAACGTAAGCAAGGTAATGTTAGAAATTATCAATATCAAACTACAGGCATACCTAGCGTGGCAAATAAGAACATATTGGTTTTGTCAAAATAAGGGCACGAGTGAACAACTATTAAATGTGGGACAAATCATTAAGAAAGCTAGAAAATTCAACATCCCAATTTATTTATGCTTCATTGATTATAAAAAGGCTTTCGGTTATGTAAGATGGCTTAAAGTATGGATTATTTTGTAGGAAATGGATGTTCCAAACCACTCAATTGGCATAATGAAGAACTTCTGATGGCTGTGTTTGTAAATGTAAAGCTGTAAAATTTAAATTTCTTAAATTGTTATTCTGCAGATTAACTCCGAGTCTACGAATATTTTTACTTCCCTGTCTGAAAGACGAAGGAAGTATTGTAATCACGAAAAAATTACCTTCCGAGATTTTTTAGATCTTCACGTTTCAAGGTCCCTAGATAACGAAAAACAGGTTTTCTCAATTTCGCCTGTCTGTCTGTCCGTCTGTCTGTCTGTCTGTTGGCAGTATAGCTCAAAAACTATTTGTCGGAGGAAGACGATATTTTGCATACTTATTATGTATCTGCCTCGCATGAAACCGGTACAATTTCATACAAATATATACAGTGTGAGCACCTTAAAAAAATAAAATTTTGTTTATTTTTGTGTTAATTTTTAAATAAAAGGAAGTAATAACTTTCACATAGGTCAGGTTTTACATTTTCCGAAAATAAGACAACTGATAACGGATAATGTCACAAAAAAGTGAAAATGTTTCAATCATAACACCGTGACGTTCAACAGAGGCGCACACCGGACGTATCTGGAACAGACTCGGTAGCCCAGTCGAAATTTCGCTGCAGTTAGATCTGCTGCGGATATGCGGTTAGAATAGAGCGATCTGCAGAGCTGCAGATGTGGCGGGTTCAAACTCCAGCGGGATCCATTTTTTTTTATTTGAAAATGTAGTTAATTTATTAGAAACGTGAAGATATTTTTACTCCTAACTTAATTTGATTTTTAAATTATTTAGTGTCACAATGTCGACGAGGGAAATTTTGTGTAAAGCCCTTTACAGATTTTTTGGGCTTATTTTTGTCCAAAGAATAATACTGCGGGAAGGTTGCACGTGAGTTTTTACACACCCTTATTTGGGCTCACTGATAACCAACGTAGGAGGGTCCGAAAGTAAAATCAAGAAACGTATTGGAATTGGACGCACAGCTGTGAAAAAGCTGGAGAAGATCTGGAAAGACAGAAGCATAACGTTAAATACGAAGAAAACTATAGTAAAAACGCTAGTATTGCCAACAATGACGTATACTTCCGAAACATGGACCATGAAAGCAAGAGATAAAAGAAGAATCGACGCATATGAACTGTGGTGCTAGAGACGTGTACTAAGAATCCCTTGGACAGCCAGACGACCAAACCAATCTTTAATAGAGGAAATTCAAGAACCAATAAGAATGTCCGGAGTTATATAAAAAATAATACTATAATACTTCGGACACCTCCAACGTAAACATGATAGTAGTTTGGAGAGATCAATGTTCCAAGGCTAAATGAAAGAACGAAGATCGAGTGGACGCTCTCCAAAACGCTGGACTGATGAGATTAAAATAACGACAGGTAGTTCAGTAAATAATGTTAGTAATTCAGTCGACGATAGAACTAAATGGAAAGATATTATAATAGTCCAGTCAGTAGAGGTTTTTGCCTTACAAAAAATGGAGTACAAACTATTTTTATATATGTTGTTTAGGTCGAGATCCTAATAAAAAATCCAAGTTTTCGACCTTGGAGGAGCGCCGCGCGAGTAGCCACCTTGGATTAAAGGTGCTAAAAACTGGCTTTTTCCAAATGACTCCGCAACGGTTGATCCTACGCCAAGAAAGTCTGATTCAAAGTTAAAGAAGACAAGCTTCTTGAGATTTTTTGTATATAACTATTTTTTGTAAGTCTAATATGAAAGGAGTTACAGCGGCGGAAAGATGAACATTTCTCTAAAAAATTGTGTAATTTCTCATTTTGTAAATTTTTTCTTGTATTATTTCTGGCTATTCGTTACGTAGTTATAATAATTTGATAAACGTATAGTAAACTCATTTCCACATCACCATGAGGTAGAGTTATAGGCGCTCTTTTTATTGTGGTATCCCCAGTAGGCCCAAACCACAGATGCTCCAGTTTACTGATGTTTCGTGTTCGCGATTATATTATTTAGTTTTTTTAAATTTTTGAAGGCCCCGGTCTGTAGATGTTGACGTCTCCATAAGATTCTTTATCCTCAATGTTATCTTCGAAGTCATTGCTCCAGAGACTTGGGACTTCCAGTGATGAAATGTCCTCATCTTCGTCCTCATTCTCGATGTGAACTTCTGGTGCATTTTTGCATGATTGGCCATTACGGAATCTACACAGAATAGAGCACTTCATCCCACTTTTCCTGCAGCCACGTGCTTCGCCGCATCCTTTTTTACAATGGCATAAAATTAATTTTAATAAAGTCTCGGGTGATAGATTCTCTGTCATTTTTACTGAAGTGAGTTCATTCGTGCCAACTTTTCAGCCCCAGTCTCGTGATTTTTTTTCAATTACATACATACCACTGTTGAACCTGGTGATACGTCCTAAATGCGTGATACCGTGCAGCGTCCTTCGTTGGTGGAAAAGAAGCAAAATTAAATGTGTTTCTTGCACTTGAATTTCTTGGTAACGGACTTCTTCTAAGGTATTTTCTTCCATGTAGCCACCATACAAAGCAACGAGAAAGCGTGCTTCAGCATCTGCGATATCATCTGGTTTGGCATCGTGATGTTTGAATATGCCTACAGTGTCATTGAGTCTTGTTCTTTTCTGGACAAGCGAAAAAAATTGTTTTTCCTTGGTTGTAGACGGACGACGTTGTGTCGCAGCCACTAAATGCATAGAGAAACAAAATGTTCTCAGCTGCTTTTTCATATTTAAAGCTATTTGCAGAATACATTCTTTCAACAATTTTGCCTCTCCCAGGTTAATATCGTCAGCAGAACTAGAAGATCGACGTCTTCTCCAATGGCGAAAACAGCATCAAATGTTGAGCACAAAGAAATCGCCGTGTTGACAATCAACACATCAGCATCTTCTTCAGCCTGCTTAACTGTAATACAGTAATGTTCGAATGTTTTTACAGCATCGAAATCAGACGGCCTTTATTCTTTTCGTTTGCTAGAAATCGTTCTTGGGAAACTAGAACCGGCGTTGTTTCATCGAAATAACATCCGCAGACAGCTGCTTTTTCGATCGGAGAAGTCTTTCTGCAGTCTTGGTATTTTTTGTCCCCATCAAACCGATATCCATCAAAAACAACGACTGCATGGGCGAGTATATAAGTGACTTATAGTTGCGTTTATAAATGAAGAACTATTCCATAGCTATACTAGATGAAAATAATTTTTGATCATACTTTGTATTTCTCTATAGAACGTTATTCTGATGTAGAAAAATATTACAAACAATATAGTGTAAGTTGTTCTTACAAAATGTACCAACAAAAATAAAGTTTAACGATATTTTAGTGAAATGTTCAACTTCCAGCCGCTGTAACTCGTTACATATTACACTTACAACAAAAATTAATTTACAAAAAATGTCAACAATCTTGTCTCCTTTAACTTTATATTGAACTTTTTTGACGTTGGACCAACCGCTGCGGAGCTAGTTGGAAAAAACCAGTTTGTAGCACCTTTAATCCAAGATGGCGGCTCGCGCGGCGCCCCTCCAAGGTCGAAAACTTGGATTTTACATCAGGATCCCGACCTGAACAACATATATAAAAACCGTTCATACTCCACTTTTTGTTGAGCAAAGGCATTTTTTCGTCTCTACAGACTGGACTATAAAACGTGTTATTAAATAAAATCGGCCTAAGATACCATAAACCATAATGTCAGGTCTCTTATGCATGGAAGACAAGAGTGAACGAGAGAGGAATCCTCTAACTTGAATTGCAGAGCTGTAATGCATTTAATTAGCTGTTTCAAATTTAATATTAATCTTGTTTTCCCATTCCGCTTTTTTTTAAGAAGTAAGATGAGAGGACCTCGCCGGTTTCCTGTTTACTTTTTCCTATGTCTTCAATTTTTGGTAGTTTATGTATGAGCCTCAATTTTGGAAGGTTTTATTTTAGTTATTTGTATGACTTTTTGAATTAGTTTACAGGTAAAGGGTGTTTTATACTTGGCTCTATGCGAGTACGACTGGATCCTTAATGTAAAACCTCCAAGCTAGAAGATGTTTCATCAGACTCCTGGCATATTTCTCGTTTACCTGATCCTTGGCTAGCGACATCTGCGTTTTTTGCGGTCCTCCTCCTTTTGTTGTGGTATTCTAGATTGCGGTTCGCTCGAACTCGGTTGGTATAGTTCGAGGACGGTTTCCGAAAATTTTGAAATTTTGAAGTTGAAGATTGATTGTATTGGTGGCCTGGCGGGATACTAAAGTGAGGTTTTTCCTTAGCCATAGGAGTACTCAGCTCTTGTCCTGTTCTTGTTACCGCCTGCGATGTTTTTAAGTTTTTTTCGGGGTTAGCCTCGAACAAGTTCAATCGGGATATCACGTACGGTCTTACGACAACTCTCATTGAGTACTCAAGTACGTAGCCGACAAAATGCCTTAGATCCGCCTGTCAACTGAAAAAGAGGCCATGGTTTTGAATCGATATTCTTGTAGGGTTCGCTAACAACTTTCTTTAAAGGTGCCAATAAGGCACAGTTGGAAGGAGGAGCGTATTTATCTATCAGCTTTTGTTTCTCGTCGGCGATTACGCCCTAATGGAGATAAGCAGTCCCGTCTTCCAGAAATTTCTTGTTGAATCTCTGTTCCATGCAAGAAGGGCATCTTCTTGTTAAGTCTGCTTGGCTAGGTGTCTCAACTGCATACTGTCCATACATCGCTTTCTTCTGATGGCGCTCTGAGCGATTTACACCAAAAGTAGAAGCTGATGTCACTACTTTTAACACTACCTGCACGGCACCGGACACGAAATTATAATGACGATTGGGTTACTTCCAGATTATTTCATTAGTCACCTGTGAATAGTGCCAGTCTGGAGCGAATTTATTGTATTATATAAAGTTAGGGCACTTCACACAATTTTAAAGCGACTGGGTGGGCAGCCCGCCAGTTGCCAGATGTCGGGATTGAACCCCGTATCGTGGCACCGCAGCCTGACGCCCTAACCGCTCGGCCACGCTGGCGATGTTATACTATATATGTACTACAATAAGGGAGACGAAATTGCGAAGAAAAACTAGATATTACGTGATATTACTTAGCACTTTGTATTTATAAAGCGAAACATTTAGATTGTTTGTGTTATGTTTAGAATATACATTTGTATCGAATTAGCTCATGCTCTTTAAATATAATACTAACCTCCACTTCCATGGGACACTGCACTAAGGCCGAGCCCAATTGCCATGGAATATAAATTTCTTGCTACTCCTACGTAAATGGCTGATTGTAAACGAGAGAACTGTAGATCGTATTTATACACAGGGACTGCTATGAAAATTATTGTCAATATCACTGACCAGACCAATATCCAGGACACAAGGGAAACGTACTGAAATAATATCCAGAAAAAGAAAATTATACAGTGTTAAAAAAAGGTTAACTATTTAAAGAGCAAATAATTAGATGGGGAAGACACGTGACAAGGACGGCGGATGATACGAGTGCAAACAAAATAATGGAAAGAAACATACATGGAACAAGCACTAAAGGCAGACACCGCAAAAGGTGGAGTGGAGACGACCTTAGGAGATGGAGAATTGGTAATTGGAGGGAAGTGGTACAGGACAAAAGAGGGTGGCGAGCTGTTGATGTTTGGTTTTACTGACTGCAATAGTTTAAGTCGGATACATGCCATTTTAATTTCATCTATGTAAGGCTTATATTTAAGCTAGTTTGTCGCTGTGGCATGCCTTAGTGTTTTTATGTTGGTTGTTATTATTAAGATATTATTAGTTAGCCACTATCCAACATAATCGATATGTATTTGATTTACAATGTAAACTAATGATAAACCGAAATTGAAACGTGAATGTTGGAGGATTTGAATATTTTGTTTTCTTATTTGGTTTTGAAACGGGCATCGGCATCTCTTGCCTGTAGTATTTATTTTCAAATTGAAAGATATAACCAACTTGTATTTTATTTGTTTTGTTATTGTGAAGTAGATTTAGCGTTGTAATTTAGCATAATCAGAAGTTCATAGAGACGGCCCTATGTTGTGAACAAATTGTGAGTTTGAGTTTGCGTCTGCAGCGATAAATGCACGTCTAAGCTTGCACACGTGATTCTGCAGCGGTGTGCGAGACAAACGTCTAGTGCCCAAAATGTCACATTCTCTCCGACATGCGCATTAATTCATTTGCCATCTGTCTGGCTTCCATTTACATATTTGACAGTTATAATTTATGTCATAATAAAAATGATAGTGGATAGCTGGCCGATGCTCAAAAATTAAATTGGTTTTCAAGTGAACGACCTTCGTAGCATCAAAAATTGTCTTTAATCATATTCTCCACGATATACGTACAGTCGTGTGCAAATAAATCTGGGACAGTGTTTTTTTCACATGCAGATTCAGTTAAGAATTGAAGAATATCTCCATGGATTTCCTGCTATCAGAAAGAGTTACATTAAACTTTAACAGGTACTGAAACCCGTAACTCTCTCTGATAAGAGGAAATCCATGGAAATATTCTTCAAATTCTTAACTGAATCTGCATGTGAATAAAACACTGTCCCAGATTTATTTGCACACGACTGTACTTCTGTTTTATATGATGATTAAAAGAATACATTTAGTGACGCCGAAAGATCTGTACAATATTGTGGATATAGGTAATTTGAATTCAAATTCTGTGAGGTATTAGAATGATGCTGTAGGCATTGAGGCGTGGCATAATAAAATGAGAAAAACTACAGATTGTGTTTTCTATTGTAAATCTCAAAAAACTTTGCATACGAAGCATATGACCTAAAGTGAAGATTTCATACTCATCATCATGAATGAAGCACAGTGTGATATAGTGAAACGTCACCTGCGTTAGGTTGTACGTATACAAAGCCTGCCAGTTAGGATGTTTTGGCATTTATTTCAATAGTTCATATTTTTCCCATTGGCGCTAGTTCACACGATTTGACGTTTGGAAGCTTGCTTGTGTTTGGTTAAAACATTTTTGAAAATGTCTCGTTGCATTCCTTCATGTAAAATTCAGGATAGGAAAAATGGCTTCTATTATAAATTTTCAACAAATATGGTAAATTTTTGAAGCTGCATAAATGTTATCACGTAAAACGAAAATATGTGATCTATCAGATGGTGTCAACCAGTGCCAATTTCATGAAGTGGCCACAATTTGCGTATTACCCACATTTGGCTAGCTGGCAGGCTCCATAAAGACGAAGCTTTTTGTTAATCAACGCAGGCGACGCGACGTAGTGAAAAAATATGATACTGTCTGTGTATACATAGATGGCACGTATGACCTTAACAGTTATAAGTTTGAATTAATAACGTTTTCATAACACCTACTTGTTATTTGTCAATAACAGAACTGTCAACCTGACTGAAAAGTTCCCCATAACAGCCATGGCTGTTATACATTTGACAGCCTAGGTCGTTAAGAAATAACAGAACAGTAACATTTTAGCATTGGCAATACTGAAATGTATAGTTGGTGACACTGTTATTCTATGTCAAATTCGAGGTTAGCAGATTAGGTTTTGCGTCAATCTGTGTCAAAACAATACATTTCAGTATTGCCAAACGTAATTTTTTCCATAGGTGACTCTGATAACACGAGTTGTTAAATCGCTCTAAAATTTAAATTTTTGTAGGTGTTATGAAAAATATTCAACGACATACGGCCGTTATCGCATCTAACTAACTCGAATAAATACATTAGCATCGACCTGATGGCCTCGGCCACACATTCATCTTCGTTTGTTAGTTGCTTACTAACGGCCTCATGTCGTTAATAACTATAATAGTTCCTGATGACATGCGGCAAAGGTTTTCCATGCGCGTTTCACATATCCGATAAAACAGATGAGGTAGTAGTGAGGATATTTTTCTCATGTATAAGGAAACGTACAGGATGCCTGAAGAGTAAAATGTTCGTGTTTTATAATGCATGGCTTCCAATAATCGGTGAAACAACATACGCATAAGCATAAATTGTGTAATATTTACATTAATGATTAAATCCTTTATCTAATAGACTCGTCTGTCCGTCCGTCCGTCCGGGACGCTGTTTCAGCAGCCAAACCGTAAGAGATAGAGAAAAAAGTTATGAAAGTTATATGTTTGGAATGGTCATGCCAGCTCAGGAACCGAATTTCAGTCACGTGACACTTTCGGTTTTCGAGAAATCACAAAAAAGACCGTTTTTCAAATAGAACGCGTATTAAATAAAAATGTTTCAGCTGCCAAACGGAGCTGCGACCCTCTGCGCCTTAAAACGTCTATCGGTTAGGCAACCACTTTGACACCTTCCAGGTCTGGGTACAGTTTTTATTTAATACGCGTTCTATTTGAAAAACGGTCTTTTTTGTTTTTTTAAATGAGACATTTGTCTCACTGGATTGCTAGTTATTAATGATAGACTAATGTTCATTGTACATATTGTACCCGAGATGTAGATAAAGCCTGGCGAAAAAAATTAAGAAAAGCAGGTAAGTAATTCCGATAGTACTTTTTGTTCGTAAAATAATGAGAGCATTTTTTATGGACTTCAAAATACAAACAGTTAAGAACAATTTTAGTAGAAAGAGATGAGAAAGCGTTTCCTGAAATGCTTGAACAATTTCATAAACTGTTTCATACAATATCCATAAGCAATTACATTTTCTAATTATTTTAAGAATGATTACATGTCGCAATGTCAGAATTGGCCATCTGTTTTAGATTATTTGCCGGAATCAATACAAATACGCATGTAGAGAATGTGCACACAACCTCGAAGCATATTTACCTGAAAGAAAAGACTGTCAAGAGATTGAATATGGTCGTTTCTTTTTTTAATGAAATTTGTAAGAGATAAACTTTTTGATCGCTTATTAGTAATGAGCAACGACTAAGGGAAAGAATTCTTCTAAACTTCAGGACATTCATCTCGTCACGTAGAGTCTTTGTGAGACACTTTGTGGTTCAAAACGACAGTGGTTAGAAAATTCCATTTTCAAGCAATAATTTCTCTAAAAATTTATTTGTTACAAGAAAACACCATTGCCAATTAATTTTTACAGATTGCGGAATTTCTATTCACTGATACACATGCCCCTCATTGACACTTCTTACTTACTTACTTCATCTGATCCCTCTTTTACCCAGTGGGTGTCGAGGGTTGGCTAGGTCTTACTTGCAGAATAGCTTCCAACTCTTCCTCTCCTTTGCTGTTGTCAGAGCGTGTCTCCAGCTGCTTCCTTTTTTCTCCACTATTTTTGTTATCACTTCGTTCCATGCTTTCTTTGGCCTCCCTCTTGTTCGCTTCTTGTCTGAGCCCATTTCCCAGAGTTCTTTTACTTTCCTGTCTGTTGGCATTCTTACCATGTGTCCGAACCATCTGAGTTGTTGTTTTTCTATTTTTATTTGTACCTGTTCTACCTCTAAGTCGTTTCTAATTTTGTTGTTTCTGATTTTGTCTAATCTTGTAACTCCGGCCACTTTCCTTAGGAATTTCATTTCGCAGGCTTGTATCTTGCTCTTTTGGCTATTAGATAGAACCCAGGATTCGCAGCCGTGAATTAGTATTGGCACGAAAACTGAATTATACACTTTTATTTTAGTTTTCTTGGACACTTCCTTCTTTGTTATGAACGGACGATTTAAAGCGCTGAGAAGTCTGGTTGCCGCACTTATTCTATTGTTTACTTCGCCTTCCAAGCTGCCTTGTTCTTCTATTATTGCTCCCAAGTATTTAAGCTTGTTTGTTTGGATTAGTCTTTTATTTTGAATCTGAACATCTATCTCCTCCGGATCTCTCGCTATCACCATTACTTCCGTCTTGCTAGTATTTATTTCCATTTTAAATTTTTCTGTGGCGTCCTTCCAAGCTAGGATGCTTTTCTGAAGCTCTGTTTTGTTATTTGCGAACAGTATTAGGTCGTCTGCGTACATTAGTTCTTTAACTTTCACTGCTTTTAGATTTCGCACCCCCACTATTGCTCCTTTTACCTTGTCGTCCACTTGTTTTGAGATTTCGTCCATTATAGAGATAAACAGCAGTGGGCTGAGTATACCTCCTTGTCTAACTCCTCTGTTGGTTATGAATTCCTCTGAACATATTCCATTTACTCGCACTAGGTTTCTAGTTTCAGCGTAGATGCTTTTGATCGCCTCTAACAGGTTGTGGTCAGTTCCGCGTCTTCTGAGCGTTTTCCATATTTCGTCTCTATCTATGCTATCAAACGCCTTTGCCAAGTCTATTGCGCAGACATAGACTTTTCCATTATGTTCTAATATTTTTTCTTGGATTTGTCTCAAGCTGAAAGTCCAATCTTGCGTGCCGCGTCCGGGTCTGAATCCTGCTTGGCTGTCGCCTATTGTGGCTTCTATATTTGTTCTAAGTCTCTTCTCTAGTATCCGTTCATATATTTTTCCCACTACACTCAATAGGGATATTCCGCGGTAGTTATCGCACTTGGAACTGTCACCCTTTTTGTATATTGGAACTATGACAGCCAGTTTCCAGTCTTTGGGTACTGTCTTTGTTCTCCATGCTGCGTTGATGACTTTGTGTAGCAGAGTGATACCCTTTTTCCCCATATATTTTATCATTTCTGGCTTTATGTCGTCTTTGCCTGCTGCTTTTCCGATCTTGAGCTTTTGAATTGCCTCTTCTATTTCTGTCAGCTGTATCTCCTCTGTTCCTTGATGTTCGTTTTCCTCAGTTTCGCGCTGTTCTCTGCCTTCTTCGTGCGGCCTTGCGTCTTGGGGAATTTGTGCTTCCAGGAGCTCTGAGAAGTATTCTTGCCACCTTTCTTTTATCTGTTTTTCGGCTGTTAGTAGTTTCCCGTTCTTACTTTTTATCCCTCTAACTGAATTCTTCTTTGTTTTTCGTAACCCTTTGAGTACTCGGTAGAGCATTTTAGCATTTCCTGCGCTATTTTCTTCCATTTTGTTGCCGAAGTCCTCCCACGCTTTGGCTTTTGCTTCCTTAACCATCGTTTTAACCTTTTCTCTTTGAACTTTATAGAGATGGTATCTTTCAGTATGTTTCAAGCTCAGATAGTTCAGCCATAGTTGTTTCTTTATCCTGACCTCTCTTTTGATGTCGTCGTTCCACCAAGCTGTTGCTTTTCTTTTATTAGAAAATTTGAGCACTCCGCAGCTCTGTCTCGCTGCCTTTATTATTATTCCTTTGAAAACAGTCCATATGTCTTCGACATTTTCTAAGTTCAGTGTTTCTTGTACTCTTAGCGTTTCTTTGTTTATCGTCGTTATGTATTTTCTCCTGGTTTCTTCCAGTTGTAGCTTGTGGCTCCTAATGGTTTCATACCTTACTTCTTTTTCTTTTAGCTCTTTATTTGGATCTGCTTGCCCTAGCTTCACGTTGGCTACTACCAGGAAGTGGTCGGTTCCCAGTTCGGCTCCTCTTTTAACTCTTACGTTGATTATTGACTTTCTGTTCTCTTTTTCCATCAGCACTAAATCAATGATTGATTTTTCTCCCCTGCTCTTTACTTCTCGTGTGAATTTATGGATGTCTTTATGCTCAAACCACGTGTTCGCCACCATTAGTTCATTAAGGATACAGAAATCTATGATTCTTTGTCCGTTTCTATTCCGTTTGTCTTCTCCGAACTTTCCTACTACATTTTCCGACTCCTCTGTGTTGTTACCGACTCGTCCATTTAGGTCTCCCACTACTACTAATTTGCCTCTTTTGTTATCTACTTCTACTTGTACCGCTTCCCAAAACTGGTCCTTAGTTTGTTTGGGGTCGTTTTCGTTTGGACCGTACGCTATTATTACTGTATACTCTCCTTTTTCCTCAGTTTTTATTTCTAGTCGTAGGAGTCTTTCTGAAATGAATTTACAGTCTGTGATTTTATCTATCCATTCCTTTTTAACAATGCAAGCTACCCCTGCGCTCGCCCAATCATTTTCTTCTACCCCGCTGTAATACATTGCATGGCCCTCTTCCATTTCAACATACCCTTTTCCTTTCTTTTTTGTTTCAGTTACTGCTAACAGTGTCAGTTGTGCTTTTTTAAATTCTTCAATCAATTCTTGTTCCTTTCCGCTAATTCCTCTAACATTCCATGTTCCTAGTTTCCATTCGCTGTTCCTTTGCTTTAATTGTGTGTTGTGATTCCATTTCATATCCGTATTCATAGCCTGATCCGTTACCGTTTTTCCTTCCGCTTTAGTCCTTAACAGTTTTTTGGGGCCTGAGCTTCTATCTTAATCAGTCTTCCTCCTTCTTTTTCGGACCATTCATACTTTGTATCGTTAATTTCTATTTTTCTGTACCCCACTTTGGTCTTCTTTCCTTTGGCCTTCTCATCTCTGGCAACCTTTCTTATTGCTGCCTGGATCTTCTGCTCTTCCTGTGTTAGGTCACAATCTATGTATACTTCCTGTTGTCCAAGTCTTCTTTTTTGTTTTAGAACCTCTATTTTTTGTTCAAAGTTCTCCAACTTTACTACCGTCACCTTCCTTTCTCCTTTTCCTACCAGGTATGCTTCAGCTATGTCTGTGGATACTCCTAGTTCTTTCCTGATAAATTCCTTTACTTCTTGTTTGATGTTTACTTTGCTGAAATCTGCACCCCTGACGATTATGTTATTTCTCTTTTCGTTTCGTTCTTGATTTTCCATCTTTTTCCTCAGCAGTCCAATTTCGCATCTGAGTTCTGATTTTTCCTTCTCCCATTCGACTTCTTTCTTCAGGGCCTCTTCTTTTAAGGCTCTTATTTCCTCTCCGTACTTTTTCAGTTGGTCATTGATGCTTTTTATGGCCTTATTTGTGCTACTGGTATCTGACTTTATTTCTTGAATTTGGGTAGATAACCCTTTTATTAGGTTTTCCAAATTATCCATGTTTGTCTTCTCCTCTTCTCCTTTTTCCTCCGTAGTTGCGATCTTTATTTTTGGGATACTCTGTATATATCTGCTCCTCTTTAATGTGTCTGCTTCGTTTTCGAGATGGTTTTCTTTTTGTTGTCTTTTCCTTTTACTGGGATCCGCTATTTCCCCTACACTGTAAACGCTATTACGCCCGTCTGACATTAAATTTATTATATTTTCTGTTTATGTTGATGTTTGTTGTTTTAGGGCGCGTTAATAATAAGTAACCGTTTCTTATCGCGCTCCGTCTAATCTCAGTTTAGTCTGTTGCCCCGACCTTGTTGATACGCGCCGCTAACACGGGCGACCTTGTGACTTTCGCCGCTCGAGACCGCCTGTCCTTATTTTTGCCGATTCTGCAACCGCTTAAAAATACCGGAATATTGTGCCTTTACGATTCGCCGCACTTTTTGCACTCTGTTTTCCTGTTGCTACTACTTCTTAATCTTCGATTTGCCGCTAGCTCGCGAAAATTTGGTGTGATAAAGCCCGTAAAACGGGTTATTTAGCGCCACTGCAAACTTTCACGCCTCACACGATCCGCACTCGAAACTCGTTTTTCCATCTGTTTTAGATTATTTGCCGGAATCAATACAAATACGCATGTAGAGAATGTGCACACAACCTCGAAGCATATTTACCTGAAAGAAAAGACTGTCAAGAGATTGAATATGGTCGTTTCTTTTTTTAATGAAATTTGTAAGAGATAAACTTTTTGATCGCTTATTAGTAATGAGCAACGACTAAGGGAAAGAATTCTTCTAAACTTCAGGACATTCATCTCGTCACGTAGAGTCTTTGTGAGACACTTTGTGGTTCAAAACGACAGTGGTTAGAAAATTCCATTTTCAAGCAATAATTTCTCTAAAAATTTATTTGTTACAAGAAAACACCATTGCCAATTAATTTTTACAGATTGCGGAATTTCTATTCACTGATACACATGCCCCTCATTGACACTTCTATCAAATGAAATATGTGTAAACACATTCATTTACTTTATTAATCAAGGAAATACATAGTATTACACATGAAATGAACAAAGATAAACTTTTTTTTAAGTTTTTGCTCCACCTTTTGTAATACTAAGTATAAAAAGTTTCTATTTTTACACATCCAAGTAGGACTGAGGATATGCAGGTACCCAATGGAATCTGTATTCATAATGAGAGTCAGCTATTATTTTTGTATTAGTTTCTACTAGATCTAGATGTTGTCATTAGGTGGTGGACTGTTGAAGAATGAATTTAATCAAATATACAAGGTTTTTCAAATATAAGACAACATTTTAAATGTATGTTTACATAAAAATTAACGTAAAAGAAGAAATTTGGCTGTTTCCATATGTACAGACAAATCAATTCAAATTTCATTTTCACATTCAAATATTGCTTGCTCAGTTATAATACAGATATAGCTCTATGCATTCTTCGAAAAACAACAGCTTTTTCCCGCGCCAAAAACGGACTTGTTGAAAAAGAAGAGAGCCAAAAAGAAGCGGAGAATAATTTTGTACATTAAAAATCGTTGAGTAAAGTGGTATTTTGCAACATAGTCACCTTTACAATATAGCAACGACGATTCGTTCTACGTTTGGCAATACTGGAGTATATTGTTGGTGACAATGTCATATTCGAATTTAGCAGGTTAGGTTTTGTGTCAATCTGTGTCAAAACTGGCGTAAAACGTAACTTGTGAAACTCGAATTTGACATTGACTTACAATGCCACCAACAATACACTTCAGTACTGCTAACGCATAATATCTACTGGAGTTGTTTATTGTGTTTCAGTATATAAAAACAAGTTCTGCTCGGCGTGGTTTTATAGAAAAATTTAATATTTCACATTAATATATGAAATGCGATAATAGTATATTATGATACGAGCTTTATAACAAGCATTTTGTAGCACGCACGGATTTAGGGCACTCCTCGCTTCGCTCGTCGTACCTTAAATCCCTGCGTGCTACAAAATGCCTTATAAACGAGGTAGTATACAGTATTTTGTCTACTTTGCCACCTTTCTAAGCAAAAAAATAATTTTTTTTAGTATTTTTATTATAGCATCGCTTTTTGTCTATTACGATACTCAAACGAGTACGATAAAATAGTAAACGAAACGCGTCAGAAAAGTGGTTTTACTGAACTCGTATGGTTGTTTAAGCACTCGCTTACGCTCGTACTCAAACTAGCCATACTTCAGTAAAACGTCACTTTTCCAAACTTATTGCGTAATATTCTATTGTCGCATATTTCACGTTAGTAAACATTTTATTCGAATAATTCTGCCAAACCGAAACCCATTATAAATCAAAGTGTGTGAGGGAGACACAATATGAGGGGACGTTTTTATGTTCCCAGACTAAGCTTGAAAACAAACAGGTATTTTACCGACCAAGTGACTGTTTTTTGTTCATTGTAAAAGTCTTTTACAATCTAGAACAAACAATACTTTTACGTTCAGCAATTTTTGATTAAAGAAGAGGTCACAATGTAAACAAAATTTTCTTTGAATTTCCGCTAATGCGGAGTTGTGCAGTTTTCGAAATAACGTTGTTTGATACTCGATTGCGAAATTCTTTTGCATTCTCGAATGTTTTTTGCTCGCGATGCTCTAAAAAAAACTCATTCTCGAATGCAAGAGTAGCATTTCGCAATCTAGAATCAAAAATAACTATTAAAGTGTTTATAGTAGGTACAGTCATTTGGTAGTTTTACCTGGAAAGTTTTCCGGGAGTTTTGAAAATGGGTAATTTTATAGATTTCGATGTGCTCTTTCTGAATTTCAACTTTGCCACCTCGTATCTTTGCCGCTCTCGCCGCCATATTGAAAAAATGGCGCCTAAAAGCAGTTTTTTGACAATATTTCCTTTCCGACTCATTTCACGATATAAACATTTATATACAAAATGAAATTAGAGAAAATTTTCTACGATTTATGTAATAACCTTTTTTTGTAAAATCAATAGTTTTGGCGTACGAGCGCTACAAAGTGTAGTGCAACACGCATTTTGGCCAAAAAACTCATTTCCACACCACCTTGAGGTTGAGTAAGCGGCGCGTTTTTTTTATCGTGGCATCCCTAGTAGGCCTAATCCACATGCAATTCACTATTCCAAAATTTAGCGCATTCTCCTTCACTTCGCTGTTCTTGATGGACCAGGTGTTGCGAGTTCATTGTCTTTAGTACCGATCGAAACGTCACAGACCGAAATTTCTTCCACATCATCCGCGATGGGATTATCAGTTTCATCGTAATCTTCTTCGTTCTCGATTTCATCATACATTTGTTCGAAAATAATCTCCGTTTCTTCGTCTTCATCGCTATCTCGTAGTGGAACTTGCGAGTACCAGGTACCACTACAATTCGTGCATATAACGGAGCACTTTCACTCAGCCTTTCTGCATTCACAGGCTTTCTGACATCTCTTTTTGCATTTGCAAGAAATAAGTTTTAACAGGCTTTCCGGAGCTGGAGGCTCGAGTGTGGTGACAGGAATTAGCCCGTTCTTGTTTCTTTTCCATCCCCATTGCTCTGCATTTTGTTCATTCCCATACCAGTGCTGAACCTGGTGATAGGTTCGGAACGAATGTTGTCGTGCTGCAGCTTCTGTTGGTGGTAGCGACGCAATATTAAATGTTCTTTTAAATACTCGTATGCTGATGCTGTGAAGCATGCATATCTATAGTTGTTTAAAGACATACTTTTCACATTACTGTAACTGTATAATTCAAGAAGGAAGCGTTCTCCAGCTTTAGCAATGATCTCTGGATCAGCATTTGGATTTTTGAATACCGAGATGACCTCGTTTAAATCTGGATTTTTCGGAATACATTAATAAATTTCATTTTTCCTTGATTAAATAATGCGTAGATATATAATAGTTTGCGGCGCTCGTACGCCAAAACTATTGATTTTACGGAAAAAAAGGTTATTACATAAATTGCAGGAAATTTTCTCTAGTTTCATTTTGTATATAAATGTTTTTATCGTAAAATGAGTCGAAAAGGAGATATTGTCAAAAAACTGCTTTTAGGCGCCATTTTTCCAATATGGCGGCGCGAACGGCAAAGATACGAGGTGGCAAAGTTGAAATTCCGAAAGAGCACATCGAAATCTATAAAATTACTCATTTTCAAAACTCCCGGTAAACTTTCCAGGTAACCTCTTTTTTTAGAACCAAATGACTGTACTATTATTACAGTTCAAAATTCAAATGCTCTTTTCCTATATATTCATGATGTAGAATTCAAAGTTCAATAATTTTTCTGTGCATCATACTTTTGAAAGGTCCTAATAATTATGTAGTGATGTTAATAGTATTTGACATTACTAGCTTGGTAAGAGGGTTTTTACTGGCGGACAGAAGGATATGTCTGGCGATCCAAAGGCAAGCCAGTCACCTTCTGGAGCCAGTAAAACCCGTTACCTTGCGTGTGTGGTTGAATATTTTATTTGTTCCTCACTTGTAAATAACTATACATTTATCATTTATTCACAATGTCAAACTGACAAGCAACTAAATTCATCAATATGACACATACTAAGGAAGACAACTCTGGCTTTGCACGCTATCATTTATCTGTGAGCATGCTTGTAAAATTTTACTGGCTAGCCAGTAAAAAAATACAGGCTAGCCAGTTAAGAAACATATTCAAGGTGAATACAGTGACTTGATAAATCGATGTTTACAAGTGAGGAACAAATAAATATAATAAATTTTCAGTTGCACATCCATTTTAATGAAACTTGTATTGGGAAAGAACTGTTTCCGAAAGAAATTTTCGCATCAAACAGAACAAAAGCGATATTATTTGAAGAGAATAAGTAAATTTAGACAGAAACTTCATCAAATGATCAACATCGTATGTTACGGTCTTAAACGGTCTTTACGACACCGCACCGGCACATATAACAACTAAACGGCCGGCGCGGGCGATACTTTACAAAATCGGTACGGAAGGTTCACCTAGGCCGCTGCCCATGCCGCAACAAGATAATGCCGGCTGGGCATTCAGTGGAGCAAGGGAGGGTCCTTTACGAGATCACCTAAGGGCAACGGCCAGAGGGGCGGTAAATAACGATAAAAGGTATATAGGGCGCCACCAAGTCTGTCTTTAAACATAACCGTAAAACCGGCCCTGAACGGTTAGACGGGATGAGAAGTACACAGGGTACTACATCAGGAAGGTACTCGAGAACTGTCGAGCTCGAACTACAAGTTTGAGAAAGAAATACTTGAATTACTATTTCTGGTATTTGCTGCCACCGCGGGGGGGGGGGGGGGGCTCGCCAGACCTACCTGCACACTCCAACGCTCAAGTTTCGTCGTACATTAATTTTGACACTAGCTGTTTAACCTGGAAAGATCATGCAGAGGTCGAACACAATAATAAGTCCCTTATTCAGATATTCGTCTATTGTCTGACGTTACAAAATGGGCAACTAGTACGTCGCCTTAATTATTGTAGGCTTTAAGTTAGGGCCTCAGCTGGAGTTAGCGCGTTATTTCTAATGCATACAAATACAACAAATGGTCAACATAATACAGCCGGCATTGGTTGGCCCGTTAAGCGAACTGCAGAAAGTTAGTGACTAATTAGGCATAATAGAGACGGCCGAAGCTCATTACTTTACAGGGACTGTATCACTAGGTTAGGCCAAGTGCAGAGTAAATGTTGAATTATAGGTAACTGTGGCCGAAGCCCATGAAGTGGCAGTAACTGTATCGCTTAACTGGGTCATACACAAAGCTAAGGTTTACTCATGAAAGAAAGCGGCCGAAACACACAAATTTGCAACACTGTAATGTTTAATTTAGATCAAGCACAAGCAAATATTTAATTACAAATGAGAGCTACCAAAATACATAAACTCACAACAACAACTTCGCTTAATTTAGGTCACGCACAGCGCAACTGGTTAGTTACGCATGCTAGCGATCGAAGCACATCAACTCACAACAACAACTTCGCTTAATGTAGGCGCGCCCAGAGCCACTGTTTAATTACATCTACAAGAATGGCCAAAGCACATGGATTAGCAGCGGCTATATTGCAAGCTTGGCTCAAACACAGAGCAAATGTTAGCTATGAATTACAAACGGCCGCAACGCATAAATTTACAGCAATGGCGGGCACGATGTCAGTAACATAAATAGCGATTGATTAGTCACACCAATGGCGACCAGAAATGCGGTAGTTTAATTAATTAGCCCCGGTTGTGGGCTACATGCATGACAGTTCAGCCACTCTGCAGGCAACGAGTTAGGCACAATAGCGTTAACACACACGCGATGATAAGTTCGCGTTGTACGAAAAATGGCTACTAGGTTACACAATAATTTGCAACGATACCTGTATTTTTGGGCGGCTCCTGAGCGTTGTGTGGGTAGCCACTAGCGGTGCCTTCGGCAAGGGCTAGGTTTGACAGCGGGGGCGGTACGGAAGCATCTTTTGGGCCTGAATCCGCCTTGGAATGGCGTTTAATTGGGATGGGTCTCGCACATGAGACCGAATACAACGATAGAATCGAGGACACTCTACACGTCCTGCCAGCGAAATCCCCTAACTAGTGGGAAGGGAGGATTACTCCTCAAACTACTTTGCAGAACGTGGCCATCGGGAGCACCAAAAACACTCAACGCTGCGTGCGTTACCGTCAACGGCTCTGTCGGAACTCGACTCACGAAAGGCAAACACAGTTTCACAAACAACTTGCTGTAACAGCACGAAAGGAATGCCGACGCCCCCGCAAGAAGCACGGGAGCGTCGCACGAACCTTAATTTTTGCGACTTGTTCGCTCGACGTCTCGGTGTTGAATCCCCAAAGCGACCGTTAGAAAAACTCGCGGGAAGCAAGCGCGTCATCAGGTGACTCTCGACAGCCAATGGCGAGGCGAAGTCTTTGGCGGATGGAACTAGTTTTGCCCGCGCTTAACGAGCACGTGTTTTATAAAGGGTGGCCTAAAACGACGAAAACGAGACAGCTGCGCCAATCTACAGGGTGTTCAAATTCAAAAATTGTTAGAATATGTGATGAGAAGTTAAGAATGCTGGCATCGGATTTGAAATACAGACAGACTGTACTGAAAACTTAAATGATTAACTCAATTACTGAAGGCTGCAAAATGGCTTAACACGTATTTGAACACCTTCTGAATTGTATGAATTTGAGAATATAGCTCCAATTTCATCAACTTTGGAAGCTGCAAAATTGAAAGAACAAACATTATTAGCCAAGTGTGCTACCATTACGAACAGAATTCGACGCAAAAAGATAGCTGAAACTCAAAGACGGCTGTTTTCAACTAAAGAAAACAAAAAACCAAGCCAGAAATCAGTGAAGGTACTACCAACTCAATCTAAAAGCCAGAATATTGCTATTTCACTTTTGAATAAAATAATATAAAATTGAATAATGTATTAATGAGAATAAAAGTTAGTTCTACGTAATAAGTTCTTTATTCTTCTCTACCTAAAGAATAATAATTACTACTTTGAAATAATTTTTAAAGATATTTGTACCATTGCGATCATCCAAAGGTGCACGCATTTTTTTGTAACTTTGCCTTTTAACCATAGGCGTCTCAAACTTTTTTAAATGTCAATGGCATCACTTTATTTTTAAATGATTGGAAAAAAGGAACGCCACTGACAATAGCCAGTTATAATGTATGGAAAAAATTAAGAAATTGCCTTAGTAAGGAAAAACCGTGCACCTTTGGATGATCGCAATTATACGTCTGATTATACAACTCATTATAAATTTGGCCAATAGTAATTGAGAATTTTACTTAGTTAGAAGGTATAGATAAACGGATATACCCTTGACGACGTGGTATAATCACTTCGGTGTTTCGGTGGGTCCAACAAAGCAAAAGTAATGGATAATAATAATCTAGAGCCATGATGTAATAACTGTCTATTGCAAATTCGAGGTTAGCAGGTTAGGTTTTGCGTCAGTTTTGACACAAACTGACGCAAAACCTAACCTGCTAACGTCGAATTTGACATACACCAGTGCCACCAACATAAACAGTGCCACTAACACAAACAGTGCCAACCTAAGGAATAAAATACTTTATTATTATTGGTCTATTCATTATATAATCGTAACGAATACCACTCGAGCAATCGAAAATAATGATTATTTTTCACTCATAACTCGACGTAATCCTTAAAATACCACTCGAGCTGCGCTCTCGTGGTTTTTCGCAGATTACGTCTCGTTACTCGAAAAATAATCGATTATTTTTGATGCTCTTGTGATATTATAACTGATTATATCACACCAGCATTTGTTTCATTGCGCATGTTGGAAGAATTGTGATATCTTGGGCACTAGACTGCTGTGTGTGCGAGCGGAGTTCAACTTAAGACTATTTCATGAAGAACTTAAAGGCAGAAGCTTAATTAACGGGCCGTGGCCCAGTGCGCAGATCAGCGCGCGAAAATCGCCTGTGGTGAAGTAAAGAGTAGCTGCTTAGACAGCCTCGTGTATTTGAAGTTAAAAGTGCAGCAAGCTAGTGTTTGCGAGTTTCTCAAAAGCCGTTTTTATTGTGTGCCGGTAGATCCGGAATTTTTCGATACAGTAAAGTAATTTCGAAATGTCCGTTGAGAAGAAGTAACATCAGCCGACCGAGCGACGCCCAAGTCAGCGATAAGAGAAAAGTGACTTCTAGGCGATACACCGTCCAGGGTTGATGATACAATCTCAGGCGTGCCTTATTCACGAGTGTACAGCAGCCAGCTGGCCCCAAAGTTCCAGGTAAATTTGATACCGGAAAATGTTTGCAGTTTAAAGCAATAAAGTTCGCGTTCAGCTGTGAGAATCTTTTACGAGCGCGAAAAAATATGTTTCAATGTTTCATTAGCGAATAATTCGTGTGTACACCGCGCTCGAGTGTAACAGGGTAGACTCCAAGACAGGGCCGTCTTTTAACACATTTTGAAATTTAAATTTTTAAAGGCGATTATTTCAATGCTAGTTGTAATGTTGTTTATGTAGGCTTAGAACGCGAGTAGCTTCAAGTTATATCCCTCGTAGATGGTTTTTATTGTTTCACATGTGTATTTAAAAATAACTAACCATTCTAGGAGGTAATACTACTTTCGCTTAATTTCTTTTTGATTTTATATGTTTTACAGTCAATATATTTGTGTAAACAAATTGGCTTGCCTTGTGTACATTGTTTGAAGTCCGTTTCAACCCGAGAAACTACATGGGGCCATATTCCTGTTTTGGCAAATATTGACACCTTGCAACCATAAACTGAGGCATTAAGAGAATTTTACTGAGCTAGCAAGGTAAACACAAGGAAAATTAATTATTACAATACAAAGGCGTACGAGACTTCTTCAAATTTTAAGTATCCACGTGAAGGGTAAACCTTAGTACGTATTGTTACAATATGGTGCTCAACTAAGGGGGTGAACGAAGTACTGTTACAGTTTTCTTTTTAATAATAATAATTACAAACTATAGTATGATCAAAAATTATTTTCATCTAGTATCGGTATGGCTAATTTATGAATGTAACTACATTTATACTTAAATGTCAAACTTCTCATTTGGTTTTTAAGTGACTTATATTTGAATTCATAAATTAGGAACTATTCCATGGCTATACTAGATGAAAATAGTTTTTGATCATACTATATAATAAGTACTTTATTATATCGTGCTGGATACATATTTTGTATAATCTTACCTTGTTAGTGAAACATTTTTGTTTGCGAGTTGTGTAGTAGAAGTATCCACAAAATAGTCCTGTTGTGCTAGCTCCAATGTTTGTATATCCCGATATGTACATTACAGTCATTTCGGGGACATCAGTTAGTTGCGTGTAGAGAGCTCTAAAAAATGTAGGTAGTTGAAAAGTTCACGTAATTGACGAATGGTTAGAATAGCTATTTATGTATCTAGGGAGCAAAGGTATTAATTTTCTACCGCGTGTGAATTTAATGCCCGACGCGTTAGCATAGGGCATTAAACACACAAGGGAGGAAATGAACCTTTGCCCCAGTGATATATATGATTTTTGTCTTCGAACGCATGTTCTATAGCGCGAAATTTCAAACATTTTGATTTAGGATATCATTACAGTGACTAGATTTCTGTAGTGACATTTTGTCTAAATTCCAAATCAACATAACGTTGTAAAGCTTTAATGTGATATCCTAGGTGACACAAAAACAAATGCGGGAGGCAAAAAATATTGGCTCCCGCCGGGAGTTAATAATTTTTTCCCGCTGCTGATCATATAAGTCAGCGATACAGCCTTAGTAACAAAACGTGTAAGTCGGTGATTATATTTGTTTGCTGCCTTCCGTTGACAACGGAACTTAATATTATTGTTACGTTCCTAGGATAATAAAATTAGCAACGCAAGATGCAGACTTAGACGTTTTGTTTATAATTGCAAGTGTTTATGTGACATGTGACACTCACAGGTAATACGACCCACGAAAATTAAGCCTGGTGGCAGATGACAAACCAAACGATTTTTTCAAAAATCTAGGGAAATTTCGATAAGCAGCGGGACAAATATAATAAGATAACATTGCTATATTACAAATACAATTTATTAAAGGTGCTGTTGTAGAATGTAGCTCTGATATTTTCAACATTGTTTTCGTTAATTGGCAAAATTATTTATAAATATTCATATTCGTATGATTAGCTTTAAGTTTTCCATCATAATACTAAATATTAAAGAAATTAAGAATCAAACTTGAGGCTTCCATATTTAAAAAAAATATAACTAGATTTTTAAATTATTTTTCTTAATCGGGAAGTGTCCCTTAATAAGGCAACATGGCTTTAATTCGCCATTTTAGCAGCACCCTATATATCTGCCGTGTTAATCCTAAAGGGCGTATCTGCCAAAGAGTTGGTTTTAAGATATTAACTGATTTAGATTTTGGATGATGCCGTGTGTTTTACATGTGTAATGTAATTTTTGAATATAATATTATTTTGGAAAGCGCTTCTAAATAAAAACTAATGTTCTGAAAAAATGTGCTTTACCAAAAAAAAAACGAAAGTAGTTGCATAAAATAAGCCTCGAGTATTTTGTTTATTTGTTATTAAGCAGAACTTACAAAATCAATAATAATTGACCAGTTCAGCAAATGAAACATAAACTTAAAATATTAATAATCTTGCTTCTATACTACAAGTAGTATTATACATTTAGTCATCATTATGGGTCAAATCTTGTAATTGTTACAAAACAAAACGCAGTTTCTAAAATTATAGGCGATTTGTGGGCATAATGTTGCCTAATTTTTTGACAATTAATCCTTTCTATCTTTTGTAATGTCTCGCCAAATTGTTTTACACCTTGTTAGGTTAATTTCAATTCTTAACGCCACTCGTGGAAATTGGTCAACTCTCATTTATTTCGGGCTAAACCGACCCTACCCATATGGTTTGGTAGGCCTGGATTAATGATTCAATCAAAATAGTGGCGCCTTAAGGCCGCTGAGTTGGCATTGAAAAAGTACTTCAAGAATATTTGGGTAACATTCGCTGCTATTAACAACGTCTGGGATTAGATTAAACTCATTCTAAAAATGAAAAAAGTTCCTATAAACATGTGTCCGAAAACGAACCCCTTAGGAATTACATGTTTTTAATCGTAGTATGTTAAGTCATTTTGCTGTCGCAGATGCTTAATTGCATTTCACGCCTTTATTCAGGTCTTTTTGGTATTTTAAATAGCCACCTAGGCTTTAGGGCAGCGTGCTCGTATGCTAAACCCTTTTAGTTCTTTATTTGGCTCCATCGCCTAATTTCAGAATCACGATTTCGCACATATTTAGCTCCAAAAGCAGTATTTTTCGTCGGTTGGAGCTCCCCTCTGATGGCGTTTTCTTTCGAATTCCGAATCTTCTAGAAAGCACGCTGTTGTGGCGTGATACCATCGTGGCCCGCATTGGTTTGCTTCATTTTGTCGCCTTGCGATTGGCTGCCAAGGTTTAGTCACGTGGGGACGCGGCCAAGGTGACCTTTGCCAACGCTTCCCTCGGGGGATTCAGCCGAGAACCGTCGAACGAACAAGAGGTCGCGGAGTGTGTGCTTTCGTGCGGCGCTTCCGCCCTTGGCGGGGGCGCCAGCCCTTTTTCCCGTCAAGTGCTACTTCAGCAATCATGTGATATACTGTTTCGCCTTAAGTGGCAGTTGTCCGCAGCCCGTTGCAGAGAACGCTCGTGTGGTGGTTGTGAGTCGGTTTTTTTCGAATTGTCTTCGGCGTAGCGTGGGTGTTTTTGAGCCCAGTTCCTGCTTCCGTAAGTAAGGGGTCGTGCCCCCTTCATCTCGACCTACGAGGATTTGTTCCGCAGAACGAAAGTGGCCCATTTTGTTTCGTCGTCCCGTTGCACGCGTCTTGACGCGTCTCCCGTCGCCATTAAGGCGGTTGTGCATTCACCCCTATAGCCGTTGTAAGATCGAAGGTACCTGCCACCTACGACTGCAGCCTGTCGCAACTCAACTGTACCAGGCTCCCTCGCCGCCTACGCATTAAGGTATGTGACTTTAACCTGATTACCGCTGTGAACGCGAGTGCTAATTTAAGTCTTCGCTGCCCGCTGCATAAGACGACGCGCATATTCGTACTTATTACTGCGCTAGTGCATTCATTCAGACTTGCAGACTGTTCATGCCGCGAGTGCTAATTTAAATCTTCGCTGTCCGCCGCATAAGGCGACGCGCATATTTGTACTCATTACTACTTATTACTGCTCTTGTGCATTCATTCAGACTTGCAGACTGTTCATGCCGCGAGTGCTAATTTAAATCTTCGCTGTCCGCCGCATAAGGCGACGCGCATATTTGTACTCATTACTACTTGTTACTGCTCGTTACTGTTCAAGATCTGTCGTTAAGTTTAGAGCGCGCGTGCCAGCTGGTGCCCTTAATTATAGGTTAAGTATAGATATAGGGCGACGCACTCTGCTGCCCCATTGTAACCCGAAGTTCAATAGATGATTGGTTAGTTAAGGGAACTATTGTTTTGTTTCGACTTATGCATGTTCTGTTACAGATAGACGCCCCCTTCATTGTACTGTTTATTGTACGACGGAACGAGGAAGCTTTGAGCGTGCAGGTGGGTGAGACAGCTGCGTAGTCGCGGTCGGATTGACACCTAATTACAATCCTCGCATAAGGCATTCCCGAAATTGTTATTTGACCTTGCAACTCTTGAGTAATCCTATTGGCGGAGTATTTTGCATGCTTCGCTCCCGTCTAACCGTCCAGACCCGGTTAGCCGGGTTAAGACAGGCTTGGTGGCGCCCTCATGATTTCGACATACCCTGTATATATTATGCCACCACACGCTTGCCCAGAACGTATCGTGTGACTCACGCCCGACTCCCTGAGCGTTCCAGCCGTGGTCTATTAGCCTATTTCGAACCGATTTCAGGGCAAGTGTGCCAGTTTTTCAGGACTGATTCCGTGGTGCGATGCTCACCTTGGGTGGGTGTCGTAAAGTTCTTTTAATACCGTAACAGGCTAATTTTGGCTCCCTAACGTGGGGCTTTGTCTGTTTGGTTTTGTCGTTAAGCCACCCGTTGTGCCTTAATTTTGGCTATCCCAACGTGTGGGCCTGTTTTTTTTCTGATATTCGTCTTCTCGTCGAGCCCCTTCGTTGTGCGTCTTAATTTTGGCGTCCAACATCGGGGGCCTTGTATGTTCGTTTTTCTTATTAAGCCACTCGTTGTCTGCCTAATTTTGGCAGCCCACCGTGTGAGGCCTTGTGGGGCCTTGTGGCTCCTTTGTTCTCGTCAACGCGCCTAATTTCGGTGCTCCAACGTCTGGAGCCTATTGGTGCACGACAACGCCCGACCTCATTTTGGGGTTTTCTTTTTTTTTTGCGTTGTGTGTCTTAATTTTGGCGCCTAATGTTTTTTTTCGTCATTTCGAAGTGGTATGGACTGGTAAACCGTTTTTTTTCTTAGTAGAATATTTTACCGAGCTTCTTTTCTTGTTTTCTATTTGTCTTTTCCTGTTTTCTTCTGTTTTCTATATGTCTTTTCTTGTCTTTTCCTGTTCTTAGTTTATTTTCATTAGTTTTCTTGACCGTGTGTATGTTTTTTCTTAGTTGTCATTTGTCTTTACGTTTCTTTTCTTGTTTTCTATATGTTTTTTCTTGTCTTTTCTTATTTTCTATTTGTAGTTTTGTGTTTTCTTGTTGTTTATCGCCTTTTTGAGTTTTCTTTTTGTGTTTTTCCATGTCTTTTCATATTTTGAGTATCTTTTCCGTCATTTTTACCGTCGTTTCTTGTTTTTCTTAGCCGGTTCATACTACCGAGATGTTTTGTTGCATTTAGTGCAGATTTTATCCCGTATTAGTCGGATTTAGTACCAGATGTTGTTGAGTGAAGGTACCGACCTTGTTTTTTTTAAGTCTTTTCGAAGGCTTAGTTGGGAGTTTCGATTCCCTGTCGTTTATGTTGTTTAGCCTTGGGCTAAGTTGACACTTTTGTTGTACCGAACTGACGTTTGTCGATTTTGACGTTCACGTTAGCGAGGTTTATCGATTTTGACGTTGATGATTACCGATTTTGACAATTTTTCTTTTGCTATGGTTTGGTGTTGTGCCGCGTTGATTTTTGGTGAGCAGGTTGGAATTCATTTTCAGCTTCATCACTGCGTTTTGGTTTGTTGATAAGTTTTGGTGTGTTGTTGGTGTGCTTGGGGAGATTCGCTCGTGCGGTTATTACGTCCCTCAGGCCATCTTCTTAGTTGGTTTGGTGTAGTTATTTTCGTTGGCCTTTATCTCATTCTCATTATTATCATGTACCGCCCAACTTGGTTTACCGACTTCTTCGTGGACACCCCTAACAGTTATCGCAGTGTTTTGTACACATACCGTTAGCATTTAACGAGTCTTTACCGCTGGTCGGAATGCTTCGTATTTGTTGACGTTTTGTTGTCATTTACCGTACCATTTTTGTCTGATGACGTCATGTTGTCAAGTATCGTGTTCTTTGTGAACAGTTTCGTTGAAGCTTCTGAGCTTTGTGTGGCGGTAATGGCCTGCTGTCCGCATGAGGTTTCTTGAGTGGAAAGATTTTGAGTATTTAAAGGTTTTTGACTTTTTTTTTAGTGATGCCCTGTTGTTTTCGTGGCCTAGCGCTCTTTTACCGTACCGTTGGCCGTCGCCATTTTCAACCACCTGTGTGGGATTACATAAAGAGAGCGTGTTTCTGGTCATTTTGTTTCGTGCGGACCCTGTCGTCGTAAGGTAGTCCCTTTGGGCCGCATGGATTTCTGAAAAGGATTTATTGGGCATGCGTCATCGAACGCCTACACCCTTGGAGACTTGGTTCGTCCGGATTTTCTTTTGGTGTTCGGTGTTGGAGTCACTTTCGAGCTCGCGCTTTGCGGTTTAATAGTCGACTTGGCTCCGGCATCGCCATCGATTGAGGATTTCGGTGGACTGAGTTTTTCCTATTACTGATTATGACTATTTTTGACAGTTTCTGTCACAACCATTTCCCTTTTTTTTGGTGGTTCATCCTCTTCCCTTGGGTACTCATACCAGTTGTGGGATCCACACAATGCGCCGATCTCGTGACGTGCAGCGTGCCCTCTTCAGGTAACCCTTGGGTGGGACTTTGGACTTCCATTTCTATACCCCCCCCCCCTCCCTGTGTTCTTTTGGAACGGTTGGTCGGAAGTGTCCACAGGTGTAAGACCTAGTTTACCCGATTTTGACCCAAACAATTTACGTATTTTTTACTGGCGTATCCAGTCTTTCTTCTTCCTCTTATCTCTTCCCACCTTTGCACCCTATCTGGTGGCCAGTGTGCGTAATCCCTTTGGGGGTGCACTCTATCGTATCGAATGTTTTTTTTTGTTTCGTTCGTTTTTCGTTGTTGCGTTTTCGTTTGAGTTCTCGTTACGTTGTCGCAAAATGCCTCGTTGTTTTATAAGAGACTTCGGGGAACTCTCTTTCAAGTAAGGGGAGTGATAAGTCATTTTGCTGTCGCAGATGCTTAATTGCATTTCACGCCTTTATTCAGGTCTTTTTGGTATTTTAAATAGCCACCTAGGCTTTAGGGCAGCGTGCTCGTATGCTAAACCCTTTTAGTTCTTTATTTGGCTCCATCGCCTAATTTCAGAATCACGATTTCGCACATATTTAGCTCCAAAAGCAGTATTTTTCGTCGGTTGGAGCTCCCCTCTGATGGCGTTTTTTTTCGAATTCCGAATCTTCTAGAAAGCACGCTGTTGTGGCGTGATACCATCGTGGCCCGCATTGATTTGTTTCATTTTGTCGCCTTGCGATTGGCTGCCAAGGTTTAGTCACGTGGGGACGCGGCCAAGGTGACCTTTGCCAACGCTTCCCTCGGGGGATTCAGCCGAGAACCGTCGAACGAACAAGAGGTCGCGGAGTGTGTGCTTTCGTGCGGCGCTTCCGCCCTTGGCGGGGGCGTCAGCCCTTTTTCCCGTCAAGTGCTACTTCAGCAATCATGTGATATACTGTTTCGCCTTAAGTGGCAGTTGTCCGCAGCCCGTTGCAGAGAACGCTCGTGTGGTGGTTGTGAGTCGGTTTTTTTCGAATTGTCTTCGGCGTAGCGTGGGTGTTTTTGAGCCCAGTTCCTGCTTCCGTAAGTAAGGGGTCGTGCCCCCTTCATCTCGACCTACGAGGATTTGTTCCGCAGAACGAAAGTGGCCCATTTTGTTTCGTCGTCCCGTTGCACGCGTCTTGACGCGTCTCCCGTCGCCATTAAGGCGGTTGTGCATTCACCCCTATAGCCATTGTAACATCGAAGGTACCTGCCACCTACGACTGCAGCCTGTCGCAACTCAACTGTACCAGGCTCCCTCGCCGCCTACGCATTAAGGTATGTGACTTTAACCTGATTACCGCTGTGAACGCGAGTGCTAATTTAAGTCTTCGCTGCCCGCTGCATAAGACGACGCGCATATTCGTACTTATTACTGCGCTAGTGCATTCATTCAGACTTGCAGACTGTTCATGCCGCGAGTGCTAATTTAAATCTTCGCTGTCCGCCGCATAAGGCGACGCGCATATTTGTACTCATTACTACTTATTACTGCTCTTGTGCATTCATTCAGACTTGCAGACTGTTCATGCCGCGAGTGCTAATTTAAATCTTCGCTGTCCGCCGCATAAGGCGACGCGCATATTTGTACTCATTACTACTTGTTACTGCTCGTTACTGTTCAACATCTGTCGTTAAGTTTAGAGCGCGCGTGCCAGCTGGTGCCCTTAATTATAGGTTAAGTATAGATATAGGGCGACGCACTCTGCTGCCCCATTGTAACCCGAAGTTCAATAGATGATTGGTTAGTTAAGGGAACTATTGTTTTGTTTCGACTTATGCATGTTCTGTTACAGATAGACGCCCCCTTCATTGTACTGTTTATTGTACGACGGAACGAGGAAGCTTTGAGCGTGCAGGTGGGTGAGACAGCTGCGTAGTCGCGGTCGGATTGACACCTAATTACAATCCTCGCATAAGGCATTCCCGAAATTGTTATTTGACCTTGCAACTCTTGAGTAATCCTATTGGCGGAGTATTTTGCATGCTTCGCTCCCGTCTAACCGTCCAGGCCCGGTTAGCCGGGTTAAGACAGGCTTGGTGGCGCCCTCATGATTTCGACATACCCTGTATATATTATGCCACCACACGCTTGCCCAGAACGTATCGTGTGACTCACGCCCGACTCCCTGAGCGTTCCAGCCGTGGCCTATTAGCCTATTTCGAACCGATTTCAGGGCAAGTGTGCCAGTTTTTCAGGACTGATTCCGTGGTGCGATGCTCACCTTGGGTGGGTGTCGTAAAGTTCTTTTAATACCGTAACAAGTAACCAAGTGTTGTTATGATTTAGAAATGTCACTGTGACTTAAGTATTCCTAATCATACAATCAAAATGAATCATTTTCCAACATTGCCGATATTCACTTTACATATGGACGCGCGAATGGAAACTCGTTTAGCTCAACATCTGTATCGGGATACTTTTCCACAACGAAATTGTCCTGCCAGCATTCATCGACAACTTCGAGAGACTGGTGCTTTTAATCACTTTTGGTAACTGATTATCCTTGACGTCTCTAGTTTACAACCTGATTTTCATGTCAAGAGTACTTTCTACTGATGAGGCTGTGTTTACAGGAGATGCAATTATAAATTTTCATGATAATCACCATTGGGTAGATGAAAACCCACGCGTTATCACAAACCAACAAACATTTTCCGTAAATGTTTGGGCTGGCATCAGACGAGGGAAGTAAAAATTCAGTTTTTTATTTCTACAGTCTTTCATTTTTCTATTCATATATTAAGACTTAAATGAGCTGTAACTCCTGAGGGGTTTCTTTTCGGACACACGTTTATCGGAACTCTTTTCATTCTTATAACGAGTTTAACCTAATCCCTGATTTTGACCAACTCTTTCAGGACCACCCTGCATAGGTAGCTTTCCTAGTCGTAGCTACAGGATATATTCTGAGATGCAACCGTTTTGCTTAACATAGAGACCCTTTATACAGGGTCTCTAGCTTAACATAGAGTTCCTATATGTATTAAGAGTTGAGCCATTGGATCCACAAATCAAGGACCATGTGATGTAGCAAAGATATATTTCATTTGTTTTAGTTGAAAGAAGTATGCATAAAGTTTAAAATCGGCAAAAATCAGGTACTCCATGGTTTGTGGATCCAAAACAAGTCACCCTACATGTCCCAACTCTTTATATACAGGGACTCTAGCTTAACAATGTTAGATACGACCTCTATGTTTAACAGTTTAAAGTTATTAGTAGTTACGCCATCTTTCTCCACATCTGGGCTTGGGGAATAATGTAGATACCTTAACGTAAACTCTGAAAAATATGCAGATACGCCTTTTTGAATTAACACGGTAGATATGTAGATGTAGACATAAAAACAATAGTACGTATTATATGAAAGTCATAAATACGAAATCTAATTCAAATGGCGCAAATATCATTACAAATACAGTAAAATAAAATCTATCACTTTATCAGCACATGATACCTGCAAATTAGATACCCCAACATATTCAACATGCACATTAAACGGACTTACTCAGGATATTGTCGTATTAATATGTTGTAGTCGTAAATGTAGTTAGTTACTCCGGTTATTAGTATTCCTATCCCAAAGAAAATTCCTAGGATTAGTTTGATATGATTTTGATATTTCCACATGATTGTTATGATTACTAAAGACATAACAAATAGTTGTGTGTCGGCAGCTAAATACCATGATTGTTTAATACACTGAAAGTAAAATAGATCATTATTATTCTGTTTACTAAGCAGATTTAGTATATTGCAATAATCCTGACCATAACACGTGTAGTATTTTTTTGTAGTAATATTTACAGTAAAATAACTTATTGGAATAAGGCAGAGTAAAACAAGGATGCATACTATTAAACTTGCAAAAATAGCAATGACAAAACTAAAAAAGCTATGGAAGGACCACCACATCTCCAAGAACACGAAGATGCGATTAGTGAACTGTCTAGTAGGTATTCCCTGTGTTGACTTACGGATGCGAATCCTGGACAATGAGAAAAAGTGAAAGATACAAAATCGATGCGATCGAAATGATTTGCGGGCGAAAAATGCTACACATCCCTTGGATAGTCAGTCGCATCAACAACTCTATCCGGGTAGCATGTAAGCATTCTTTACAGACCAAGGGCAATGGCAACAAATTATGTCCTGTTATTGGTTAACATCAGCTGACCTTGTGCTGAATTAGATTTAGTTGCATATTGAAATCCTAGGACGTAGGAAATTATGTAATTCCGAGATACCTATGATACGAAATGATTTTAATAGCGTATCTGACAGTTTTTAAATAACTTATTAAAAATTTCAATATTTTAAAGTGAAATCAAGTATTTGTATTTGAATAGTTTGGTAGTCTTCTATATTTCAAGTTTCAAGTTATAATTTTCTTTAATGTACAATCTAACTGGACAGGAACTACCAGATGGTGTAATAAAAGTATATGTAAAATCAAATTGAAGGTCAATATTGTCACCTACAAAAAATACCAAAAGTGACCGAGCTGCAAAACCAATTTCGGCAATTATTCATTTTCTGTGTGTTTCGTGTTTGTTTTACAATGCATGTTGATATTGAAAAATAAATTTGACAGAAGAACTATAGAATGAAAATTACAATCTCTCTGTACAGTGTGTTTCACTTCTCAGCTTCACACCACTGTCTCGGTATTTCTTATTTCTTATATTACCCATTAAAGGGAATACTTGTACACTTAAAAAATACTGTAATCCCGTAGCCTACTGCGATCAAAAATAAATGCGAAACATTTAAATATCACAGTTGGCCTACTTTTATGGAAAAAAGCTAGTAAAAGTTGCTCAGATTCACATTATGATGTACATCATATAAAAAAAGCGTATAAACGAAATACCTATTATTATGCACATATTTTCATTTCATTTTGTACCTATCAAATAGGTAAAATTCGACAAAAATAGTTTATGTTGTGAAAATACCCCAAGTCATTTGATATTGGATGTGACATTGTTAATTACTATTTTCTTGTGTTTTCTTGTATTCAATGATGTTAGGTATTACTTATAGTAATAATATTCGATCAATATGATAATTTGCAAATATTTTAATATCTATAATTTACCACACATTTTTTCTACTGTTTTTTGTAACATCAAAGTTAATATTCATAGAAAAAAAATTAATAATGCTTTGGTGTATTTCAACTACTAGCTATACATACTACTAGTAGATTGATATTTGTTAACATTATGTAAATGAAAACGAACAGTATTTAAAACTACACAATAATAATAAAACGTACTAGTGATTGGTACCATGTGATTTAGCGTTTGGTTGATTTAAACTAATATTTAATTTCAGATGTCTCTTTTTTTTAAAATTTTTTGTGTTGTAACCTGCCAGCAGATAGACGTTTACTTCCTCTCGTCACTTATACGCTTCTTCTTGCCAAAGTAGTTGATTAAACTCCAATAGCAGTTCCACTTCTTTTGCGGAGTGGAGCTGCATGAAGATATATTTTCCGTTGTTCACTTGATTTGATTGCATTTAATCTTTTCTTAATTTTTTATTCCAGTAGATGAAGGACCAAATTGTTTACTGCATTCTTTAATTAAATTCAAAATTGGTTCTATATCATTATTGTAATTTGCAATAATTTCATTTATATTGCGCTGAAGAATGTTTTCGGTATTTATAACCTTTATCACATTTTCTGAATTTGTTTTCACAGGCATATTGTATGTTAAAAAAAAAGTCATTTAGGGTAGGCCTTGGAAAGAAAGATAGAAAATCTAGTCATGTCGTAACTTAAGTCTGTAGGTTCGTCTTTTTCCTATAAAAATTTTGAAGGTCAAATAATTTAGGGTTTATGTTGGCATTACTTCGATTTAAAAAAAAATATGTTGGTAGAATTTGTTTTGGTAACTTTTTAGAACTAAAAATTGGTGGGAAATTTAAAATCTGGCATTAAACGAGTTTTGTTTTTAGGTAATCTTTCGTAAACTTCTTCTTCTGGCATGTTAGGCTGCAGATCCAACAGTTCCTCTACACACCTCAGAATTGCTTTTTTACATTTAATTTTAAAAGATTTTGTTTTTACGCGTATTCATTTTTAAAAAAGAAAAGCTGACAATTTAATTTTAAATGTCAAAATGACGCAAGTTGTTTACAGAAAAACCTGACGAAAATAAATTTTCTAATAATTAAAAAAAAGCAGTTTTGCCAATTTTATCTTGACCTTGAAAATTTTTATAGGAAAAAACGTACTTTAGGTGAATGTCAGATTGCATTTACTTTATGAAAACGTCTGTCACTGTGACAGGTAAAAGTTTACACTGCATTAAGGTTAACTGTATTAAGCAATACGAAAAATAAGATGGCATGTACACAACAACGAGTGTAATAATCATAACAGTCAGTAAAAATTGCTTTTGTTAAGTGTTTTCTATAGTTTTAGGAAAATAATTCAAGGTCAAGATGTAATTTAGTTGCCGCTGACTTGGTAGTTCATTTGCTTCAATGCGTATAATTCAAGGTACGGCAAACTTCAATTTGATCATGGCATGCTGCGAATTAGTTTTTTTTTGGAACACACGATATTATCATGTTCACTCTTACTATTGATAGTACTATAATTTAAAAAGGTTCATAAATAGAAATATCTGGAGCTTGATCTCCTAGCGCTAATCTTGCAATAGCTTATCTATCCTCTACGGTTACTGCTGGAAAATTTTCTGGTTTAACTTCAAAACATTTGTAAACGGCTCATTCATTCTTAAGATTGGGTTTCCTAGGAAGCGGCGCCGTCAGTTAACGGCCGTAAAAATACGGTGGGTGACGTCACGAAAAACGAAAAAATCCCATATTATGCCGACTTTTTGGCGAATACTGTATATTACAGCTAAAAAGGCATCACATTGTGTGTAATTCAGTGTACTTACCTCACACGTGTACATAACTTTTATTCTGGACATATAGGCTTTTTGTGTCTATTATATGGTTTAGAAGTTAAGTCATCTCTTATGTGATTCAGTACATAATCAAACCATACTGGTATTAAGCGAAAGTATTGCCTGAATTTTTCATCACTGCAGTGCAGATGTCGACGCGCAAACTATGGTTTTCGTCTTCCGATTACTCCTTATCTTCCAAATATACTAATAATGCTAGGTCTAGATCAGGGATGAGCAACCCGCGGCCCGCGGGCCGCATGTGGCCCGCCACACATTCTTGTATGGCCCTTCAAAGATTTTACATTTTGACTTCTAAAAATTTCTACAGTGTCCCGCAGCCTCATTGTACCCTATTTCTCATAAAATTATTTTTTCCACATATATCTTTCGCCGTCTTTTTAATAGTATTTCTATTAATTAATGTTTTATTTTTGTAGTTTTTTATACTAGGTGTATTTTGTTAATAGAGAGATAATTTGAGTTCATCATTCAGTGTTTGTATTAGGTTACTTACATGCGGCCCGCACAACATTTTTAATTTTGTAGCTAGCCCGTTGTAAAAGAGGTTGCTCATCCTTGGTCTAGATCGTTCATTTTCCACCACTGACCGTCACACCACTTGAGTGAAAACTGACACTAGGAAACCATAGCTTCGTCACTGTTTAATACGGCCGCATAAAGACGCCGCCGTATATTACGACATCTTATTACTGCCGCTAGATAACGGCACTGCTTTCTTAGGAAACCAAAGCTTTTACAGAACTTGCCACATCTTTCAGAAATTGCATGGGCAATAACCATCTTCAATGTTAATATGATACATTGCAGAACCTTCTTCACTTGGAACGTTAAATTCGTGTTCGCTTAACTGAATGATATTTTATATTTCAATATATATTGACTTCGACAAACTTTGTTGTAAAAATAATCTTGCATTCGCAGTTTTACTATCTGCAAAACCACGACGCCTACGTCGATAATAAATCTTCGAGGGCAGTGCAAATAAATCTACCAGAGGTATTATCTTGTAGGCTTAACTCGTGATAAGACATTATCTTTAAGCAATCGGACTGAAACCCCGGAAAGGTTATTTGTAAAATAACCTCTTCAGTAATAATCTCTCCATGGTGGGCACCAGTTTTGTTTTATTAGCTAACATTCTAAATTTTTGTCTAATTTTCAAATTCCTACTTTACTTTTGCATTTTGGAATGCTAGATGTATATAGATGATTTATTGTTTTATCGACATTAAAAGTATACTTAAGAAAAGAGAAGCTAACAAACTGAAGTTAAACTAAAAATTCTGTAAATAATTTTATATGGAGCTTTTTTAGCAAGAGGATGTTTTAAAATTAAAAATTTTAAAAATATCAAAGGAAACACTCTGTATCTGTTGTTTACCGTCTACTTATTGAATCATGTACAGTCGCGGAATTAAAAATCCGGACACTTAAACTAATTCAGTGTATATCTTACTTTACTTTACTTATCACATTACGTGGTGAAATTAGTCAAAGTCAAAATAATTACTCGTATATGACAGCATGCCTCATTTAAGAGTCGAACAAAAAATGCAAGTAATTACATTACCCAAAAATTGCAAAAATCCGCTATAGACTCGTCCGGATTTTTAATTCCGCGACTGTACCATTTTTCGTTAATAATAAAAGCTTAAGCTAAATGCAAAATGTTATATATTTCTAAGGAATTTGAAATAAAGCAAGCACAATTTAATGTGTTAAGGTGTTGATTTTGTAGTTATTGGATCTAAAATACAGCTATTTTGATCAAGGACAAAAGTTTAAGCTAGATGATAAATGATAAATGCCAGGAAAAATTCGGCAAAGCTAATATTTAATAGTGCTATTGATTGTCCGTCAGGTTTCTAAGCTAATAATAAGCTAATAATAAAGCTTACCTAAATATACGATTGCCTACTCAAGTGTATAGAAGAAATAATTGAGATATCATCTTCGACATGCTTAACCATATACATGAAACTGAATAAATAAGATAAAAAATGACTACTGCAGAAAGGCTGGAAGCAAAATATGCTAGTAACGCTGTCGAAAAGCTCAGCTACAGGTAATCTAAAAAATATATGAAATGGCGTGTATCAGTGTAAATGGAGAATGATAAGTTTGGTTAAGGAGTTTGTAGATGGTGGTGCTCTATGTCCATTTATATTTTAGTAACTAAATCCTATAAAAATCAAATTGATACCAAGAAATGTTCCGATACTTGTATGAAGAAATATACTGTTTATAAGTTTCATACGTTTAAATCATATAATAACAATAATACTTGAATATAAAGTGAAACATTAGATATTGGGTTGATTTTACAATATTTCCGTATATGAAACAGTCAGTTTTGAGATTGACAATGACATCAACAAAATATCTTTGGATGAGGGTCAAAATCTTACATTAACAGTATCCTGTAAAAAATGTCATTGCGGAGTTTCGTCGAAGTTATCGTATCACTAGTGATTGCTATTGAATTAAATGAAGATAACAAAAGAAATAGCTCATTACGTTATTATGGTTTTTAATATAGAACTGGCGTTACTTACCATATTTTTGACATTATAGTGATTGTTAATATACAATAGATTTGTCCACATATTTTCCCTGCAGTTTCGATATTCCTCTCCGACGACCATTTCCCATAGGGGACCTCGATTTATGTGATACATCCATGTTCCACTAATTGCTGTTATTACAAGGAGGCATGGAGTTAGTCTAAAATAATTGTTTGTATTAAGTACGTCCATAGCTACTTGTGAAATACCAAAATTGCAAAATAGTAATAATTTGTAATAGCAATGTAATACTAATCTAATAGGGATTTCCTGTATAGTGTACAACATGGGCAAATTTCGAAGTTTGCATAGGAAATTGGACCCCCATCCTTGATCTCTTTTTTCGGGAGAAGCTTAGTGATGAATACCAAATTTGTCTTTTGTTTTCGAGTTGTAAACAGAAGTTCGATTGTTCGACTTTTCGTTTGGCGGCTATATCTCGCTTATGTAATAACATAGAGAAAAGTAGTTTTTACGTTCTTGAGGCACTTTTTTTAAATAAGAATCGAGTAGCGTAGCCAGTTTTTCAAAAAAAGTTTCGAAATTCGAGTTATAACATAAAGTTTGTATTTTTTTGTATAGAATCTATAGTTGTTTCGGACATCATGAGAAAAATTATTTTACCCATAGCGGTGAAAACCTAATGGAATTCTGCATACTAAGTGAATTACGATTAAGGGGTACTTAACGCCTTCTTTGAACACAAAAAACTGCACAAAGTTAGATAGCGTAATAATAAAGGATGATACAACCTCAATGATAGACACCCACAACAGATCTTAGACGTCCGTACTTTAACATCAGCGAACGATTCAGATCATGGAGTGGTATTAGGTAAAATCAAATTGAGGATTAAGTTAACTAAAGTAAGCACCGTATACAAAGAAAAGAGAAACATCACAAATACCCCACTTCACAGCAGCTACGACCGCCATATTAAAAAATGGCGGCGTGTTTTTCTATATAGTTTGTGACGCCCCGTTTTAATTTCATCTTCTTTCGAACCGCCTTATATCTAAATATTGTAGTAAACGAACTATGGATTATCGCATCAAGCGCCTGTCTTTAGAGATAAGACACCTGCAGCTTTTCCTGTCGCAGCACATTAGTGGGCATTCATTTCGAGTAGTCCGCTGGAAAACAGTGGAATCGCTGGTGTCTTATTGACTTTTCACAAAGCTAGCGCGTTAGTTCTTCCCAATCGGCCTTGAACAGCGTTGGTAAGAATGCTTCTTCTAGCTCAATTATGCATACCAATTTCAATATTTAGGCCGGCTATTATGAGGCTTATTCAGTCTCCCAATTTCGCTTCTAGAAGCTAGCCAGGAATTCCAGTCTACCAGGCCGCCTTCTGTCGCAGTTAGCTGCCCTCTTAACAGTAGCGTTCTTTGGCACTCTAAGAATTATGCAGCCGAATCCGGCTTAGAAGTCTTCTTGGACGAGACGTAACATATCAGGATTTCCTCTTCCGATCGATGGACATTAGCAACGAACTAAACTATAATTACATGTACTTTTCAGCGTTTCTTTGATAGACAAAGGCAATTGCCGCAACTATATCAGTTCTTACTAACATTAGAAATTCAAACTGAAGCGTGTTTAATTACGCAAGGGTCCCAGTCACTTCGCGGATCTGGCCTGTCTATTGGCGCGGAGAGCGAGAGCGGCCTCCGGGTCTTCTGCCTTTGACTTTTCATTTGGACTATTAGCAACTTTATGTTGTAATAATCTTTCTCGGGCTCTTGACTTAATATCTAAGAATTTGAAAAAAGTAAACTAGTGTTTGATGGCAATTTAATATATAAATTTTGCAGTTAAATCTAAGGAAAGCATCGAAATTATTAACATATTTTATTTATTTGGATTACAAAAAAATATCACCGACTTTACTAGAGTACAAACAAATTTCAAGTCATGTATCGACAACATCTTCACAAATTTTGAAACACAACTTGCAACTGTGGCTGATTTTCAGATATCTGATCATAAATATCAAAAAATTAAATTACCTCTTATCTGAAGATTGGGTAGAATTATATAGAGAGTATGACCCAAACTGTGCAGTGTTAGGCCATTTTATTTTTCTTTAATTCCTATAGCTACGTAACCTTTTCGAACAGTTTTGGTACAGAGTTGGTGAGTCTGCCTGTATATCGGGTCCGCTTCAGTCATATTTTACCGTTTGGGCTTTCAGCTAGCTTGCATCTCAAATTCTAAAGTTGTCACGCACGCAACTTTGCTCCGCGCGGGGCTCTATGCCGTCGTAGTTGCATCTGGCTGTTGGAGTGTTTCTCTGCAGTAAATTTAAAACAAGACCCTGCGAGTGCGACAGAGAGGCATTCGCTCCATTGCATTCTTTCATATTTAGGCGGCTTCGCCTGCCGTTGCCACGCGAGGTTTATTGCGTTGTGATTGGTTACAACTTTTGGCGCGTTAGATCGCGTCTCTCTGGAAAGATTGGCGTCTGTTTTGGATTAATTCAATTTCGGCTCGCAAGAGAGTACAGTCGAATAGCGTGTTTGGCGGGCGTCTTCGCGCTTCGGCGTGATTTTCCCTGCATTATCTTTGAGCATTCAGATCGTCTGACAGTTTTATTGCAAGCTAAGTAAGCCATTCGGTCGATATTATGGGTCCAAATGCCCCTGCAGTGTAGGCTTCACCTCATGCATTTCGAGTTGCATTTACCCTCTCTCCCAAAATTTGATTTTTGGTTTATCAGTTTTTGGAAACCATCTTGACATTTCCGCCATCCTGTGCTGCAAGAGCTAGGTGCTTCGAAATTTACGTTTTGATGACGTACCTTAATCAGGCTTTTTCGTTGGCATCCTAATTTGGAATACTGTTAATTAGCACTATATACATACTGTGTGGAATTTTATTAATTCTGGGCCCGCCCGCTAACTTCGCTTGATGCCCTTGTATATGTAACTGGCTGTACTGTGGTGAGTTTAGCCTCAAGCCACCCTTCATATTTATTGAACTGTGATATGGTCTCCTTATTGAGATATTGTGTGGAATATTCCGTAGTAATTGTTGTGTAAAATACTTGTGGATTCCCATTTACTATTTGCTTATTATACTGAATCGTTACTAGGCCAGTGAATTTTATTTATGCTCCCTTGCCGTACCTCTTTTTTAGGAAGTGTTTGGTAGCGCATCTTATCGTATGCCTATATGTGCGATTAGCAAAGCGGCTTTCACTCTGATGAAGCAAGCTGCAAGGTTTTGCGAAACGTTAGTGAATATGGATGCACAAACATCAACAAGGCCAAACCTGCCTACGTATCCTCGTTCTCAATGTACTCAAACAACACGAGCCACCAAAGAGCATGGCCATGGCGTGATTTCTTGCTCGAGTTCATAAGGTGCAACACACATTAACCCAGAGAATACTGGGGGTTCATCCAAAAATACTATGCGGTCTAAGCCGAAATTCTATGTTAAGATTAATAATTATATGCCTCACTAAACTTAAGAAATTTTATCCGTTCGGGGTAAATAGTTTACCAGGCAAATCCGAAAAGTTTTCCCCTCATCAATAAAATGTCATAACTATTCTTTGTTTATATTAGAAAAATTAATGCTTTCATTATTTGGAAAACTTTATTAATAATTTTCCTTTTCTTGTTTATTCTATGCAGTATAAATTTTATATAGAAGTATTCACATATTGTTACTAATCTGGTTATGTAATTTATTGGAAGTATATAAATTATATTTGCCTTCAAATAAAACATACTAAAACTCCAATATTTCATTCACGAAATGTAGGATTTCAATAATACATGCTCTCCTAGAATTAAGTACACAGAAAAAAACTGCAGAATCCTGAAGGTTGGAATTGCTCTAAAAAATGTATACTTCTTTATTCTGAGGATTTTGAAATTTGATTAAAAAAAAATTTTCATCCGACCCAGACGATCCGGCTTTCAGAAATATACCGGGTGACAATGAGACTAGGGCCATGCTTATATCTTCTTTATTTATGAATCAATTTGTATAAAATTTTACACCAAGATACTAGACATACTTTCTGATTGGCTGATAGATATAGTAAAAATAGCTGACTTTCGGTTTTACCGGAAATAATACTAACTTTTATATTTTAAATAGAACACCCTATATATTTGATGTTTTTCTGAATCTAGCGGTCAAATTACATACTATAATAGTCTTGCCAAATTTCAATTTTTTTAAACAAAAAATTAATTTTTTTAATTTTTATTTTTTACCATAGAAGGCCTTAACTTGGAAAAATCCTTTATCTAATAGACGTGTCTGTCCAGGACTCTGTTTTGTCTGTCTGGGATGCTGTTTCAGATAGAGAAAAAAGTTATTAAAGTTATATGTTTGGAATGGTCATGTCAGGTCAGGAACCGAATTTCAGTCTCTAACACTAATTATTATCTTAATTATATCCTAATCCTAACTTTTTAGGTTAGATTCTAGGCAAATTTTATCAAGGCGAATGCGACTGGTAGTTTGCTACCAACAATGACGTCATATACGTACGTGTGGTGAATACGCGTTCTATTTGCAAAACGGTCTTTTTTGTTTTATTAAATGAGACATTTGTCTCACTGGACTGCTAGTCTATTCTAATTGACTGTAGCAACTTTTAATAATAACTATTTTATCAATAAAGTCAATAACAAACCTTTAATAAACGAATATAATTTACTAAACTCGTTTTTTAAGAAAAAGTCACTTTTTTTAAATGGCACCTACTAAGGGCCATCTTGCCGTTAGATAGCAAACGTAATTACCAATCTAACGATATGCACCATGCACTACTTTATCTTTATCAGAAACTGAAAATTAATTAATTATTTTTTTAAATACAAAGGTGGCGCGCGGCAGACGGATGGATTTGAAAAGGTTATTGCTCCCTTCCTAACGGTCCTAGAAGGTTGAAAGTGGGGTGATTCGAAAGAGGGGGATGGGAAGTTTATGTTCCACATATCCCGGTGCGTGGAGCATTGACCGCGACTATGCGCCCCTAACGAGACTAACGCGAACCTTATCGCGATTATGCGCACTCTCGTGGAATTCAAATGAAGTTAAAAATCGCGGTAAATATCTTGAATTAGGATATTATGTTTATAGGTAATAATATTTAAATTATTTTGAATCTATATATAGAAATAGAAATTATTGGTATGTGCTTTAATATTTTATAGCTAGAATATGTTAATATGTTCGAATTTACAACAGACTAGTATCTGAGATGTGAAACTCATTTTTTTTTGTATGTAAAAATCTCGCCTGCTTCTAAATTTTCTTATTTTTGGATTTATTTGTTTTTCTATGTTAAATTTTCCCTTGCAATATTATAAAATAAAAAGGTAGGTCTCAACATCATACAAGTACTTTTACGGACCTAATAAATATTTAAATTATTTAAAATTTGTTTTATAGGTAGGTATATAATTTAAGAATAATATCTTCAAGACATACATTCAGGAGTTTAGACAGTAAATATTACATAAATTTTCAAAAATTTATTATAGATAAAAATTTCAATACAGAAATTGTGTAATAGTTATAAAATATAAATACCGCCGTATCTAAAATATCCCTATATTTTTCGTATATGAATGATCACTCTCTCCTTTTTTTCCACTCGGATAAGACTGTTTGAATTTCTGAAGATGATGACTTTTGAATATCTGTTAGATGAGAAACTCGTTTTTTCTTTGTACTTACGAATGTGGGCTGTTTTTCGATTTTTTTATTTGCTGGTTCATTTGATTTATATATTAGTGTTACATTTTCTCCTTTTGCAACAACATTTATCGTCCTGTCTATTAATTTTCCAGTCTCAATTTTACATTCAAGAGATACTTTTTTTGTTTTAAGCATTTCCGATAGAATGTCCAGTTTTGCTATCAAGTCTTCATTATCTTCCTGAAATTGCTCTTGGATACAACTTTGCGATAGCAGCTCGGATATTACCTCACTCTTTGTAGTTAATTGAGATTCATGATCCTGTTTTAAGGTTGTTGAGGGCTCTAAAGATGAATACTTAACCATAGCATGTATATGTTTACATATGTTAAATCTGATAAAAAAATCAGGGCAAGTACAAGAAAATTCATGTATACAAATTTGACAGTAAAGAAGCAAAGAGCAATTTCAGCAAGATAATGGAGACTTGATAGCAAAACTGGACATTCTATCGGAAATGCTTAAAACAAAAAAATTATCTCCTGAATGTAAAATTGAGACTGGAAAATTAATAAACAGGACCATAAATGTTGTTGCACAAGGAGAAAATGTAACACTAAAATATAAATCAAATGAACCAGCAAATAAAAAATTGAAAAGAGCCCACATTCGTAACTACAAAGAGAAAACGAGTTTCTCATCTAACAGCTATTCAAAAGCCATCATCTTCAGAAATTCAAACAGTTTTATCCGAGTGGAAAAAAAGGAGAGAGTGATCATTCATATACGAAAAATATAGGGCTACTAGCAACCAGTGAGACAAATGTCTCATTTAATAAAACAAAAAAGACCGTTTTTCAAATAGAACGCGTATTAAATAAAAACAATAATATTTTTTAAAATATTTTATTTTCTCGAAAATCGGAAGTGTCACCTGACTGAAATTCGGTTCCGGACCTGACATGACCATTCCAAACATATAACTTTAATAACTTTTTTTCTATCTCTTACGGTTTGGCTGCTGAAACAGCGTCCCGGACGGACCAGCATCCCGGACGGACCAGCATCCCGGACGGACCAGCGTCCCGGACAAGTCTATTATATATATGGATTTTAGATACGGCAGTATTTATATTTTATAACTACTTTACAATTTTTGTATTGAAATTTGTATCTACAATAAATTTTTGAAAATGTATGTAATATTTACTGTCTAAACTCCTGAATGTATGTCTCGAAGATATTATTTTTAAATTATATACCTATAAAACAAATTTTAAATAATTTAAATATTTATTAGGTCCCTAAAAGTACCTACTTGTATGATGTTGAGACCTACAAAAAAATAGCTAACATTGCCTTTCACACAGCCCGCGATTTTTTAGTTTTATAATAATGCAAGGGAAAATTTAACATAGAAAAACAAATAAATCCAAAAATAAGAAAATTTAGAAGCAGGCGAGATTTTTACATACAAAAAAAATGAGTTTCACATCTCAGATTCTAGTCTGTTATAAATTCGAACATATTAACATATTCTAGCTATAAAATATTAAAGCACATACCAATAATTTCTATTTCTATATTTAGACTCAAAATAATTTAAATATTATTACCTATAAACATATCCTAATTCAAGATATTTACCGCGATTTTTAACTTCATTTTAATTCCGCGAGAGTGCGCATAATCGCGATAAGGTTCGCGTTAGTCTCGTTAGGGGCGCATAGTCGCGGTCAATGCTCCACGCACCGGGATGTTATGTTCCACTCGGTTTCAGTCGCTATAATGGAGTGGTCCGTTCAGCAACGTGTTTTTTGTGTGCAGACGTATTTGTCGAACGCCCGCTCGATGGTCCGCGTGAAGCGTGCCTTCCGTTTAAAATTCAAGGTCGTCCCCCGCGGCCGAATTCCCAATCGAAATCGAATTCTCGTGTGGGTTCATGCATTTCAGGATCCCGGAAATGTGTCCACGATAAGAAGGGGGCCACGGAATACCGTTACTACCCCAGCAAACATCGAGAGGGTTCGAGCTGCAATTCAACAATCTCCCAGGCGTTCAATTCGGAAACAGGCAGGTGCCCTTGGCATTTCGAGAGGTTCCATTCAACGAATCGTTAATGAACATCTTCATTTGCACCCCTATAAGATGGTTGTCGTCCAAGAATTGAAGCCACGTGATTTTGAAGCCAGACAACTTGCTAGTGAAAACATGCTTGCTGCGTTGCCTCGAGACGGTATCATTTTCTTCTCTGATGAGGCACATTTTCACCTCAGTGAATGTGTCAATAAACAAAATATGCGCTATTGGAGTGAAACGAATCCCAGGGAGCTCCAACAGAGGCCCCTGCAATCTGACAGGGTGACAGTATGGTGTGCAGTTTCAAGAATTGGGATCATCGGCCCCTACTTTTTTGAAGAAAATGATCGAGCGGCTACAGTTACTTCTGCACGTTACCTGGCCATGATCCAGGATTTTTTCTTGCCTGAATTGGAACGGATGGAGCTGGAAGATGTCTGGTTTCGGGGCAACAGCCCATACAGCAAGGGTTTGCATGGACTTTTTGCGAGGCAGATTCCCCGGGCGCCTCATCTCCCTAAGAGGCGATTTGAACTGGCCGGCGCGCTTTCCTGATTTGGCTCCGTGTGATTTTTTCCTATGGGGATACCTAAAATCACTTGTTTACAACAATCGTCCCAGGACCCTGGAAGCCCACAAAAATAACATTCGAGCGCAAATCGCCGAAATTCCTGTGGCAATGCTTCAAAGAGTGCACGAAACCTTCAAAAAAAGGCTTACTCAGTGTTTGGAGTGTGAGGGGCGCCATTTGAGCGATATTTTGTTCAAAACCATGTAAACTTAAATTTCCCAAGTTAATAAATCGGGAAAAAAAAATTTGGTTATTTTGTAAAAGTCTGCGTTTTATTCCATTATCAAATCCATCCGTCTGCCGCGCGCCACCCTTATTTCTATGTAATAACTAATAATACCTAAGCAAAGTTGGCAACACTGTTGTACGTAATTTGAGTCGTAGATTCCAAAAAACATAAAACATATAGAGTGATCTATTTAAGTAACCAAAGTCAGTGTCACTTCCGGTTTTACCGGAAGTGGCACTAACTTTTAAATTGATTAAAAAAATAATTAATTTTCAGTTTCAGATAAAGATAAAGTAGTGTATGATGCATATCGTTAGATTGGTAATTACATTTTCTATCTAATGGCAAGATGGCCCATAATAGGTGCCATTTAAAAAAAGTGACTTTCTTAAAAAACCAGTTTAGCAAACTATATTCTTTTATTAAAGGTTTGTTATTGACCTTATTGGTAAAATAGCTATTATTAAGAGTTGCTAGAGTCAATTAGAATAGGTTTTTCCAAGTCAAGGCCTTCTATTGTAAAAAATAAAAATTGAAAAAATAATTTTTTGTTTAAAAAAATTGAAAAATGGCAAGACTATGATATGTAGTTTGACTCGTAGATTTATAAAAACATAAAATATACAGGGTGTTCTATTTAAAAAATCAAAGTTATTATCATTTTCGGTAAAACCGGAAGTCAGCCATTTTGACTATATCTATCCACCAATCAGAAATTATGTCTAGTATCCTGGTGTAAAAGTTTATCCAGATCTATTCATAAATAAAGAAGATATAAGCATGGCCCTAGTATCATTGTCACCCGGTATAGTTGTTAAGAACATAACGTTAAAACGTGTCACAAGTTTTGTAAAGTTGATATGGTTATCAACAATACTTTTAAGAAACATTAATAGGCCAAAACAGTAAAGTAAAAAACGGTGGCGCACTGCATTTTAGGTTAAATTAATAATTTTTAATTCAGTAAAGCATAAAGCGATTTTTATAATTAATTCAGAAACTGTGTTAACTCAGTGGCTTCTTTTATGGGCATTTTCGTGCATTTATTTCTGTGACACCCTGCAGAATGTATAGGTTTAAAACTTACCTAATATATCGGTATACAAAAGCCCAAACAATGTATTTGAATTTAAACTCTTTGTGCTTTTCAAACAATACCAGAAAATTGTACGACAGCATAGTTCCTGACATTATGAAAAAAGACTGAATGACATATAGTCCATTAAGAATAAGGATATTGCGGGGATCATCCAATAGCTGTAAAAGAAAATAAAAATGAGTTTGGCTGACAAAGCCTCTTTTATATTATGTAAGTACCTCTTCAATAAATTTTGGATTCCAAATAGAACTTGACGAGAACAACAGGTTAGCGTGAGTAAATATCACCAACACAGTAATGTAGAAACGATATCCATCCATATATTTTAACCTCTCCGTGTCTGGGTTGTTGTTTGTGCTACGTAGGCGTTGCCAATTTTTGAAAATGGAAAAACAAGAAAGAATATCTTCGACTGCATAGAGAAAAGGCAATGAATATAATAGATCAACACTAACAATTACTAATATCAATACCGTATATTGAAATACAAAAATTATAGCAAATTGCTTTAAAAATTGTGTGGCGCTAACAATGTTTTTCTCTAACTAAAAAATAGTTAGTCAAGAAAATGTAAACAAAGAGTACATTTTCATTGTTTCTCGATTTGTGTTATTTCAAAAACGCTTCAGTGGTAATATAAGATACAAGATGCAATTAATTTGCTTCTCAAAATATCAAAAACATAGTTCTTAATGCACTTGTTTGTTAGATTACCAATAATATAATCCAGTCAAAATTAATATATTGCTTTTGTCTTTTGAATTACGACATAATAGTTAATTTTTTTAAATGCTAGTCAGTATTGGCTTTGACATATTCAAATAGCATGTGGGTTTATCTTTTTAAATACACAGGGTGTCATCGTTCGAGTGTAAAGAACTATGTGAATATTTAAGTTCTAAGGAAGTCAATAGCACAGTAAAACCAGCTTCTGATGCTGAAAATCTTCAGCTGACGACGTCAACTTCGGTTAAAAATTAAGTTAAATCGGAGAAATCCTCTATTATAGTCATGCGTTAATTTCGTACCAAAACTATGTTACTTATTTATTTGCAGATCATTCTGGGCTCGTAACTTCATAAAAAATATATTATTTGTATGAAATTGCAGTCGTTAGAGTATTTTCACTTATAATACCATGAGTAGTCAAAGATATGTCGCATATTTTTACTGTGGTATCACGAATGTCCATTGCGCTTAGGTTCGATTAGGACGAGTGCGCTAGCGGGAGTCCTAATCTTAAGTGATACCACCGCAAAAATATTCTACTTAACTTTGATTAAGAATGGTATTCGAGGAAAAATTCAACGAATATAACTGTGCAAATTTTTACGTGAAATTTGGATTGCTGTCAGTTCGTTTCCATACGAGCAACCAAAACGAAAAATTGTAATAACTGTCATCGCATTGAAAATGTCAAAAATTATGTCGCCAGGATCCACTACACAACACAACGCTACATTGTCATTGGTCTATTTGAATTATTTGACACATGTGTTGAATTGTCATAATATGATAACACAGTGTTAGCAATCTAAATTTCTAGATACTTAGCTTGCGCCCAAGCTTAGAAAGCAAACAGCAAATTCTTGAACTAATTAAGGAACATTTGAAAGTATCCATAGAAATAGCTTTTGTATATTCGACAAAAAAGTGCTATACACTCAGTGTATCATTCGTTTCTGTCACGTTGGTCGTTCTCTTTAAAGGAAAAGACTAACTATACTCAACCATGGACGTTAATAACATTTTTTTTCCAATTCTTCACAACTTTTTCCCAATTATCCACACTAGTATGTTGAGTGACAGTTCTATCAATATGATATTTTGTCTGAATGTACTTTGACATTTGAAAGTATAAACAATAGCGTCATTCCTTTTCTCTAAAAGCGTCTCCCAAGTTTGGGCGAGCTGTACATTCGGTTTGTGCGTATGTTTTTAATTTTTACGGTAGTTCGCTTTTGCAATGTTGCCAGTGTTAAGATTCTTAAATTGCTTATAACTTTAAAAGTAAAACACAAAACTAACAATTGTAGTTGTTATGGTTGTCAATTTTTGATGAAAAATATAGTAATATACCTTTTTTCACAAATGAACGATTACACCCTGTATATATTTGATCATACTCAATTCCAGTAATATTTAAATTATGGCAATTTTTATTATTTAATGCATACCCAGTACGCCACAAAAATAAACCGTTTTCAAGATTTTTGTGTTGTATATCTCAAAATAGGATAGGTCGGGGGAACGGCCACGGCCCTTTACAGGAATAACTGGTTAGCAGCACAGCTGTCGCACATCACTTCAAATACCGTAAACTACCAGTGTTTAATGCAACGACCCCTGAGTGGCCTTCGGCGCTAAGGGTAGTATCAACCTGGGGCACGGGGAACTGGGCTTAACCGCCTGGTTCGTGTGGATGGGACACCCGAATCTCAAGGTACGGCGCGCGTCGAAGGGCTGCATGGCGAGGAGGTAGCCTGGTCCCTAGCGACCAACCTCGGGGCACCTGGCGCACCCCGTTCGTGTCGACACCCTTTCCCCCATACTCGTGGGGACAATATCTATAATGAAGACATAGAACTTAACCTTTCCAGCGGAGATGAAGATGTCCTGCTGAAATCAACCCAATCAGACGTGGCTGAAAAAACCATAACTAAGGAGAGGACCACAGTCAATTCAGTTTCACTGCAAGAGCTTTTTGGAGCACAGCGACGGAAAGCCGCAATCGAGAGGGCCAAAGCTCTTGGCAAACCCATACGTTATAGGAAGAAGAATCCTAAGAAACCTAGCACAAACCGTGACGGGAGCTCACATGCTCCCGCCGGCAGTGTTAAGAAAGCTAAAATAACTGGCGGCTCAGGCATACCGGCTACTACATCTTCTAAAAAAGGCAAAGGTCCGACGGGAGCACACCGAACTCCCAAACCGCGACAACTGCAAAAAAGTACTGCACTGATGATAATGCAGTGAGGAAAGAAGCCTTTAAGAAAGCTCTGAAAGGACTAAAAATGGCTATAGCTCCTCGAGACTACCCTGAGACACGAATGATGGAGGAACAAGCCGGAGAAGTACAGTCGGCACTGTTGGGACAAATCCAATCCGGAGGGGAAGGAACAGGACCACAGTTTAACAGCTGCTACTTTGGTGCAGATATCCTCTCCTGCAAGAGCGAGGAAATGAAGTCATGGCTGATAACCACGACTCCAAACCTCTAGTTGTATGGAGCTAGGCTCAGAGTAGGGCCAACCGAGAAGATCCTGAATGCAGCTAAAGTACTTATGTGGGCTCTCAAACCCTTTAGTACCAAACTGCAGAAGGAAATTCTTGACCTCCTTAAGACCCAGAAGAAGGGGCTGAAGACAGAGGACTGGCGAGTCATCAACAGTGTATCGGAGCCTAAAGGCAGGACACTGATCATGTTGATCCACGAGACCTCCTTAACAACCCTTCGTAACCTGAACATGAGCCATGTCTACGCCTAAGTAGAGCAAAGTTCAGATGTCTATCTGCTCCAACTCCTGACAGACAAGATGGCGTTAGCACCAACAAATGTCGTGAGGCTACTGCAAGTAAACCTCCAACACAGTAGGGGAGCCACGGCTGTATTATGCAACCTGTTACAAACCGACGACATCGACGAGGCCCTCATCCAGGAACCATGGCTAGCAAGGGGCCAAATAATGGGATTCGGACAAGCTAGAGGTGAGTTAATATATAGTAAATCCTCTGATATACCCAGGACATGTATTTATGTAAGGGGGGTAAAATACATGCCCCTGTACAATCTATGTTTTAGGGATGTAACAACCATTAAACTGAAACAAGTCAGGGAGGGCAACGAGAGGCAAGTAGTGATATCCTCCGTATACCTTTCCTAGGATGCCATCAATCCCCCACCAAGCACAGAGTTTATGGAAACTGCAACGTCCTGCGAGGCCAACCGCTCCAAGTTCTTAGCAGGCTGCGACGCTAATGCACGTAACACTGCATGGGGCAGCCAGGACACAAACCAGAGAGGAACCGATCTCCTGGAATATTTGGTAAGTAATAACTTACAAATGCTTAACTGAGGTAGTGAGCCCACTTTTGTAATTCGACGTCGGCAAGAAGTCATTGACATAGCTCTGGATCACAGACACATTGAGTACTTCCTGGCAGATTTTGAAAAGGCAACTATAACCTATTGAAATTCCAGGAAAACTGATTGGGATGCATACAGGGAGGAACATCTTAGCAAGTTATCCGATGTTAAAACCCAAATCCATACACCAGTGGCCAAATGAATGACGCCGTACTAACCTCATATGAAAACAACTGTCCACTAAGGAAGACTAACAGGAAGGTCATATGGTGGAATGAACACCTGGCCAACCTGAGAAAAAGAGCACGAAAACTCTTTAACAGAGCAAACAAAAAAGATCGGAGAGTGGGGCCTACATGCCCAAGCTCCAAATATAACCAAATATAACAAAGCTTCGAGGAAAGCAAAAACAGACTCATGGAAGAGCTTTTATGCGGACATTGAAGGCACCACAGAAACAGCACGCCTCCACAAAGTTTTGTCAAAAGATCCTTTAACTCCAATCGGGAACACGCTAAAACCGACACAGAACTACACAACCAGTGAAAGGGAACCCTGGTAATGTTAATTCAAGCACATTTTCCATTTTCCGCCTGACATGACATCACAGCCAGTCCCTAGCAACTTCTCGAAGAGACCCGCGAGGGACGAGTGGAAGGTAGCTAGGGAAGTGATCAGTCATAGCAAGGTACAGTGGGCTATAAAATCCTTTTCACCTTATAAATGGCCCGGACCAGATGGAATCCTCCCCGCTCTACTGCAGCGGGGAATAGACCTTCTGGTACCGATCCTAATTAAGATCTTCGTTTATGCCTAGCGAGGAACTACTTGCCACTGGGGTGGAGACCGATCAAGGTCGTCTTATTCCCAAACCAGGGCGAGCATCGTACAGTCTGCCAAAGGCATACAGACAAATCAGCATACTGTCTTTTTGTTTAAAGACTATGGAAAAACTGGTAGACAGGCACATACGAGATGGGGCCTTGAAAGACAATCCCATACAGCGTAACCAATTTGCATATCAACCAGGAAAATCATGCGAATCGGCACCTCACAACCTAATTAGTAGGGTAGAAGTGTCGATAAGGAAATAGCTCTAGCTGCTTTCTTGGACATAGAGGGAGCATTTGATAATACCTCCTTCGAATCAATAATGACTGCAACCCTAAGGCATGGCGTTGACGACATCACAAACAGATGGAAAAAACCATGATAGAGGGACGCCAGATACAGACTGATTTGAGAGAAGATTCCCTCAAGGTACGTGCTGTCAGAGGTTGTGCACAAGGGGGTGTTCTATTCCTACTACTGTGAACATGGTAGTAAACGATCTCCTGCAGACACTCAATGATGAAGGGTTGTACACCCAATGCTATGCAGATGACATAGTCATTCTCATAAGGGGCAGGTATCCAACCATCATTGCCGCCCTCATGCAAAGGGCACTGAACATTACTCAGGGGTGCTGTAATAGGGAAAATCTCAAGGTAAACCCTAGCAAACCATCTATAATACCTGTTACTAAGAAAAACCATGTAGAGGCTTTCAACCACCTCACAATCTTTGGTGAAAGAATTCAAGTCGGCCAGGAGGTTAAATATCTGAGTATTACCCTAGATGCAAAACTGAACTGCAATGCACATCTATATAAAACAGCAAACAAAGCAAAAATGGCCCGTATGATGAGTAGACGCATGTACTACATAACAGTAGTCAGACCCGTGATATCCTATGGCACCTTGGTATGATGGCGAAAGGTAGAACAAAAACCGGGAATCAAAAAACTATCCAGGATACAGAGACTGGCTTGTTTGTGCATCTGTGGAATTATGAACAGCACTCCAACAGCATCTATGGAAGCTCTCTTGGGACTAACACCTCTAGACATATATCTAAAAGGGGAAGCCCAGATTAGAGCATACAGAATGAAATCCACCGGAAACTGCCAGGAACGGTGCTGACACAAACGGATACAGAAAATGGGCGAAGGCAACCCCATCCTAAAAATGGACACATACTACAGCCCTCCAGAGTATTTTTTTGACAAACCTTTCACTGTGAGGTGTAATCACAATGACTGGACCCAAGAAACCTCAACCCACCTGCCAAACGGCCTACTTTGGTACACAGATGGATCTCGAACAGCAGAGGGAACGGGTGCTGGAATACATAGCGTAAGAACAAAAGCGGACATTAATGTATCTCTTGGGACCAAAGCCACAGTCTTTCAAGCTGAAATCTTCGCTATAATGCAATGCGTCCAGGAAAATGCAAAACACTGGTATTCCCAACAACTCATAAGCATACTTTCAGACAGTCAAGCGGCATTAAAAGCGCGTGAATCACCTCGTGTCAGCCCTGTGCTAACAAGAGAATGCCTAAATCACCTGACACTCTTATATGAATAGAACACTGTTCAGCTCATTTGGGTGCCAAGGCTCGCAAAAACTGGTGGATCTACCCCATTTTTAGGCTCAGAACCTGTATTTGGTATAGCCAAACAAAGCATCCGAACAGCGATAAAAAATGGACCACTAGGCAAAATGTTTCTCTCTGTAATGCCACACAGGGTCAAACACTGGAGAAGGAAATAATTAGAACGTCTTCTCGCAGACTATCAACCATCTAGGACGAACTCAGATTAGGCGGCTGGTGGGAATAGTCACAGGACAGACAGCAACTCTTCGGAGTAACTCCACATGAAGCAGCTCTCACACAGGAGCACCTGGTAAAAAACATCCTACAACTCGTTGAAGGTGCAGATATATTTTAATAGGGTCAGTGGGGCACAGACCACAGAGTTGAAGTGCAAAACTGGGCTCACAACTAACCCAGCCAAATCCTTGCATTAAATCAATCCATCAATCAATCAATATCTCAAAATAAATACTACACTTAAATATTTAAGAAATGGATTTGTATTTTTTTTTCTATCTAGGTCAAGCGCATTCGTTGCTGAACGTATTGGGGCAACCTGGCTCTGCACGCTTTCAAATATCTGCAAGCACAGATATCTGTCCGCGTTACGTTTATTGCCTTTAAGGTTGGCGTTTGGTTTATGCTGAAATAATTGGGACAGATTGCTACATAGAAAACACTTATTATATTATCAAGTGACACCCGTCCTACGAACTTGAACAAGACTTCATTTTAAAGGCAAATGTTGGCTGATTAACGTGAGCTATTTTATAAATGGTAAAAGATTCGCTTGCGTTGCATGTATTTATATAACCTCGTTTTACCTTGCGGTGTAGAGGATAATGCTTTATGCGCTTGCATCTGGCGGTACAATGCTCAACTTGTCCCGGATTCGGGATACAAAGTTGGAACGCGCTTTTTGTGCTTGCACAGTTACCAGTGTGTGAGGTGTGGTAAAGTGTTGACCTTGTTACTCTATCTCTTAGGTCTGTGCGGTTTCCATGATTGCGTTGTAAAATTGTATTTAAAATATCTACACTTTTGTAATTCCGCCATTCAACAGTAAAATTTACTTGTGCACAATAGAAAACAAAAACTGTAAACCTGAAGAGTCGATCTCTCTTCCCGTTGTTTACAGAGGCCCTTTCTTATTATTTGATATGCATTTACCGAATTTTTTACTGGAATCTTAAATTTTGTAAATTGTTTTATGTAATGCGTATTTGTTTATATTGTAGATTGCCTGTTTGGTACTTCCAGTCAAATTTAAAGGTCATATTTTAGTTTTTTTTAATAAAAGTGTCAATTGGCTAAGCAGTCAGGAACGGCGCCCTTCAGGCGCGTTGAATTTAAAAGTTCTGTTCAACCTTTGAGTGGTCAATTGTGACGAGATCGTAAAAGGAAAGGCGCACTGTAATAGTTGAAGCAATTAAGCCTTTAGTTGACAAACACGTAAGTATTTTTTTGTACTAGAGCCAAACCGCTTCGGCTGTGAACGGACTGGTATTTCATTACGTTCGATTATCCTAAAACAGGACCGGACTCCACGAGTACCGTGGACCTTTCTACCCCGCTAGCTAGCAGCGGACAATCGGGGGTTTTACTACCGTCGTGTGGTCCGATGTTGTCGTAAAATCCCGATTATACCGTAACAAGATATTGCTCAGCTTTTTCCAGTATTTGCAATATAACCGACTGGGATACTCTTTTAAAGAAATTTATTGTAAGTTAAATGTAAACAGGTTTCACTGTTTTAAATGTACCCTTTAAATTATCCCTTAAATCACATTTAATATTGGTAACAGCATATCACTCTTTTGAAAATTAAACCGGTAACTACAACATTTTCTTATCTATATTTATTCCGACTGGATTATATTAATTTACATAACAGTGCAATAAGAATCTTTACTTTTTTATGTTTTGTAAAACAATTGCAGAGTGACGTCGAACACAAAATTACCGTGTGTCCGCAAGGCTACGTTAGCCTGATTTGGCATTCTGTGATTTATGGTTCTATTTACCAATGGATATGAAAGAAAAACTATTTAGCTTGATAGAATAGCTTGGAATTAAAAGCACTCAAGAAAGATAATTACCACAACTGAAAACGAAAGTAAAACAATTTTATTTTATTTTGAAATTGAATTTTTTAGCCAAATTGTTTTTATTTCATAAAATACATTAGTTATATTATAATATACCAATAGAGCAATTGTTTTTGCCTAAAATATTAATTTATATTAAAAAAAAATACGTTTCGCTGTAGTTGTCAGAAATTAAAAATTGTTTTTTTAATTGGCTTTGGCTGTTGTGACATTAATGACTTTAAAATGTACTACAGTTTAAAACACCTTTTTTAAATTCTATAAAATTTTACATTAATTTAGATATATTTTTTATAAAAACAGGGGTTTACTTTAATCTATCAATAGTTCATATGTTAATTAAAAACGGAACAGCTTCCTAGCAGTTTTTGTCTCTCATGATTTCGTGATATGTTTATTCATTTTAGCTCATTTCTTTCAACACTTTGTAAGGTCTACCGGGCGACAATGAGACTAGGGCCATGCTTATATCTTCTTTATTTATGAATCGATTTAGGTAAAATTTTATACCAAGATACTAGACATAATTTCTGATTGGCTGATAAATATAGTCAAAATGGTTGACTTCCGGTTTTACCGGAAATGATACTAACTTTGTTTTTTTGAATAGAACACCTTGTATATTTTATATTTTTCTGCATCTACGAGTCAAATTACATATAATAGTCTTGCCAAATTAAAATTTTTTTAAACAAAAAATTTATTTTTTTTATTGATTTTCAGTTTCAGATAAAGATAAAGTAGTGCATGATGCATATCGTTAGATTGGTAATTATATTTTCTATCTAATGGGAAGATGGCCCTTAGTAGGTGCCATTTAAAAAAAGTGACTTTTTCTTAAAAAACGAGTTTAGCAAATTATATTCTTTTATTAAAGATTTGTTATTGACCTTATTGATAAAATAGCTATTATTAAGAGTTGCTAGAGTCAATTAGGAAAAATGTTACCAAGTCAAGGCCTTCTATGGATAAATATAAAAATTGAAAAAATAATTTTTTTGTTTAAAAAAATTGAAATTTAGCAAGACTATTATATGTAATTTGACTAATAGAATCAGAAAAACATAAAATATACAGGGTGTTCTACTTAAAAAATAAAAGTTGGTATAATTTCCGGTAAAACAGGAAGCTAGCCATTTTGACTATATTTATCGGCCAATCAGAAATTATGTCTAGTATCTTGGTATAAAATTTTATCCAAATCGATTCATAAATAAAGAAGATATAAGCATGGCCCTAGTCTCATTGTCACCCGGTATATCTCTAACTTAATTGACTGATGAAGCTATGTATAATTGTAGCGACACGTTAATTTTTTTATTATAAATTAATGTTTGATATGGTTCCCTTCAAGGTAGTCCACATCGGATATATTTAACACACGTATGCTAGCGTCTTTTCCAATATTCAACACACTTCTGAAACGCACTTTTTGGTATAGCGTACAGCGATTTTGCCTTTATCTCATCCATAGTCTCTAAACGTTGCATGGTTCCCATATTTGGGAACAGGAAAAAATCGCAGGGAGCCATGTCCGGAGAATATAGTATCGTACCTGAGGCATCACTATAGAGTACAGCGTTGTCTTTTTTACAAAAATTTACAAACAAGTAGTGAAGTGTGGGCTGGTGCATTATCGCAAGTCAATTTCTTCAATGGGTTGTTTTTCCACTATTACACTATTCCACGATTCTGTTTTTGTGGAAAATTCAACAATTTCGAAAGAAATTTGGCTACCACTGGTTTCAGAACGTCATAACCAACTGCTTCACATGAGCCGTATGAGACACCAGCTTCTTTAACAACCTCCCTAATAGTGATTCGGCGATTATAAAGAATATTTTTTTTAAACTTATAGTTGATGTGCTAGGTCTTCACACTCACGCCATCTTCCTTACCCTCTTCGAAACGTTTGTACTACTCATAAATACTTGTTTTTCTCATAGCAGACTCGCCAAAAGCCCTTTTCGACATTGCCAATACGTTACTGCGCTTTATTTTATTTTTACCACAAAATTTAATGCAAATTCTTTGTCCTACTACTTCCAAATACATGTCATGCACCTGCGTGCAAATGTTACAATTCTTTCAATCGCATACGTATAGCGCGCGAAATTTAAAACTTCCGAAAAGTTTATTAAACTATCAAATATCTTTCAACTTACATTTAGACCATTTCATGCCATTATTTTTCTCCTTAGTGTCGCAGATCACAATTCCTTCGTAGAACGAAGCAAACACAACTATTGCTAACAATAATAACAGGAAATATCTGAAAATAAAATTGAATGAAAATACAGATATTTTGTGTAATAAAATGACGCATTAGCCAGTGAAAATTAAAACGATGTTTTCAAAAGTGTGGTAGCAACTATATTTAAAAAAGTACGCTAAAATTTACATATGTAAAATTTTGTTTTATTCTGTAAATAAAAAGATCAAATGTAAAAAAAGTAACAATCTCAGTTACTGAATAAGGCCTTAGTGTGCGTGAGCTTGGTTGACCCTCCACTCGAAAATTTAAAATGAGTAAATCCCTATTTATACTTACTGTATTATCATATCATAAACGTCTATAGGATGTCGTGGTTCAGTAGTTTCACAGCTTAATTTGGATATAGTTGCTTTTAATCCCAAATGATTATATTTATCGGTATAGCATTTAGAAATACCATCCTGTAGAAATTGCTTGTTGTTTTCATACAGCGACGAGCTATTGGAAAGGTCAGGGCAAGCTTCTGGAACACAAATTCCATGACGTAGCCAATCATGTCTATAATTTTTTTTATTTTTGTTCGCCTTCTAGAAAATTGCAGTGCAAATTTAGCCAAAAAATTATTGAAGTAGAATGTAGGTACTATTCTACTTACATATTTACACAATCATAAACCTCATTTACCTGTTGAGAGCAGTTCATACTTTGTAGGATGGGTTGCATCAACTTGTATTCAGACACACGATACATTTACCCACTTTTAACATCAGCTTACAAATAGCTTAAGCGGTGAATTTATGGTCATTATGATCGGAGTAAAACTACGTTTACTACGAACTAGCAAAGTGACAAATAATATATTATAAAAAAGTGAAAAAAGCACCTGGATAATAGTCCAAATTTTGGAAGAATGCGAATCCTTTGGGGCAAGCTCCGCTGTTATTGAACAGTACAAAGCATTTTCTCTTAAACCCATGCATTGATCATAGTCCTCTAAATGGAACAGTTTGGGTAATAAATTATACTCTTCATCTATAAAAAAAATAAAATTAATAGTATTCTTGTTTTAAAACAATTTTTAGTTTGTCTCTTTTGTATCATCTAATAAATTTTTCCCGTTTTAGTAACAATAATTGCAAAATGAAGATGTTTTCGGTAATCTTTAAATACCAGCTTTGTTATTCTAATTTCGGTTAAGATATTTTGCCGCACTAGTGCGATAATAGCTATTTATAAAACCATTTAGCAAATGCTCCTTTTGTGTAACGCGCGGTATTTTGCCAGACGACAGTAGCGAGATCTCGCAAAGTCACAGAAATTACATAAATCGCCTTTCCTAATGTGTTGTATACAAGAATTCTGTCTAATTTTGACAAAAAACGGTTCTTTAAACCGATGAAATTATAAATCTCCTGCCAAATAATTGTCAATATATTGACATTCGCGTTTTTTCATGTTAATTTGATGTAAAAATGAACTTTATTTGAAATCGGCAGTGAAGTACGCCGAAATCGTCATTAAAATACGAGAAATCGGCAGTGAAGTAATCCATTGTTTTACGACTTTTTTGTAGGTGGCGAGGCGATAGATAAACGTCAATGGAGCGAACATAACCTACAAAATTTGGTTAAAATGTTGTAATTTCACGATTTCTCGATTTCAAATAAAACATAGTGTACACCTCTCATCACTCGTTGTGAAAAATGTTTCATTTTATAACTAATTACGAAAAGTGAGACGTTTCTTCAGTCAGTTTTGAAAAGTGACACTTTATTGTTACAATTAGAAAAAGTACATTTCGACGGCTTTATTTTCTAGTTGCAATATTTTTACTTCTCTTGTCTAGGAGATGAATTGTAATCGTGAAAAAAAACACCTTCCGAGATTTCTTCAGATCTTTACGTTTCATGTTCAGTAGATGACGAAAAACATGTTTTTTAATTACGTCTGCCTGTCTATCTGTCTATCCGTCAGTCTGTTTGTCCGCCTTTTGTCACTATCGCTCAAAAACTATTTTTTGGAGGAAGGCGATGTTTTGCATGCGGATTGTATGTCTACCTGGCACGGTCAAATATATACAAGGTGAGCACCTTAAAAAATAAAATGCTCTCTATATTAGTTTTACCTGAGGAATAGATAACAGTGATAATTCGTGCATAGCGCATTTTTTACAAGATATACAAGCTAAATGTTATAAACAAGGCAAACACGGGCAACAATAAGCATCTTGTATATAATCCAGCCACATCATGCTGGCTGAAGAAAAAAAAAGTGGAGGGTTGCGCGCAGGCTTCTGCCAAGCATTGAAATCGTTTTTGCAAGCGTTGAAATCATGCTGAGTTTGAATCCCACCGCCGGCAATGTTTTTTTTACAAATTGATGTAATTCGCATTACCAAGTGTTTCCTTTTATCGTTTCAATATTTTTAGAAACGTCAAGATATTTTCATCTTAGTTTCTTTCGAATTTTTAACATTTTTAGGGCCGGTTGCAGAAAGCAATGTTAAGTCTGGTGTTAGCCAACGCGACGTCAAAGTGAACAAAAACGAATCAAATCTCAAATGCTTATGGTAACTAATACATTAGTAAACAAAATTTGATGCGATTTTGTTCACTTTGACGCGATGTTAGCTAACACCAGACTTAACATTGCTTTCTGCAACCGGCCCTTAGTGTCACAATTTCCACTTGCGAGGAAAATTCTGCCTAAAGCCCTTTACATAGTTTTTTTTTTGTAATACACTGTTGCAATTCTCTTAAAGAAGTCAAGAGTAACATGTTTAAAGAACTTCATCGTTCTTATTCTACTCAAATTTTGCGGTGTAGTTTAATTTAAAAAGATCGTAAACCAGCTTTGAATACACTTCTGTAAATTCGCATGTGAGACCATTTCGATTAGAAATTGGATTTGCAAATCAAGGACCATGTGATTTTGCAAAAATAGAGCTCAGGATAACCCAACGCCTGATTCACAGAGTATTGCCGTTAGTATTATTTTACATTCTATACTGAGAGCAGTAACTAGTTTCCAATTTTCTTTTTTAATGTGTTATTTCTTTTTAATTATAACTCGTAACGATATAACAAGTGTCATACTAAAATTTAAGAAATAAAATTTTGATAAAGTAGTTTTTGCTATTTTTTAAAAATGCTTTGACATCTTAAGTTAAATATGTATTCATTCAATTGTTACTTAAAAATAAATAAGTAATTCAAATGTTCAAACATTTATAGCGTCTCTATTTTTTAAACAAAAGTTTTTAAAAAACTTATTAATAACCACTATACTCTATTTTATGACTGAGCTTTGTCTGCATTTTCCGGACAAGAATAATTGCTATTGTACGGTACACTATTTATGCTACTTCTGATACTGCGGTCGTTTTGTCCTGCAGCATGCTTTGGCACAAGTCTATGCCACAGAATTAGTTCCATGTTCGGTTTCAGAGTAATCGGTAGAGATGAATATATCAGTTTCTTGCACCAATCTAACCTGCATACATACAATGAACCAAGTAGTTAGAAAATAAATAGGCATTACGGCAATGTTAGGTAACTACTATAATATTATAATAGTTATCTATTATACACTTGCAAGATGCCCGTTCTTCGTACGGACCGTAAACGTTTGTTTTTTCTTTTAAATCTTAAATTAATTCTACAGTTACCCTCTCCTCGCCCACATATTACGCTAAACCAACAAACGCTGGAAAACAATATTGTAGGTAAAAGAGAAATAATATTCTTTCGCAAAAAGTTCTCCATCACTCTTTTATGCTTCACGTAGCCCCTGAAAATGCATATGTAATTGTCTTTCCCTTGTATAGATTGATAAAACTATAGTTGTAACGTGAGTTCATTTAATTTTATAATTAGAGTCACCTGTGATTCGTGTTATACGTTTGGCAGTACTGAAGTGTATTGTCAGTCGATGTCAAATTCGAGGTTAGTACGTTAAGTTTTGTTTGTTATTTGCATATATGTAATACTTACTATATTGCTAGTGGCTATGAGTGGGAAACTCACCAAGGAAGTGAGACAGACAACCCAACTCCTACATGTATACGGTGAGCTGTGCGCAAGCGCGGCGGCGTCGCCGCCCAATGGGGAAGTGGTCAAGTTTAAAATTCGCTTCTAAAGGCGGAGTTCGAATTCTCACGCATGCGCACGAGACGCGTTATACTCTAAGTGAGACTATGTCGGCGCCGTAATGTTTTCGGGAGTTTCCAGGCCCTACTAGCAAAATATGTATAATACATATATGGTTATTTGACACAAACTGACACAAAACTTAACCTGAAAATCTCAAATTTAATATAGACTGATAATACACTTCAGTACTGCCAAATGTATAACACGAATCACAGGCCACTCTAATTATAAATTTATTTGATCACTCTTTAGTATAACAACTAGAGCGCCAAAAATTTTCGAGCACTACTTCGCGAAATAATATGGATATCCTTGTTTGACGGTTGTAGAAAAAGTATTGTTTGTATTACGTGCGCACTTAATACAAAAATTACTCATTTAAGTTTTTAAAACAACGCACACGTGACATTGCTACATATAATTGCCCATGGCTAAATACTGGTTGTGGCAAATACATTCCTACTTTATGCAGAGTTTGTCCTTGCGATTTATTAATTGTCATCGCAAATGCTAGGCGTACAGGAAACTGTCTTCTCCGAAAGCAAAAAGGAAATGTAATATTAGGTGTGAAATCTATACGTGTAATCTATACCAGTAGACACATTTAAATTTCTCAAGAGAATAACAAAGGCTACTATTTTTAGTGTTAAGCAATGTAGAGGTATTTCACTGAATTTAGCAGGCCGTATCTTACACAAACAAATTTAAGCAGTGCAGTGGTCCATTGCAAAAATCACCAGAACATCGCGGGCCGACTGCGAGAGTTTACTTGTTCCACTGCTACGCGTTGCAAATTTACGTCATTTACGGCTTACAATATTTTGAATTTTCTCTAAAAGTTACGCAGTTTTTGCAATTTAGGAATTTTGTGCACATCTACACGGTGACAGCTTTCATTTAAAAAAATAATTATCGAAATGGAAGTCTCAAAATAGATGTCGAAAAAAACGCTTCAAATTTTAAATATATAGATGCGAATAAAATTTAAAAAATATATGGGGTGGAATATCGGAAATTCTCCCATTTTATTCTAAACTGGACTCACAGCGAAAAAATCAATAACTATAACCTCTTGTCCACTTTTACTTTCACTCTCTTTTTACCGCTTTAGGAGTGAAATTTAAAAAAACCTTTAAATTGCTTTTTAAAGACTTTTAAAAGACATATACGACAAAAAACTTAGTCTGATTATAAACACCGGAGATACAATGGGTACTACAATTCACCCCGAATGCATATTCGCACATTTAAAGGTTGATAAGGGCAAAATTCTGAAATACATTTTTAGATATTCAAAACCTTTGCAAGCAAACACTAAATCTATATCTTATAGGATTTAAGAGATATTGAGGAATTCACGAAAACACCATTTACTCCCTTCCACTCTATTAGGGGTGGAATTTCGGAAAATCTTTTCTACCTCATTTTATTCAAAAATGGGCCCACATCGAAAAAATCAAGTATTTTAGCTCTCTACCCTTTTTCAGTTTTTCCTTTCATGGTCCCTTTAAGGGTGAAATTTCAAAAAACCCTTAAATCTTTTTTTAAATATTTTAAAAGACCTATATATACCAACAAAGAATGCTCTAACTTAACAAACACAGAAGATATAAAGGTTTCTGTAATTCACCGCTAATCCAGGTTTGCACTTTTAGGGGTCGATTATGGAAACATTCTGAAATACGTTTTTTTAGACATTTGTATTGAAAACCTTTGCAAGTAAACACCAAATTCATATCTTATTGAATTTAAGAGATATAGAGGAATTTAGGAAAACACAGTTTACTCCTTTTTACCACCTTAGGAGTAAAATTTAAAAAAATCTTTCTACCTCATTTTGTTCTGAAATGGACCCACAACGAAGAAAATAAAAAATTTAAACTCCCTACTTTTTCAATTTTCCTTTCTTGTCTCTTTAAGGGTCAAATTTCAAAAAACCATTAAATCCCTTTTAAAAAGACATCTATTTGCCGAAAAAGAATGTTCTAACTTAACAAATACAGGAGATACAATGGGTTCTATAATTCTCCCTGAATGCATATTCGCACTTTTAGGGGTTGAGCAAAATTCTGAATTACGTTTTCAGACATTTACATTGAAAAACTTTGCAAGTAAAAACCAAATCGATATCTTATCGGTTTAAGAGATACTGAGGAATTCATAAAAACACAGTTTACTCTTTACTTAGTGATGGAATTTTCAAAAATCATTTCTACCTCCTTTTATTCTGAAACGATACAGCGAAAAAAAAATTTTAACCCCCTACCCTTTTCCAGTTTTCCCTATTTTTAGGCCTTTAATGGTGAAATTTTGAAAAACCCTTAAACCCTCTTCGAAATATTTTAAAAAGACATCTATATGCAAAAACGAAGAATATTCTAATTCAACAAGCGCAGAAGATATGAAGGGTTCTATAATTCATCCAGAATGCATAGTCGCAATTAAAGGTTGATTAGGGTACAATCCTGAAATACGTTGCTAGGCATTTCCATTGGCAATCGTTGTAAGGAAACACCAAGTCGATATCTCATCGGGCCTAAGAGACATTGAGAAATTCGTGAAAACACAGTTTACCCCTTTTCACCCCTTTACGGGCTGAATTTAAAAAAAGCCCTTCTTACAATGCGAGGTTAGCAGGTTAGGTTTTTTGTCAGTCTGTGTCAAAACTGACGGAAAACCTAACCTGATAATCTCGAATTTGACATAGACTTACAGTGCTACCAGCTTATTATTCATACGTTTGAATATCCACAGCCCGCTAAGGATTAGATTTTTTTTTGATCTCTCTATATTTGCATCATAACCACAAAAAGATATTTAATGTCAATTTCAATTAGTTCTAACACTTTTAGTAATTATAATTAAAATATTATCGAATGACTTTTGTAATATGTTATTTGGGTTGCCTGCTCCACTCTATCTATTCGGCGGCTCAAGTATAGTACCAGTGGTTACGGCTCCGAGTTGATTAGTCAGGGTTTATATACCGTGCGAGTGTAAAATCTGGAACTATCTAAATAGAACGTTTATCAAATGTTTTTGAAAGAAAGCCTCGAAAATGTCAAGTTTTATATTAAATAAGACATATTTTACTGTAATTGTCTTTTGTTTTTGAGTTATGACGTTAGCGATAATTTTTTTAAATGGAAACGCTACGTTTTTATGATGAATTTGGACAGAGCATGAAATTCTAGGACCAAATACGATAAAAAAGTATGATGCTGTATTTTGAAATTTTCGAGATCAGTACCGTAGGGAAATGTACAGGGTGTCCCTTTTCGATGATATTACAGGGTATCTCAATTACGAGTAAAGATAGAGAGTTGCGGTTTACGCAATACTGTGCTACTTTTTTGTGAAAATAAAGATGGTATAAACAAAATTTTCATAGCCTGCTTTGTTTCTGAGATACAGGGCTCTGTTATCCTTTAACATATCGCAAAGCTAAAAACTGGCTCTTATACAGTTTAGAGTGCTTTATTAACCAGGCAAGCTTATCCCACTAGATTTTGTGTCTCAGGGATTTTAGCGCCAAGCCATTGGCTGCGCTGACCGGTAACCGTGCGTTCTGTCGTCTGTCAACCAGCAAGACTAGAAACCGTTGGGAGTACGTACTATCCAATCCAGACGAACACTGCATGCTGATTTAAATCTTGGTGCATTCCATTACGATGCTAATTATAATTACAGTCTTCATCTAAGTGTGGTTATCGAAATCTATATACAGTGTGTAGGTGTTGTTCTGTGCTGTCAACTGTGTCTGTCAGTTCTATTGAGTTCTGTCACTCGTCACTGTTGTTTGAACTAAGGTATTATTGAAGCTCTCTAGTTTGAACCACTTGCGTGTTAGTTAACAGTGTTTTATGTTTCGATTTTGTCTGCTTTCGTTTTATTTGTTTAAAAACCAATCTTTTTTAAGACGGTACAATTAAATGATATGATCGCTGTTATTCCGACTTACCGTATGCTAATTGGAAAGTAACTAGAATTTGAATTTGCCGCCACTTCCAGTGACTCAAAATGGCGGACGAGCTTGCTCGTATAAATATAGTACCTTAATACAGTTTATTACGTAGAATCCAGTGACGTAGTCAGATTTTTTCTGTGAGCTGTCAATTTTTAGCTATAAATCAAACTTTTGTTTTTTTAACGGGACACGTTGTATATATTTTTGTAAAGCTTATAAAATTTCCAATCAAACGAAAGAAAAATATACAGGGTGTACCGTTAAAAAACATAAGTTTGATTTATAGCAAAAATTGACAGCTCACAGCAAAAATATGACTATGTCACTGGATTCTACGTAATAAACTGTATAAGAGCCAGTTTTTAGCTTTGCGATATGTTAGAGGATAACGGAGATACGAGGGGGGTCCAAAAATGCAATATTTTCAATTTCGCCCTGTATCTCAGAAACGAAGCGGGCTATGAAAATTTTCTTTATACAATCTTTCTTTTCACAAAAAGGTTGCACAGTATTGCGAAAACCGCAACTCTATCTTTACTAGTAAGTGAGATACCCCGTAATATCATCGAAAATGGGACACCCTGTACTGTATTTCTAAATACAAAATCGTTTAGAAAAGTGGTAGTTTTCTGTGTAGCAACACATTTCTGTATAGTAACAGCAAATCGTTTAGGAAATTGGTACTTTTCTGCGTAGCATAGCAACACATAGATAACATTTTTAAATGCACAATATTTCACGTGATTTTTGATATTTTTATACCAACATTTTTAAGCATTTCCCCACAGTATGTAAAAAAAATTACATGGTGAAACACTTGGGCCAAGTGTTTTTCCATGGTCGGCGCGTTTTGAAATGACAATGTCAGTACATTGCCAGTAGTTTTTAGGTTAAAGTGACATAGTCCACTGTATAACTGTGTGTTGCGCATTACTTTCAAAACTAACACGTTCGTTATGATAACGACCGCTGCTACTTGACGGTATGGAAACTGCACCTTCGTATGTGGTCGTGAGGAAAAAATAACCACGTTGTTATTAACTACGTGACTAATTAAATCATGTTATTATACAGTCGTTTTACAAACTTAAAACTGCCAATTAATAGTTATTTACGATACAAGTGTGTAAAGCTAGTCTTTAGTCACGAGTGGGGCAGAACTAAAACTTGGGCGTTGAGACGACAGTTTTAAACCCTAGGAGTGACTAAAGATGCGTTACGCATGTGTATCGTACAATATTTTATCTACGATAGAATCTAGTAAACACGGTAAATATGAAAAAGTATTGTAAATGTAGATTAGGATTACTGTATTAAATAATAAGTTTGCCTTGATAAAAAACTTCATCCTAGTAGCCGGTCGCAGGTTTGGTTAAAAATTTCAACCACGTTGCTACTGACTAATTTTTAATTTTATTCCGCACTCTGCCAACAGCCGTCAGGCCAATTATAGGCGTCACTGTACACTGCACTAATGAAATTATGTTATTAAACAATAGTTTTACAAACTTAAAACTGCCAACTAAATGTGAATTTTACTTACTGTCGTAAATAAAGGTCAATTTTACACACTGTCGTAGATAAACAAGATTGACGAAGTTGTTCAAAAATATTACTTTTTTCTCTCATGCCCTCTAGAAGATTATAGCATTGCAAGAAAAAATTATTGCAACTGTTTAAAAAACACAATTATTCGTCGTACTGCAAATACAGTAATAACTTGCGATTCGGAGTAGTACTGAAATTAGTCCTTATACGAGTAGGTACATTAAACGATGTAATGAAATCAAGCAGCAAGTAGTCTTTATTTAAATATAAAGTGAATATAATAAATCAGCACTCACCTGTAACTTCTCCATTTATAGTCACTATAAATAATAGTAGACATAGCATACCGGTACTTTTGTTTAGCACCATTTTGCTATTTGATTGTTGTTGATCACTACTGTTTTCTTGCGTATAATATGTAAAGTAAAGTTCGGGCACTTCATTCCATGTAGAAACATGACCTGAGACAACCAAATTATAATTATAAATAAAAAATTTCCCCATCATTTCGAAACCGGTTGTTGGGAACCAGGGACTTTTAAATAACTTCATAATTTATATTCATAGTTGCCTTGGCCGTGTTTGCTTTAGCAGGACCGATTTATTTAATTCGAAATCATTTTATTTGACCAGTATGAAAAAGCTAGTTGAATCTCATATAATTTTTCTGTTTTTGTCAACTGACGTTAAATGTTTATTGGTTAATGCTAAATCATCTTTCAAAATATATCAGTACTGGCAAGATACCCGTTTTTCGTACGGACTACAAATGTTTGTTTTTTCTTCTAAATCTTAAATGAATTCTAGAGGGCCCTCCTCACTCAATACGCTAAACGCCTAAACTAACAAACACTGCAGAACAATATTGTAGATAAAAGGGAAACAATATTCTTAAAAAAAAAGTTTTCCATAACTTTTTTTATGCATCACGTATCTCCTGGAAATGTGTATGTAATTGTCGTTACCCTTTTATAGTTTGATAAAACTTAGTTTTAGTATTTCGAGATTAAAATAAAAAAATATATGTACTTATTAAATGTTGTATTCATACATTATACCCGTTTCCACTACTTGGGGGTGGAATTTCATTGGAGCGACTGCGAAAAAAGCAATAACTATAACTTCATTAACTGCTTCTTATTTTTACCCCATTTTTACACCTTTAGGAAAGACATTTCGAAAAAACTTTAAACCACTTTTAAAGTTCTAAGAAACACATATGTCCAAAAACAACGGTCTGATTCAATAAGCACAGGAGAGATGAAAGGTTCTATAATTTACCGCTGAACCCAAATTCGCAGGAATTGATTCGTGCACAATTCTAAATTAGGTTTTTAGTAACTTGTATAGGTAACCTTTCTAAGTAAAAACCAAATCGATATATTATTGGGCCTTAGAGATATTGCGGAATTCATGAGAAGACAGTTTACCCCTTTTCTTCCCTTTAAGGGGGAAATTCGAAAACTCCTTTCCTAGCACTTCCGTACGTAACGAAAAGACTCTTCTTGCCAAACTTCAAGTTTCTGATACCAAGGATTACTACGGCTCTGCGGTGTTGAGTCGGTGCTTTATATTTTGTTCATATACATTTTATCAGAATAATATTTTTAAAAAAATTTAAAACCTATTTCTAAAAATTTTAAAAAGACGTCTAAATGCCAAAAAATAGTGTTCTAACTCAACGAACACAGGAGATACAAAGGGTCCTATAATTTACCACAAATGAAAATTCGCACATTTAGGGGTGGGTTAGGGCAAATTCCTAAAACACGTTTTCAGACATATGTATGTATAGGAAACCTTAGCAAGTAAATACCGAGTCCATATCTTATCGGGTTTTAGAGATATTGAGGAATTCGTGAAAACAGAGTTTATCCTCTTTCACCCCCTTAGGAGATATAATTTCGAAAAATTCTTTATACTAAAGTTCATTGGGTTGATTAGGGGATCTTCCACCTAAATTTCAAATTCCTAGTACCAGTGGTTACGGCATGGTTGTGACTTTCCTTTATATATATAAAATAGATTATTATGCACAACTGTAATAAAAAAAATCAATGTTTATATGTAGGTACTTATTTTCGAACTTAAATCTGAAGTCGGTTCATTAATAATTGATCACTAAAATCGATGTAGTATAATCTGTTTACGCTGTCAGGATATACATTATATAATGAAGTAGCCGACCTTCAGTAACTCGAGTATCGGCACGACCCGTATAACCAGATAAACATTGAATATTTTTGAATGAATTATCGGAATTATGTAAAATAATTAGCAAGTAATGAAAAATATAAAAAATATTATTGACATCTCGCTGATGCCTAATTCGAGTGTGTACCATGTACACACAAATATTTCACTATTAAATAGGAAAAAACTCCAAGGAAGCTGTATTTTTTAAATGTCTTTGTTTTGGGTGTCGCATCACTCATCAAATATCGGTTTTCTCTCTTTTTGTGCGTCTTCAATCTCAGGTCCTTCATTTCAATCTTTCCCATTTTCATTTTCTGATAAAACATCTGCTTCGATGATTTCTTAGGGCATTACGTTTGCCGATTGAAATTCAGACTTTTATTATAGTAAGAGAATTTGATTTAGAACGAAATAAATGTTCACTGTAAAAACGATATATTTACGAAATTCTAATATTAACATCTTTGTTCCATGATGGTGACTAGCGCGGACCTGTAGTAAAGAGAGAACTTAACTTGGTTAATGAGAAAAAATGAAAAATCCAGCTTTCTCAAAATTATTCCAGAATTTTATTCCCCTTTTGCTTAACCCACTATTGGAGGAATTATTCGACTTTTTTATTTTTGTGTGGAAGCTGAACCAAATTTACGGACATTTACACCTCAAGTTTGGCCTCTTCTGCTACCTCCAAGTCACGTGTGTGCATTTGTTTTGCGTATAGCCTTACTATTCTACCTCACATACCAGTTTTCAGAAGAAGGCGACGTTAACTGCATCGCAGTGAACTGCGGAAAAAATTTCGCCTATCCAGAGATTCGAACCGAGAACTTGCTTATTGTAAGCCAGACACTCTACCCACCGCGCCACCGAGATACTATTAAAAGAATGTTTGAGGTATACAACAACCTGAAATTTTCCGAAAATAATTCATGAGGATTTACATTTAAATTTTCATTAAATTTATATTACTATTGTTAACGTATGTCTATATCATTAAAGTGTACACGGCTTTCTTAAATTCGTAGCTAAAAGTGGAACGCAGAATATATTTTGGTACAAAACACAGATATGGTAACATAATATGACGTTATACCAACAGAATAGTGCCTACAAATGAATAGACGTATAAGGTTAGAATTTTGGAAAAATTATTAAATTAAAAGAAATTGATCAAGACCATGGCTTGGATGTGCAAATGTTCATTTTTCCGCGCCTTATTGATAATCAGCAACCCCCACTGGAAACGCTGATATAGGAAGAAGAGAAATTTCTTCTTTTGTATAAAGATCCACAAAAATACTGTAAAAATAGAATATTAAGAAAATATTAAATTATTCCTTCCCGATTTCTGAGATGCTAGAAATAAATATATTATTGCAAATCTTACTTGAAGGATAAACCAGTTCTAGAGTATGGGATTTCTTTTCAATATATTTTTAAGTTCGGGCATTTCATTCCATGCAGGAACATGGCCTGAGACAAGGCGAGTCAGGGTCGCCGAAATATCTCTTTCAGAAATCCAGTCAATCTGGTACGCCGTTAACGGAGTACTGGATGATGTGGTTAGCATCACGCCTTCGACGACTGCCTTACTTTCCCTACTTCCACAACTGTGGTTGCGGTACCTAATTTTTAAAGCGACTGGGTGGGCCGCCCGCCAGGTGCCAGACGTGGGAATTGATCCCCGTACCGTGGCACCGCTCGGCCACGCTGGCGACCTTTTCAATATATTCTAAGTTCCTGGAAATATTTAATATACTGATATATTGATATAGCTATGTACTGGTAATCGATAGTGAAATTCTTCCGTAATGGACACCCATGGGGAAGCTGAAACTGTCCGTTATAGAGAGGTGTCCGTTTTTCAAACTTTTTTATTGCAATATATTGTTATGACTGTAAAAGCTCCACGTTGCGGCGCCTGTTTGTTATGACTGCTTTCAACTAATAAAGGCTTTAGTGAAAATATAATTAATTAAATAGGGCAAGTCACCACACAATACTCTGGGTAGTTATATTAAATTTTAAAAATGTAAAACTTTGCCTGTCAGTATTCAAAAGCGGAATTTGCAACAAACTACAGGTAAATTGAAGCAAATCTCCCGCCTAGCAACAACTAACTTGATTTTATTTCAGATTGTGAAGTAAAACCACGCTAGCTATCTTTTGTTCCATTTCCTGTGATAGCTCCAAATCCTGGCCAAAATCGCATTTTCTGGTGACGCCACGTAATTGACTCGAATTGGGACGGATATGGGTGCCCGGAAACACGATGAATCGCTTCAGCAAGGTGTATTCTCGAAGTACACTAGCTTTCCGGACTCCAACCACATAAAAACATGTCAAATCGTACCTTTTAAATTTTCGCCGATCTCGCCTCAGAGCTGGTGCAGGTGACGCCGATGTCCTTATTCGCTTCCCTGAACCCAAATCTTGTTCTGGCATGCTCTTACACCTCTTCCTGGCCTGTAGGACTTGCGATCCCTGGCTTCTGAAGTTCAAATGGACCGGTGTCGCAGCTTGAAATATCCAGGTGCTCGGTGCCAATCCAAAGCCGAAGTTGGTTTGATTAAATTTATAACTTTTTTATCGGAGAAACTTTTGCTAACACTTCCACATGTGCCCGGTAACTTATATAATAACTTGGTATACTTTTAAGACTTGGCAATTAATTTTTATTATAAAAAAACAGTAAGAATCAGGAGCAGCATTTGCCACAACTTGACATAACAGCAATTAATTTCTTATTTTATAACAAAAGAGTATCGCGTTACCTAGTAACCGCGATCTGATATTGTTTAAATGAAACAAGTATTAGTTACAATTTCACATAAAGGAATAAAATTTGATTGACGTGTTCGTTGCTTAAAACTAGAAATTGTCTTTATTTCTTATACATAAAAATTGTTCTTTCTCGTTACATAAAACGTTATTTATCAGTGTTCTGCTATGAGCATTTAGTTTTAAAATGCACTGGCACTGGAGTTCAATTTTAAACACGTCACTGATTATTCTTCTTTTTAGTTGCTCTCGTTCTGTATTGCTCTTTGCAAGTTCTATCTTATCCTGCTTTGATTTCCATCTACCTTTCAGCTTGTTTGCTTTTCACTGGCCTGTACGTTTATTAATAACTCTACGCTCATATTCATTATGCACATAACCAACCTTTTGTATTATTTACTTTCATTTAGTCTGGCTTCAAATATGTTCAAAACTATCATATTACTTATGTTATATTAGCCATCTTAGATCTTTCTTTTACTCAAACTTCAAATTCAATCTTTCCGAAACCTGCTCTTCTTATGTTACCCTTTATCCCTCTAATTATGGTTCTTGCATCTCATTTCCAATGCATTTAATAACTTTAACTACTGTTTAGATTGCAATTAAATAAAATATCTCAACTCTGTGCTTTAATTAACTTTGTTCAATATTTCTCTCTGCATACAGAATTAAATTGTGTGCTTTAAGCCATCTCAATATTTCCTACTGTTCTGTATTCTAACAACCGTTCATTATGTAGAGATGTCCGTCATTGAGAGGTCTAGGTTAAGAGAGGTTTCACTTTATTTGATGCGTTTCATAATTCATTATATGAATGTGTATCATAGATGAATATATCGTTATATCGATAGATTGATACGTTCGATATTATCATTATAATCCACCTATTGATGACATTGATATTGTACAGCACGAACTACCATTGGACAATATCGACATGAATATTGATACAACTGAATATCAAGTATACTCTAATATTTAATTTATCTCTTCATTTAAGTTATGTGAACTATAAATTGACACTAGTATTTTAATCAATTTATAAGTAGAAGAGTAGGCTAGAAAACAAATGTATAGCTAATAAAATCTAGAAACCCTGCATAGCAAGATTATTTGAAGTTTCTAATTTTTGCTATAATTGCAAGTGGCATTTTCTTTGTGTGATTGATAAATCAGGTTTTTATTCCTTATTGTTTATAAATTTAACTTGAATGGATGGCTGTTTTGCAGTTGGATGTAAATGTGAGTTTGGCAATGACATCTTGAAAAATTATTCGAAAACTTATATAGCAATTGATCAAGTTATCCTTGGAAACTGGTTCCACGTGTCCCATCTTACAGAGTCTCTAATAAAATCAAGATGCTAATTCGTTTACAAAAAATTACCAGCTATTATAGATATTAACGATACAAGTTTGATTATGAGCATCTTAACGACACGAGTTTGATTGCCAAAAACGAGGCGGTGAGCCGAGTTTTGCGGCAATAAAACGAGTCTCGTTAAGTGCCATAAGCAAACGTGTATTGTTCAATATTTTATCTTCATCAATAAATTCTGGTTCAATGTATTTCTTTATACAAAAAGAGTGCGGTAATGAAGCTCTTAACGATACTAAAATTAATTTGGTTAAGAGTCTATAACAACACTGATGAAGATAATAATTTTTAATGTTGGAGTTACATAATGCCAAGTTTAAATGAATAAGAAGATGATTATAGAAAACGACCTAAGAGCAATGTACGAAAAATAGTATATTATATCATGAGGGACTAAAGTGCACCATTTAATCCCGCGAGTGGAGTTTGTTGCCTCGAGGGCGAAGCCCGAGGGCAATAACCACTCAAGGGATTTAGGCACTTTAGTCCCGAGGTATATACGCTATTTTTTGCACTTTTGGGAACATTATCATCAAACATTTCCAAAATTTGGAATCTGTCAATTTGGAAACCGACAATTATAATTTATTACAAACTGAATTGCAGCAGGTCCTGGATAGCCTGAATCAGTTGGCAGTACTGAAGTGTATTGTCAGTATATGTCAAATTCGAGATTTGCAGGTTAAGTTTTACGTCAGTGTGTGTCAGATGACAAACAAAACCTAACCTACTAACCTCGTGTGTACATAAATTTACCATAGTTACGGTATCATTTTTACTTTAGTCCCTAGGGATTAAATGAGTTACTTTAGTCCCTAGGGATTAAATGATCTACTTTAGTCCCTGTTTACGGGGACTAAAGTATCAACTTTAGTCCCGGAAGTGCAAAAAATCTAGAAACCCTGTATAGCAAGATTATTTGAAGTTTCTAATTTTTGCTATAATTGCAAGTGGCATTGTCTTTGTGTGATTGATAAATCAAGTTTTTATTCCTTATTGTTTATTAATTTAACTTGAATGGCTGGCTGTTTTGCAGGTGGATGTAAATGTGAGTTTGGCAATGACATCTTGAAAAATTATTCGAAAACTTATATAGCAATTGATCAACTTATCCTTGGAAACTGGTTCCACGTGTCCCATCTTACAGAGGCTCTAATAAAATCAAGATGCTAATTCGTTTACAAAAAATTACCAGCTATCACTGTAATTTTTAATGTCGGAGTTACATAATGCCAAGTTTAAATGAATTAGAAGATGTACGTATATCAAGCATCTAAAGAATTTGCCAAGTTTGATATTAGTTACAGAACAATGTTTAGGGGGTAGAAGCCGATTAAACGTAGAAATGGCGTTGAAAGAAAGGAAGGGACCGGAAAAACCAAAAAAAAAAACTAGGTGATAAAAAAATAAAGAAAATTGTTAATCTGTCGGAGAAGATTGGGGCCACAGCCACAGCAATTGCAAAATGTTTGGCATTTCTATAAGATATGTTGGCAAAAGCTTTAAAGCAAAATTGTATTATACTCTAAAAATCAGATGCTCCAAAATTTACACTATCAGTGTCTATAGCCCAGACATAATAGATATCTACCCCAAAAAGATTATGTAGATCTGATTTTGGCACAAATATTCTTTGGTACTCTTGGACTGACCCTTTAAAAGTCTCTGAGGTGCCGGCATTGTATCAAGGAGACCTTTACAGTATCTTTCTGTATTGAACAAGGCATACATCAGTAAGAAAAGTTGTTCAGAATCTAGAATTATGGTCTCATGCAAGATTTCAGAAATATTGAATGACTTTTATGAAACCGTGATTGTTAAAAGGGTTTGCAGAAGTGCTCCCTCTCATGCACACGGTTTTATAAAAGTTGGCCAATATTTCTGAAATTTTAAAGCGGGCATTAATTTTATATTTTGAATAACTTTTTCAAATAAAATTTTTCTGTAATATGTTTCGTCTGCTTCTTGCTCCAAAAAACTACTGAGGATGAGCGCGTTATATAGGCAACCCATTTATCAGAAGCCTAATAAGTTTTATTTAATCCACTGAACAAAAGAATTTTCATTTTTTTTTCTATTAATGCTCACAATCATAACAGAAAATACAAGATTATTTATGTAACCTATTTAGTATCTAAAGTATACACACGGCGTATTCAGAACATCAGAAGCATTTTATACAGTTTTAGTAAATTATACGTTCCAAAACATTCGATAAACAAAAATCTCAAAGAGTAGTAAAACCGCAGGTAGAATACATTCTAATTTCTAATTTGTCAATGTTAGTTTGTCTAGGGGCATTGCTAAAAAAACCAACAAATCTTAAGTAAAACATATTCCGATCAAAATCATGTGCCCGAAATACATTTTGTGGACTATTTTCCAAATATTGGTCCATTTTGTATCGGTATGCAATGAATATGACATTTATACTGATGTATAATGACCGTTTAAATGACGTTTTTGAAATACCACCTTGATTAAAACAATGTATTTGGTGGTTGCCATGGATACAAGTGGTATAAAACACTGATAACATCTTAAGGAAAAATTTTGATTCTTTTGGGACTATAAAAACACGTGATTGGTTGATTTTGACAAATCATGGCATTTGATTGGATAATAAGAGATGCGGGGAATAGTCTCTCAGAAAAGTTGAAAATTGGCAGATATAGTCCTTGTAACAAAATTTCAGTATCACGTGATCTATGAAGTCGTCATCGTACTACTATAATAATAAGATAACATTTCTGGCCTGGGTTGCCCAAGTTAGGGTTCCTTGTTCTCAATGACATTTGAGGTTGTTATTGACGTTTGTTTGACTTTTTTAATGTCAGATACATCACTTCACAAGTAATTTTTGTAATAAATATACTCGTATTTAACGTCTACTTCCTTAAATACGCGCCATTAAAATTATATTCAGACTTGAACATAAAAGTAAAATGGCAGTCACCCTATGCCCCGTACTACGTATGAGACTCGGTATGTTCTACCAATAGCTGACTTATTTATGAAATGTGTTAATTTTCACGTATTCCTTTAAGGTGTTGAATTAGAAATCCTTATAGATGTTCGTATTAGGACGTTTTAACGGACAAGAATTTGATTTTAAAAACATGTCCTAAAAAGCCTGATTTATTTAACATTTTAGCTCCTTTAGTTTTTTTGTGTAAAGGTAGGGATTTAAAAGAACAGGTTTACATATATGCAAAATTGTTTCAATGTCCGCTATAATCTCCTAAACTTTGACACCATGGTTTTGGAACATTCTGTATAATTTAATTTAATATTAATTTATTTTTGGTACTCAGCCAACAGCCGTTAGGCCAATTATAGGCGTCGCTGTACATTTTTGTGGAGACTTCCAACCCCACTAACGACTGGCATGATGTTATTATGACATCCGGGACCAACTATTTCCGTGGCAGCCGTACCACGAGGCGCCGAGGGGAAACAGCCATAAAACTCCCATCCAAGTTCTGACCAGAAAGAACGTTGCTTAACTCTACTGATCGAACGTGAACGCTTGTTTAAGCTACACCACCCGGGACCTTTAAGGGTCGGTTCTACAATGTGAGTATATACCTAGAATAAGCTATCCGAGGTATAATTGGCATAGTTACCTTTGTTACAACAATCGTTTCTAGGGTATTTATTCCCCGGATAACTTTATCCTTGGAATGTAGAACCGGCCCTAAACCGTGTAGAATACTGGATTCTCATTACCTGTAAAATTTCTCAAAGAATATTTTGGCATCTTTTAAAAGCTCTAAAGTAGTTTGTGCATCAAGAGCGCAAAGTTATATAATAGCGCACGGTTATCTAATAACTAAAAATGAAAATTTGAAGTAAATTATTTGCGTATGCTGAAATTTTACGTTAATTGTCAATTTGACACTCTAGTTCTATTTCAAAGTCAGACATTTTCATTAATAATCATACAAATTGTACTCTAACGTTTCTTGTTATTGATAAAAAAAATTGAAAAAAAATCTGAATTTCATCAATTGATGCTCTTTTCATAAGTAACGAGCGACAAAATACTTCGGCGCACATCTACCAAGAGAACAAGCGGCAAAACACGTTGCCTCCTCAGAAAACGTCAATTTTATGTTGTCAATACAGAGCGCAATAATGTCACTTTTTATAGATGTTGTAGAAAAATTTAATTTTGTACTACCTGCTGCAGTGAACAATTAGAATAGAGTATACGTACAGACAAAATTAACGTATGTAACAAAAGTTTTGAGAAAAAGTTTCGTATTATTTTTTTCTATAAAAAAGCAATCAACTTACCATTGAATATGGGGTATCTGTCAAATGTTATCTACAGTTTGACAATATATCTGTGCTTAGAAAGTATTGCAAAATGTCTTACAAGCTGGAATTGTGAATAGTTATTTACGTTATAAGGCCGTAAAATGACTTATTAAAATAAGAGTTTAGAAATTTATAGACTAGGAGAGGAACGAGCCGAGTCGGAAATTTTTACACGAGTAATTTAATAATATTTTACGGCCGTGTATCGTACAATGTTTTATTTCATACTGTTTTATACACCATTAAAAAAGTCCATAAGGGGCGGCGGTGGAAATTCAAACGTATGAATAGTATTTTGGTGGCACTGTAAGTCTATGTCAAATTTGAGGTTAACAGGTTAGGTTTTGCGTCAGTCTGTGTCAAAACTAATGCAAAACCTAACCTACTAACCTCAAATTTGACATAGATTTACAGTGTCACCAACATATAATTTAGTAGTTGTCTAGCAACACTTTCCGGCCTTGTCATGTAATGTTCCACTTTCCGGACTCAATATAATGACGTAAAATTGTATTTTTCGGACTGTATGAAATAAAAGGTATTTTCCTGAAATCGTCAAGAAAGCGAGCCATGTCAAGACTCAGTTTGATCTTGAAAGTGTCACTTTGCAAGACTAGTTTTTTTTACTTTACGTTACCTAGGTGACCGGTCACCTTCACCGTGCGCCTCGATGCGATAGGATTCTAGTTTTAAATTTTTAAAGATGTCGGAAAGAAAATAAAATCCTCCAACTTTCTTCAAGACCTATTTCCATAAGGTTCGGTAAAGCACATACAATATTAAATAACTTTGACAGTGTTCTTCTTTGTTAAGACGCTGTCACTGTAAAAAAAAGCTGGATGGTTTTCTGGAATAGAATTTTAAGCGAGCGCAGTTGAAACATGACTAGCGAGCAGTGCGCTTGGCGCCCCTCTTGGTGACGACTGGAACCGTGGAGTGGTGTAGATTCGTGCTGCCGAAGCCTGCGTGCACTAGGTGTTACTAAGAGAAGTTTCAGAAAAAATGTAATACATTACATAGCATGAAAATGCCTGTGCTTGACTCGGAGGCTTTGAAGAAGTACTCGGACGCTTCGCGTCCTCGTATTCTTTAACAACCCTCCTCATCCGCAAAGTATCACTTTCATGCCTTGTAATGTAATATACTACTACAACTTGGTTAGGCATATGCGCAAACGTAACATTGTCGCCATTTATAGAAACCAAAATATTTCTGTGGCAACAATTTACCGCGTCATTAGGGAATATAAGGAAGATTTGCCGTGTATAAATCTTCCCAAAACGGGCCGCCCTCGAGTTTCGAATCATTCAAGGCTTCAGAACGTGATTGAATTTGAAAAAAATAGAGAGGGAGTTCCAACGAGAAGATTAGACCGAAGATATCACGTATCCCATATGACTATCCAGAGGGAATTTAGCAGAAATCAATTAAAATTCAAAAAGTGGAAACATTTCAGAAAATACACGGCAGCTCAGCTAGAGAGGATTTCAAGGTGCTGCAGAAATTTAGGACGAGGACATTTCAGAAACAATGTCACTATAATTTTAGATGACGAAAAATATATTACATTATCAAACTCGGAAATAAAAGGAAACACAGGCTTCTATACAGACAACATTGAGGACGTTCCTAATGATGTTAGATATAAGAAAAAAGCTAAATTTGAGGACAAGGTGCGCCATTTCGGAAGCTGGTATTTCAAGACCTTTTGTTGGTCGAGTTAGGGGTAAAGCTGTAAATGCAGAAATTTATATTAGAAGATGCCTCTCCAAATTGGTCAATTTTATTCAAGCGCACCATGCTAATGACAATATTAAGTTCTGGCCCGATCTGGCATCGTGTCATTATGCGAGAATAACCCAAGGTTAAGGCAACAAAATACCCCGTGTACCTCGAGAGGATAACCCTCCGAATGTTCTTCAGGCGCGTCCTATAAAACAGTTTTGGGCTTTACTCGGTAGAAAATTTACGACGGTGGGCGGGAAAATCAAAATGAAGAAGAATTGCGACAAGAATCTATCAAAAGATTCGAGAGATTAACCTTATTTACCGCCCAAGAGGTGATGAGAGCAACAAATTGCGAATCATTAAAACCCATGGCGCTTTAGCTGCTATGTGATAAATTATAATTATTGTTAAATATTAAGTAAATAGGTTTGTGTAGTATACATTTAAATAAAACAATTATAGCATGTTACAGTATCAAACTGTTTTAACGACACTCACGGGTGTGGGAGTACCAAATGCTTAATCAAGTCTGGGAGACGTCAACACTGGAAATCTCTACAAACAGGCTTAAAGGCCACGGTTCGAATACGCTCAGGGAGATGGGCGTGGTCCTAGAAACGGTACATCAGAGAGCTACCGCGACGGTATACTTATTGGGTGTTGCAAATGAAATAGGCGCCACAAGATTCAATCGGGGAGACTTTGAAGGCCAAACTAGGTGTGATACAACTGCTCAACCTCACCAACCTCGTCGCTGCAGCTGCAAGCGTCGCCAACTTACCTGTGACGCTCAAACGCTCAGGCGACGCCGTACATATATCTTTACACAATAATCTGAAAGTGGGCATCCACAGACTCGTTGTAAATTATAAGGCCTCGTTTATCTACCGGTTTATTGGTCTCACACATGTAAAATTGGCGATACACAGAAAAACAAAAGGTTAACACACAGATATGGGCTAAACTAAATATATAGCCCAGCTGATAGACGCTTTATCTCTAATTATAATTAAGTGGTCACATAAACTCAGTTCTACAACAGGCCTTGGTAGGCAAATAAATGAATTTAGGTATACAACAGGCCTTGGTAGGCCGTAATTAATTTAGTTATACAACAGGCCTTGGTAAGCGAATGAATGAATTTAGTTATACCACAGGCCTTGGTAAGCAGTTATGAATTATGTTATACAACAGGCCTTGGTAGGCCGTAATGAATTTAGTTATACAACAGGCCTTGGTAAGCGGATGAATGAATGTAGTTATACAACAGGCGTTGGTAGGCAGTTATGAATTTTGTTATACAACTGGCCTTGGTAGGCCGATGAATGAATTTAATTATACAGCAAATGCGCTCAAATTAGGCCAGCACAGATAAATGAAATTAGTTATGAATGACAGCGGCCCAGTTATACTGCGTTTGCGGCAAATGCGCTCAAATTAAGTCAGCACAGATAAATGAAATTAGTTATGAATGACGTCGGCCAAGTTACGCGGCGTTTACAGCAAATACAGTTACAAGAGTTTAATTATTAATGCTAATTACACACACTACCTTGTTGAGGCCAGCCGAGCGATGGCGTGACGGCAGCTAGCGGCTTGTCCACAGCAACGGATGCACAAACGAAGGCGTGGGAGTCGCCTATCTGCAGATATTCCACCAATGTGACAAAGACTGAATTACGTCCTCCCTAGGACAAAGAAACGGCGAGACCGAAGATTTGGACAACTCTGCGATATTTCTCCTTGGTTTGGGAAAGTGGCATTTTTACGGCCTAACAAAATTATGCAAAACTGGTGGTCATACGTAACCACAGGGCATCACAGCGCACTCCACTAGCAAAACCACCTCTCACTTTGACAGCCCGAACAGAAGTCCTCGACGAAGCGAACTTTTTGGAGGCAGATGCCTGAAGCGTCTCCACAGCTGCAGCCAATGGGCATACAGACTGTCTCGCGTGACGACTGCGAAGCAAGTTGCGCGCGAAAGAGATCGATTGAAGTTTTTATTATTTAAGGAAAGGTATCTCGCTTGCTGCAATTGACTGGGTTTTTGAAAACGCTGTAAACCAGCATTCTTAAATGACGACGGCATAGAGATTAGAGCGGTTCAGCTAAATTTTTTAGAAAATCGAAAGCTACGTGCCTGTTAGAATTTCTTGATACAAAATAGCTGAAGTGGTGGTATACGATAGAATATGACTGAAGCGGAACCTATATACAGGCAGACTCGGCAACTTTGTACGAAACCTGCTCCAATAGGCTACGTAACTATAGAAATTAAAGAAAAATAAAATGCCCTGACAAGTTTGTATTATTAGATTTAAAAAATTTTCTCAAAACTTTTGTTACATACGTTACCATTAATGCTGCCTGGATTAATGTTTTAATAATAATTAACGTAAAATCAGAGATACCAGAATTCTGAGAAAAAATCTTTTCTGTAAAGTGTGACAATTTACGGCATATTTGTGCTTGATAGTTTGTATACACATTCGGAAGTAAATAAAAAACTATATAAATAAAAATAAATAAAATTTTAAAGAAAACGTCTTCCCTTGTATGCTTAAATATTTTTAGGGGCAATATAATAAGTAGTACGCTTAGTATCGATGATTTTTTAAATTAATATTATGAGTTATAATCCCAAAGCTAAAAATACAATGAGCGGGTAGGACGAGTTGTATTTTCTTGCAACAAATTATTAGTGTCAGTTGAAATTATATGTCCAAGGACAGCTATTTATAGTTCGTTAGTGATTATTATTAAAATACAAATCCAGCCAGCTTTGTAATATGTCGTTCGGGTTGCATATTCTAGGCTGTTTGTTCGCTGCAGCAAATACAGTATCGGAATCTATGAAGTAACGTATTCACGTTATAAGAGATTTTTAAATAATAATATGTCATCAATATAAAACTGGGTAGGGCTGTTGAGTAGAATTAGTCAATACTTATTAAAATATAGTATTTTTAGGGCGAGATTTGCCAGTAGTTGGAGATGGAGATCGAAAGGAATAATAATTATGTACTACAGAAATGTGTTTCTTTGACTTTAATTTATTTGAAAAAAACAATCTTACTTCTTTTTATATTATTTCATTTTGTAGCAATAAAAATAAAAATGATTAATTACGTTATTCATATTTGAATACTTATAGCTAGTTACACACTAAGCGGCTGCTTCTAAATAATACCTAAACACAGTTATTACTGTTGAAAAAAATTGATTATAATTTTCTTGACTTCTTCATTCCGATTTCTTTGCTCCAATTTCTTTACCTTGTTGAGGCAGAAAACTTACTAATTTTAGTAAAGCAGTTGTAGGTAGTTCTACAAAGAGGCACAACATTAAGCCACAGGTAAAAGACATCATTATGTCTCCATAGGCATCCATGAGCTGCAACACGAATATCGGTAGTTGTGAGGTAGCGATAAAATATGTTAATAATTATACTCACATTTGTATACCGAGAAAAATAATACGGTGAACGCATTATGCCAGAACGTACACGTATTAACGGGTAATGGACTAAATATACACTGTAAGTAAGTCTTCCCAAAATGCGAATAGACGTACACGTTACACCACTATATAGAAATCCTGAAATTAAAAAAATTAAGTCACTTATTCTACAAAGATGTTTTGATAGTATATTGATTACTAAATCAATCATAAGTATTAGTAAAACATTTACTCTGCACACTCAAATATGTTAAAATAGGTTACAACAGATTTGCATTTGGTCAGATTGTATTATAGGTATTACTAATACACACTGACCAAATGCAAATCTGTTGTAACGTATTTTAACATAATTTGAGTGTTCAGGGTAAATGTTTTACTAATACTTTTGCATAGTAGTTATTGTGTTAACTTCTTACATATTGGCTGCACTTACATAGGCTTGGTTGAGAGAAGAGAAAACTTTATAATTTTAGCTATATTTGCAAGAAGTAGTGGTATCAAATTCTTTTAGTTATATTACAATAACAACTTTCTCACACCTTTCGTGCTTCGGGCTAGACTCGTGTTCGTAGTTAGGCATGACTGTTTTTGAAAACCATAGCTACAAACTCATTGAAGATTCTTCTACAGAAGATGAGGCAAATGTAAGGGCACCTTATCAGGCGCGGATGGGCCATAAGGCAAACCGGGCATTTTCCCGGGGCGCTGGGCCGTTTTTGACGCTTTTGGCGCCGCGCCGGTCACATCCGATAAAAAAGAAATATAAAATAAATAAATTGAATCAGTCAACGTATAACGAATCATGATACGATATACGAGCAGTCGGGGCAGGTGCATGTAACGTTGAGACGCGCTTATATTTCCAGGAATACTGTCTTCTAATCTTGCACCAGCCCTGATACTGAACTGGAAATACGGGTTTATCCGGTTTTATCACTGTTGGCCTAACTACTGTTATTCGTGCGTGTGATCTGAATTCTGTATATAGTTAACAGCGCCGGTTTGGTAATTTTTGATGATTTATTATTCTTGCCCCATTTGTTTTGTGTGATTTGGAAAGTTTTATCTCGAATAAACCATAAGTATTTACCTATCTTTTGAGAAATTGGAAACTCGTGTATTTGACTGAACGATTTTTTTTTCGTTTTCTAGAAAAGTTGAATGCTGTTAGTATTCTGTATTCACGAATAAACAAGGAATAAAAAAAAATGGGCGGCGCCGAACGTGTGAGGCTGAAGCGCAAGCTGGATTTAGAAAAAGGCGCTGGAAGTTGTAAAAAGTTAGATCAATTTATGAACAAGAAGGATTCTACACCCCTTGATGTTCAAGAAACTACCAAAAGTACCGAAGTTCATAATCAAGATCAAACTACTGCATTTTCGCTAACCAAGCTTTCAAGCTTCTTGCTTATGAGTATCAAGAAAGACGTTTTAGAAAACATCGATCAAGACAACATCATCGATTGCGTAGCAAACCGCTCGAAGCTACTTAAAAATCAATTGTTATTTTAAGAATTTTTTAGAGAAAGCATATTATTTTAATTTTATCTTACCTACTCCAAAAATATTGTTATTTTAAAAATTTGTTATTTATCCCCAAAATAATTTTGAAAATTTGTGTTGTGTTATTTCATAAATATTTTTTTATCAAACGATTGGTTTTTTTTAATATCATTTAATAAAGGAATTTCAACTTTCAATTTTTCACTATTTTCGATTGGGGGGGGGGGGGCAGACCTCTTTTGATGCCCGGTTGATATTTTAATGCCCATCCGCGCCTGCACCTTATTGTGTTTGGAAGGAAAACTATTTACAGTGGTTAACAGCTAACAAAGGCAGCAGCTGCTTTAGGAATGAACATTGTCGTCAGAATATTTTAAAGCGCAGGCCTGGTGACAACAACGGTTTCAAAACTGCAGGAGGAAGGTAAAGGGAAAGCACCTGGTATTGTTTGCCAAGAAACTCTTTAGCATGACTGGAAAATGATCTGCAAAGGCAAATCATGGAAATACTAAGAATGCTAATCGAGCTTTTAGGAATTAATGAAATGCGATGACCTAACTCAGAAGAGTGCGAAGCTGATGGATATCGAATATACTGCTCTTTAAACACTACATCTGAACATCAACATTTTTATCCACATTTTTTTAATTTTTCGGTTGGTCTAATCTAAACAACATCCCTACCTCTACTGATAATCATCCACTTCGTTTTCTTCACATTTAGTATTAGTCCCATTTTGAACTTTTATCGACGACCACATCTAAAGGTTTCTGTAGCTGTTCTAGGGTGGTAGCCAACAAGACATCATGAATCATTAGACTTATTGTTCTGTAATCGTTGCAAAACTTGGGGGTTGTTTTTTTTTTGGGAAAAGAATACATTTACATATGAGCACACCTTAGAATTTGAGCACGCCAGAGTACTTGCCAGAATACCTCACTACTTTTCACGAGTGATATGTGAAGCCATAGAAATAGAAAAGCATCCAAATAATATAAAAGGCGAAGATGGTTTTAAGCTTAGTAAAACGTGGACCCCTGTGGTACACGATCTAAATCATTACAACCACTGTGCGTCATACGGCCACGCTCCACTTGAACGACTAATCAGCGTTACGTCGCTCCGAGCGGCTGACACAGAGTATTATAAATAGCTCCACCCAATATGGGTGCACAAACAGCAACAAAACAAAATAAAATTTGCGGAATTGAATAAAGTAATTAGGAAAGAAATCAGAAAAGATATTCGAAAATACAATGCAAGAATCATAGAGGAAATAATAAAACAAAATAAAGTCCCCAAGGTAATAAACAGACAACTTTCAATAGGAAACAAACAAATAATGAAAATTAAAACTAAAGACGGACAACTACTAACGCACAGACTCGAAATCATAACCGAAATTGAAAAATACTATCAAGATCTTTATAGTAGAAAAGTTCTGCCTATTCCGATTGCACAAGATATATTTAATACACTCAAGGTACAAAATGTAGGCTCAGAGGATATACCAGAGATAACTAGACAAGAAGTTGAAAATGCCATTAAAAGTACTAAAAACAACAAAGCGCCGGGATAAGATAATATTACAACAGAAATGTTAAAGGACGGTGGGCAACTATAATAGAAAAATTGCAGGATCTATACAATTTATGTTTAGAAAAACAAGCAATTCCAAACGATTGGAATGAAGCCGAGGTAATATTACTGCACAAGAAGGGGGACATAACAAAATTAGATAACTATCTCGCTGTAAGTTTGCTCTCTGAACTGTATAAAGTATTTATGAAGATCATAACGAATAGATTAAATAATAAAATAGACTTCTATCAACCCTTAGAGCAGGCAGGATTTCGAAGCGGATTCAACAGATGCGACCACCTACAAACCATACGATTATTATTGGAGAAGACAAAGGAATATAATGTACCAGTATACGTAGCTTTTATCGACTACGAGAAAGCATTTGACTCCATCGAAATATGGGCTGTTCTGCAATCTCTAAAAAGCTGCAGAATTGACGGAAGGTGCACCAATTTAATTAAAAACATTTACAATAATGTCCAGATGTACGTAAAAATGCAGGAGAACACAAAATCTATATAAATTAAAAGAGGAATAAGGCAAGGAGACACTATCTCTCCAAAGCTCTTCATTACGGCAATAGAGGACATCTTTCTTTAAGAAACTGGATTGGGACAGCAAAGGGATAAACATAAACGGTGAATACTTGAACCATCTCAGATTTGCGGATGACATCGTACTAATAAGTAGGAGTAATGAAGAGCTGCAAGAAATGATAATCGATCTAAACACAATCCCAGTTAGTAGGCCTAAAAATTAACGGAACCAAAACAAAAATAATGACAAATATGGACGAGCACCAAAATATCCGCATTATGTTAGAAGACGATCCACTAGAAGTCGTTGATAACTCTATATATTTGGGACAACTGATTACAAACGCAAAGAATAATATAACACCAGAAATTACGAGAAGAATAAGATTAAGCCAGTGTGCATTTGGCAGACTCAAACACATATTCAAATCTGACATACCTATGACCCTAAAAAGGAAGGTATTTAATCAGTGCATTCTTCCAGTGTTCACCTATGGAGCAGAAACTTGGAATATTACAAAAAAGAATGCAAGTAGACTGCTAACTGCACAGCGGGCTATGGTACGACAGATGTTGCAAATAACTTTGAGAGACCATAAAAGAAACGACTGGATTAGAAAACAAACAGGCGTAGACGATGTTATAAGAAGGGTTGCATATTTAAAGTGGAATTGGGCGGGCCACATAGCACGACTAGAAGACAATCGATGGACCAAAATACTAACGGAATGGAGACCTAGAACAGGAAGAAGAAGTATCGGCCGACCAAAAACACGATGGAGAGATGATCTCAAAAGAACCGCAGGAATCAATTGGATGGCCACAGCACAAAACAGAGAGCAGTGGAAGGAAATAGGGAAGGCCTACGTCCAGTAGTGGACTGATATAGGCTGATCGTGATCGTAAAACAGCAACAATACTGGGTGTTTATCCACAAAGACTACTCGGTCTAAGCTGAAATTCTATGTTAAGCATGACACTAAATTTGTTGGAAGTTGTACAACAAAATAAAAATAATGCTTTTGTTCATGTGCAACTTAACAAAAAAAAACCCATGGCTCACCTTCTTGCAAAAAAGGAGCGAGCGGCTTATAGATACACATTCCGAAAATTGCAAGCAGTTTTAACAAGTCGAAACCTCAGGTTCTTACTGGGTACTCGCCTACTTCGATATAATGTAGGCGTAGAGAAGAATCTCAAAAATACCCTGACAAGCAAGAGAAACGAACGCGAGTGTGCTAGAGCGATTGAACAACCTATTAGCAATATCTAACAACATCAAAAGGCTAAAGCTGGAATACCTTGGACATGTCATGAGAAATGACAATACGAGATGCTACAGGTTATGATACGAGGATAGATTGAAAACTTCGAGGCCTAACACAGATGGTGTTTATTTATTTATTTTTGTTTACATTATCTTTCAACATAATTTCCTTTTATATCTCTGCACTTGATCCATCGATGCTGTAATACTTGATCCCAGTCTGATAAAATATTTCGTCTTGGTCTGCAAAATACCCCGTTAAAACTTTCTTCGGTGGACGAAAATCGTTGCCCTCTCAGGTGTCTTTGGACTTCGAAAATAGACAAAAGTCTGATGGGGCTAGATCCTCTGAATAAGGAGCATGATGTTCTCTGAATGTCATTTTTTGGCAGTGATCTATTATGATATGTTTTTCGGACTTTTTCCACTGTCTAGACTCTAGAGTGTAAATCACACAACGTTTCGGGAGGTACCAATTCAAAGCCGCACCGATACATTTCAACCGTTACAACTGCTGATGTATCTGCCAACTCTTGATGGTACCGGACACCTTTCGCTAGTATTCCAAATCACTTTCTTTTTATTTTTTACAAAGATGACGTAATAAGTTAAAATAGTACTGCCTTGTTATGGTTTTGCACTTAGGAAGGAAAAGAACAGTCAATATTCCTTTCACGTTTCGAAAAACAGAAGCCATCACTTTGCCAGCGGACGGCATCGCTATTGGTGTTTAGGAAGATGGTGAACCCCTATGCTTCTACTGTTTCGACTACTGCTTTGATTGAGGCTGATAGTAGTGAACTTATGTCTCATTGGTAGTAAAAAATATTTGTATAAAATTATCAGGATCAGCCTCATAACGGAGCAGCAAGTCAGACGACGCGACGTTTGGAAATGGACCCATTTCTGTTCAACCTCCAGAAGCCGGGGAATCTACCGAGCAGAAAGTTTTGACATTCCTTATTGCGCAAAATGTTTTGAACCCGTTTATAAGAGATTCCTACAGCTTCTGCTAGTTCTAGAACCTTGATTTGCTAAATTGCAATGACTATATCTTGAATCAACTAGATGTTTTCTTTAGCCGTAATAGTTGCCGGCCGTCCACTGCGAGAATTATCTTCAATGCTTTCTCTTCCAAATTTAAATTTGGTTGTCCACTTTTTGACCATTGTGTATGAAGGACAGGATGCTTTCAAAATGTTTCTCAAGTCTTCATAAATTTTCCTCGGTGTTACGACCTTGTAGTACAGATATTTGATCACTGACGGTATTCTGGTTTTTTCTATTTTTGAATGTTGATGTACAATATAATCCAAAAAAATCCACAAAAGTGGAATGCTCGTGGAACTTTACTTATTGCAGGCTACTGAGACAGTTGAGACGTGTTCGTAATCCGCTGTCCCGGGTGCGTACGAGCGCCCGAGGTAGTCACTAAGCTAAAGGATTTTATTACTTCATACTCCCTAAGGTAACTCGGTGCAAGTCGTGTAAGGTACAGTACTGGATTTTGAACATTTATACTCTGGTTTTTGAGCTAAGAAAACGACAGTTATTAGTAACTACAAAATTATGCACCTGATTGCGTTAAAGAAACAAGGCGTGCTGAGTGTTGCTTATCGTGGCGGTTTGCCAGTAGTCCACGGATAAAATATCGGAATTTAAATATCTGCAACTTTCTCTGTAAATTTAAAAAAAGCACGTACGTGCTTTTTACCTTTGCTCAGCGGATTTCATACACTGTGCTGATGATAAACCCGGGATGTTTGAACGACGCGATGTTTATGGAAGCCGACCGATACTCATCGTGGAGGGTGGTTTACGAGTAGACGATGGCATCGGGCATTAACAACCCAACTACACTGTGGATCAACAACTGCCCAAATCGAAATTTGGAGTGTTATCAACTTCTTTGCAGGATTCCCTATTAGGACAAATTTTCTTAATTTAGGTACCCGTCTGTAATTACTTAAAAAGGTGTTTGGCGAAATGCGAATACCCCCAGTGGGATCTCATTCTTATGCGTTTGACCTACTTTTTATTTTTGTTTACTACGTTTACTAGGATGTGTTTTATTACATCCGTAGACAGTTTGAAATGGTACACCCAAGGTTTGATGTTGTGATTTTTACACTGGAGGTGTTCTATTTTAAGTCGAGCTATCTTCGCTCTACATACAGTGGACCCTCATTATTTGATATTCGTTTGCCGGATTGTTTACTCGAGTTTTGAATTTTGTAAATTGATTTGTTGATGTGTTGCGTGATTGTAGTTACGTTGTAGCTTACCTGTTTGGCACTGCCAGTCATTTAAAAGTTCAATAAACCTCATATGGTCATTTGTAAGCTAATATTTTAGGTTTCTTTAAGTAAAAATGTCAATCAGCTAAGCAGTAAGAAACCGCGCGCTTCAGGCTCGTTAATCTTACAAGTTGTGTTTAATATTTTGAGCGGACAATTGTTAAGAGATTGTAAAAGGGAAGTTACACTTTAGTAGTTGAAGCAATTAAGCCTTTAGTTGACAAACATGTAAGTATTTTGTACCAGACCCTTGGTATTTTACCATAATTGAAACTGCCTTAAGACTGAACGGGACTTCACGAGTAATGTAAACTACACCCTCCCACGAGCTAGCTGCGTCCGACCGGGGGCTTTAATAAAGTTGACTCCTAACCTAAACCAACCTGTGATAAGTGAGGTCCGGTATTATCGCAAAATCCCGTTTATACGTAACAACGAGTATTGATACCACTGCAAAAATAGTAGCTTGTAGCACTTAGAGCTGTCAAGTTTAACCTCCAGTTTGTGATTTAAGTGTCATAATTCAATTATTGTGAGGTTATATTTCTTACCTACCGAGTGAACATAAACCATATTTTTAAGTTTAACCGTGGTTTGTTGCTCAGCTAAATGTAACGCATTACGTAAGACGTGCTTTGCAAAATTTTTCAAATCACGCTTACCATTTTAGTCACGCGGTATGTAAAAACATCTAAATTCAGTTTCTATAAGAAACGGCCAAGTGAAAATTTCAATAAAATTTGCATTCAACAGTTTTGATGTTGAATAATCCTTAAATATTATCATCAATAGGTACCTTGGTATTCGGTTATACAAACCTCCTGTGCCTTGAGTCCAAGCAAACAGAGCAAGACCAACTGCTAGAGAGAAAATGTTTCTAGCTAACGCCACATAAACTGCTGCCCCTAAGCGAGAGTACGTTAAGTCGTTCTTGAACGCAGGTGTTCCCATAAAAATTATCGAAAGTGTCACTGTCCAGACTAATATCCAGCAAAGTGCTTTGTGGCTCTACAATAATAAGAAATGTTATGTAATCGTATATTGTAGTATAAGTGTGGAAAGACTGCCATTGGAAAACGCAAGCGTGCTAACGTTAGCAATCGTGTTCCATTTATATAAGTTTTCCAATGGCCTGTCTGCACATGTGTTATATACTATTTTTTCTACAACGGCTTCAGATTCTACAAGAAATTTAATTTTTCAATTTTGACATTTGTCAAAATTGACAGGTGTCAAAAAATTACATTTGTCTGTTTTAGCCAATCACATGATTATTGTTTGACATTAGAGTGCAGAAGGTGCTGACATTAAAGGGCAGAAAGTGTTGACATAAGAGTGCAGAAGTTTGCAGTGACTGGTTAGCGATCATGTTGGCTACCATCTTTGAGATCACCATTTTATCCGCAACTGCTCGGAACAGTTGTACGAATTGGATTGCCCGAACCACTGCTTGAGATTCTTCAGCCACATGTAACGCCCTATTTTATTTAGGTGTTACTGTGGTATTCCGCTCCTTTACGCAGCCGAATCTGTAATTTTATTTACCGCGATGCGAAACGTAGGAATTTTGGGGTTTTCTGAGTGCGTTTGACCTCCGATAAGAGCGTGCCTGGCTCGAAAATTTTCGAATTGCGGTCTTCTAATACCAGCTCTAGCGAAGGGGGCTAACGTATAGGTCGATTTCCAGCTATGGTGAGTTTTCCATTTCAGCTTTTCTGTGTGTTCTAATTTCGTGTAATTAAGCCTGCTTCTTGTGGCTTACTGCTCCTTGTAGTCTACGGCTTCCAGGACCACGGCAATTGTGGATTACTGTCTCATATAGTCTTCCGATTCCGTGCGGCCTTTTGATGTATCCGACTCCACAGCCTTCATGCCGGCAACTTAAAGAGCACGGCCTTCGTGACTGAAACTTTCAGAGACCACGGCCTGTATTCGGCTGCTTCCAAGAACCAAGTGCGATTGCAAGATAGTGCCTCTTAACAACCCGTAAGTACATTAATCAAACTTCTGCTTGCGTTTAATTATCGGTAAGGGCTTTTGCCTAAGAAATTACAGTTCAACGAAGACCTTCGATTAACAAACTGTACGTAATAACGATTAATCATTTTGTGCATCGCCTGATGCGATGGTATTTCATCTTTTCTTACCGCTGAATTTTTGTATGTGCTTTATGAGTATTTGCGATAGTCGGAAGCTTCAAGAGAAAAAAAAAACTTTTCGGACGTTTTATGCTGGCGCGAGCTTGTTAATTTTAATCTGTTGCAACATACCGAGTGTGTAATTTTATAATTCTTTTTATTTGTGTGTAATTATTTGGGTCACTGCTATATTTTTGTCAATTAATCATTCTGGGCCTAGTTGTTTATGCTGGATATTTTAATAATTATTCTTGATTATTAGAAGTCTATTTTACTGCTACTGGTTTATATTTTGTTTGTCTATTCATGCCACGACCCTACATGAACCTGGCTTTTTTGTTTTCATTTAGGTTGAAGTGCGAGGCTTCAAGGTAGGTGGTTATCAATATAGGTAGCTAGATATGTATTTTTATTGTGTTTAAGGTACACATAAATGGCGCCCTAAATTTTGTTGTTTCATAGATTGTATTTCACCTTAAGGATCGCTGCCTAGTCCTTGCTCACACCATATTTTCTGCCGAGGGTCAGAGGTAGCTAGGGCTGTCCCAGCTCCTCTTCTACTTCTAATTTGGCACTGTCAACATTGAATAAGGTTATTAGGTTGGTAGGTACGACAGGTTTTAATGGATCTAGCAAACATTCCTTTTACGCACCCCCTGTTTCATTTTAGTTTTATACCAGTAGTATACTGGTAGGGTTCATTAGTTGTTTTTAGTGACTTTTTCAGCTAGTATATGTCACGAAGTAGTTTTATCACTAAGTTTGAATTGTCGTTAACAATTTTCTAGTATTTCGGAACTATTCCATAAATTTTTGTAATAGTTATTTTTCTTGTTCGAATTGTCGAGTACCAAGTTTTCCTATCACGGCTGGTTACGGCGATCCCCTTCTTTTGTCATTTTTCAGTCGGTTATTTGTTCGTTTTTCCTCCCTTTTCCTTCTGAGTGAATGATTGATTAAGTTGTAAGATATAGGTGGTACGTTGGGATCCGTTTCAAGGGTATGTTTTGGTGAGTGAAACTTTTGAATAATTTTTTTCAATTGCCCGCGTGTGTACTTTGCAGGTGTAGTGTGATTGCCTTCTTTTTTCTCTTTCTTACTTTGGTTTGTACTGTTTTGGGTGGTTTCCCTCCATATTTTGGGATTGTATTGGCAGACGATTTCCAGATGTATAGACGGCATTTTGTGAGCTTAAGGAATGTATTGGTAATCGCAAATTGATTTTCCACACATAATTATGCAAGCCTGTCTCATCTCTCGTTTCGGGTCTCCAGTCCATGTTCACCCACAATATTTTCCTCTTTTCCTTGACCAATCTTGGCATTCAGATCTCTCATTACTACTGTCATTTCGTTTATCTTTGTATGCTGCAGTACCTTTTTTTGGGTTTCGTAATCATAGTTATCACATGTAGGGGCATATACCTGTATTATGTAGGTGTTCACTGTTCTTGTTTGCATTTGAATCAAAATAATCCGGCCTGAGTGTGGTATGACGCTAATTACAGCTTTAGTAACATATTTGGGTATGATTACTACTCATTTTGGTTTTTTGGATTATTATTAGCTCCATAATATACCATGTGGTCTTCAATCGTACATCTTCCTGATCTCGACCATCACATCTTACTTATTCTGAGTATGCTGATGTTTAATCTCTTCATTGCCCTAATTGCATTATGGATTTTACCTATTTCAAACATGCTTTTAATGTTCCTATTTTTTTAATTTATTCTACTTTAAATCTGATATCAGCTGACTGGAAGATTCTCAACACCTCTGCCTGTTCTCGAGGCCGTTTTATTTATCAAGCATTTATCAAGATTTTTTTGCAGAATTAAACTTTCTCGTTATCTTGTCGATCGCAGTATCCCAGTCGGTTAAATCAAAATGAGATTTTCGTTACGAATTTTTGATATTGATTCTTTAGGGAAGTCATTCCTCGATAGCCTCAACCCAGTAATGTCCTAGCTGCTGCCCTAAGCCATCTACCGTAACCTTGGTAGAAGAACCCTTGCACGTTACTACCCTTCGGGTCAAGGAGAACCTAGAGTTTACTTGGGCAGGGTCACTCACTTTCCTGAAGTGGGATTATCTTTAACAGAGTTTCTACCCGCTACCCTACCTATAAATATTCAACTGTAAAATATGGTGAAAAAAGTTTTTAAATTGTCAGTGTACGCCGGGAGAACCACTACCAATTGCAGCGCTTACTGCATCAACTGAGAGCAACTGTGGAAGTTCTGATTATGGAAGATTGTTCTGTACATAATAGAGAAAAAACAGTAGCCACGAGAATATTATGAAGAGTAGCTACCTTATTGCACAAAGCGAATATTTTAAATTGAATGTAGATGTTAAATTACGTTTCTAATTTAATCTAATTGATGATTTTGAATACATTGCATGTAGAATTATGGAGGTGTGTCACAAGAACTAAGAAAATAAAATTTACCTTTTTAGTAAAGAGCTGTTGTCCTCTTGTCTTGTAATAAATGTAACCCCAAGACAAGCCAGTGACACACGCGCCAATATTCGTGTGTCCTGTCATGTACATTTCAGTAAATTCAGGAGTGTCTAAATCTAACTGGTAAAGAGACCTAAAAGGCAAAATGCAAATATCAAGAATATGTTAAATAGTCTTTTTCGCCATGACACAGAAACCAAGTCACATCCAACAATAAAGATTCGCGAGACCAAAACCAAGATCAGACTTATGTAAGCCTTAGTATTGGTCTTCGAAGAAGCCTTGATATTAGTCTTGAGGTAGACGAGAATTCACTAAAATTTGATATTGGTTTTTGTGGCTTTGCTAGCTTTTATTGCACATTTTGAATTTTAAATTTTCGAAACTTCTATGTGTTTGCTCTTACCTCGAAATGTTTATTTCGTAATATAAATGCATAAAACGCAAACAAAAGGAAAACTCAAAGAGCTGCAATAGAGAATCTGCGAAGATATGTAATAACAATCAGGTATGCCTTGACAGTTTTGATACTTTACTGAAAATCGTACGACACTCATTAATGATCAATAGGAAAATTATGATTTTCTTACCGAATCTGCATTCGAGCATTAATTCATATCCGGAAATTGTTCTTCGTGCATTCCAACAACGTCCTAATTTTCCCTCGCGTCCCGCTCGGGCAAATTAATACGACGTTGTTGGAACGCACTCAAAAAAATGTTGGGGAAGAATTAATGCTCTTATGAGATTATACGTATATGAAAATCTTTATTTGATGTACGACATACTTTATGCAGGTGAACCCAAATTTAAAGGTAAACTATGTATAAATAAATGTTTTTTTGCAGTTAAAGAAAAAAATAATAATGGCATCAATAATAATAATAATAATTGAAAAATAAGCTCTGTAGAAACAGATCAGTGGGCTGCTATTTGTGACTTTTCGAATAGTAGTACAACAGTTTCCATAAATTGAGTTTGAAGTTACCGACGAGGATTTTCTTTAGCAATCAAAGTTTCCTGTACCCTAAATGTATTCATCGTTTTTTATTCGTCTTCTTCTGTGATTATTTGGCCTAAATATATAGCTTCCGATACTATATACAGGGTGTTTGTAGATTGCTGTACAGCTCATAATTTCGTTAATAATAGAGATTTCGAAAAAAACTTTGTTTTTGTTTTAAATGCCAGTGCACAATCTACAAACTGACGTAAACCAATTTAAGCCATGGCCTTCTATTTTTGCGCAGTGATACACGACTTTGATTTTTTTTTAATGGAACAGGCTGTATAGTTTTAGATATTTTCAAGGGGCGCTAAAGGTGCTTTATGATAGTATTTTTAACTTTAAATTTAGGAACTTATTATTTTTCAAAATAAAAAAAAATGTTTAGCTAACGTTGGCCATGAATTATGCAAAATCAGTAACAATTGAGCAAGAAATGCAAAACAAACTCCACTTGATTCTAAAAATTTCGCATGACCGAATTATAGCACCAAACGTACTAAAACAATTGAAAATTATGTTTTTTAATGGCCAGTATTATAAAAGATGAATAAATCATTAGATAACTATTTGTGGAGTAAATTTACTTCCCCAATAAACTAATAGGCAAATAAACAAAAGCGCTTCAAAATTTGTTTACTAATGGGTAAAATATCATAAGCATTAACGTTTTGATGAGCTTTTGTTGACTTTAACAAGGAATTAAAATTAACCTGTACGGATTTATTAGCCGAATAAAGGTATTTTGCTTTTATAATACGTAAATCTACGGAATAAATTAATTTATTCTCAAAATAAATTTTATTTAGTAAATAAAAAGTTTTATAATACCGAGCAAAAATGGAATAATATGAGTTTCATTAACAATAACATTTATTTTTAAATTGTTTTACGTATTTTTTAATTTTTAAAAGCTACTTCTAAACGAAATGGCTAATATGGTACGTCGTTGGAAATCTCATTTATTGTAGTTTTCAACTGTTTAATGAAACTCATATTGTTCCATTTAAAAAACATAGTTTTCAATTGTTTTAGTACGTTTGGTGCTATAACTCGGTCATGAGAAATTTTTAGAGCCAAGTGGAGTTCGTTTTGCATTTCTTGTTCGATTGTTAGTGATTTTGCATCATTCATGGCCTACTTCGGCTAAAAAAAAATTTTAATTTTGAAACATAATAAGTACCCAAATTTAAATTTAAGCATGTTATCATAAAGCACTTTTAGTACTGATTTCAAATGTCTAAAAATATACAGGGTGTTCAATTTAAAAAACCAAAGTTGTATATCACTACGTAAAAATTGTATACTGGCATTTAAAACAAAAGAAAGTTCTTTTCGATATCTCGATTATTAACGAAGTTACAAGCTGTCTAGCGATCTACAAACACCCTGTATATTTTAATATTATTTACTTTTATAGCTATTTCATTTTTATTGGATATCATAATGGTTTTCTTGAAATTAACTCTCAGACGTGCTTTGCATTAATAATCTTCAATCCATTTTCGTTTAGCTCTAATAATAACACCGGAACATTAGTATACACCAATTCTCTGATTTTAATTTATGCAAAGCTTTATATGGATAAACAAATAAAAAAGGAAACGATTTACTTACTCTGGATAGTGTCGAATTAGAAAGTCGTAGTTGTTAATGTATGTAATTATTCCAGGGATTAGAGTACCTATTCCGAAGAAAATTCCTAGAATAAGTTTGGTATGGTCCTCATATTTCCACATAAGAGTTAAAATTATTAACGCAAGGATAAATAATTGAATGTCTGCAGCTAGATACCATGTTGGAGGTAAGCACTAAAAGAGATATAAATACATTAATTGAAACATAAAATATTAGAATCAGAAAAATTGTAACAGAGCCGTTAAAACGGCATGAAGTATAAGTAAGTGAATATACAGCGTATCTGAATAAAAAGTATATACGGGTTGGCCATAAATAATAATGAAATACTGAAAATATATTTGAATATATTGAACTGGCGGTAACTCAAGTTTGGAGATAAAACACTTAATTACGGCGTCTTTCAACTTTCGATTAAGTAAATTCCATACTTTACGCGGCATAATAGTAAGAAGTTTGACAACAAAAATGAATTTTGCATAAGGATTGCCATATTTAGTGAAACAGAAGTTACTGTTTCATTATTTTTTTTCGCCAACATAATACAACAGGTGGTAGATTTTAAAGAACAGCCTTTATATTCACTTGCTATGATGCACGTAATTAAACATTGAAACTAATTATTTGTTTTGCTAATAACAGATATCCTTTGCACCTTAGAATTTATTTTCATAACTGCCTTTAGCATGAACAATAGATTAACTATGAGGAGATGTAGCAAATTTTTTACAAGCAAGAAATTTTAAAAGACTCTTGTTCTAGGCATACGCAGCTCAGAGTTCATAAAAAAGTTCAAATAATAATGTTTTTCGTGGGTTCATGGAAGCAAAGCATTAATATAATTAAATGATGATCGAAAACTGTTTTAGTTACTTACCATTTCAAACTCCCATTTTTGCCAGCTTAATTATTATAATAGAGCTGAACATTACAATAAAAAAACGCGAGCTAAAACAGCACTTGACAGAATGTGTAAAAATTTAGTTATAGACCAAACTTAAGATTTCTTAGAAATTTAAGGTTACATTTTTTGTATAATTTCCGTTTTTGCCTGAGTTTGTCCATTTTATTTTATTTAACTGTAAAAGTATCGATAAATTGCTTGTTTCGTCTCCCTAAATATGTTTTAACATTTTGTATTTAAATTAATTATGTGATTACGACAGTGTCAGTGTCAAATTGTGGAGTGATAGAAAAATTTAACCTCAAATTTGGAAGATATGCCAAATTTGGTTGGTATCTAAATTTGTACAGTGTTAAAACAAGTATTCTCCCAGCCTGCACTGAATCATGTGAAAATCAGATGGGCCATAGTTTCTTCATGTTACAGTTTGACTTCTATCACAACTCATGCATGCAACCTAATAACAACATATAACAGCCTACTGCGAGGAAGACCTATAGTAGATAAATTATATCTGCTATTTAATATTTCTGTTTATAATTTTGCACTTTTACCGCATTTACAGTTAGATATAAAGCGGCCAGCAATTAAACTATGTTTGCAGCTGATTAAGCACAATGCAACAACCAACTTACAATGTGTTTGACGTCATAGTAGTTATTAATATATAATAAATTGGTCCACCAATTTGCTCTACAATTGCGATATTCTTCTCCAATGGTTCTTTCCCACATAGGTCCTCTGTTTGCATGATAAAGTAATGTACAATTAATCGCTATTATTACAAGTAAGCTTGGAGTCAATCTAAAATAATGGATTCTTAATCAATTAACAATTAAACAATTAAGAAAATTAATTTCTATTGGTTACATCACATAAATGCATTGAGTACTTTCCCGGCTAAAGTAAACTGTGAATAATTTATTAACTAAAAATGCAAATGTTAATAATTTTAATAATAGTAGTTTGTATACCAAAGCACTGAAGTTTAGCTTTTTATCACAAATGTGGATTTAGTTGCCGAGGCCCGTAGGGCCAATGCAAATAAACCACATGAGGGATAAAAAGGAACTTCAGTGCCGAGGAGTACACAATGTTTTATTTGAAATCGAGAAATCGTGAAATTACAACATTTTAACCAACATTTGTAGGTTATGTTAACGTCGGTTGACGTTTAGCTGTCGCCTCGCCACCTACAAAAAAGTCGCAAAACAATGGATTACTTTACTACCGATTTCTCGTATTTTAATGACGATTTCGAGGTACTTTAATGCCGATTTCAAATAAACATATTAAACACAAATATTGCTTGACTTACTTGACTTATTTCTTGTTACTCTGTTTGGGGTTTTCAAATTGTGTAATACAATTTACTTTTCTAAATCATATTGTTAGGGGTTGCGACGAAACTTTTACAGCCCCGCGTTGAGCAGCTAAATTTGTTGCGATCTTTACACATACGGTGCAAATTTTGTTAAACTAATATTAAGCAAAACGTAACATTAACGGAAATTCCCGATAGCAACGTCGCAACTTTTATTATTTTAGATAAATACCTCAAAAATACCTACGTTTGAGTCGAAGGCATAAAGAGCTACATAATTAATTCACCAATTAGTACAAGTAATGATAAGCAAATCAACAAAGGCGTCAAGTTCAATCACTTACCAAGTCGTTGAACCACACGGAGCGAGTGAGCTACGACAAAAGAAGCTGAAAGAAATAATGAATACCTAAAGAACTTAAAAGAAATGACATGGGCTATAGTAATTTGTTTATTTACAATAATATCTAAATAACATCCAGGTTAGAGAGGGCATCACATACGGGTAACACATTAATTAAGCTAAGCGACTCACTCACTAGTGAACTATAATTTACGCTGCGCCGCGAATTCAAAACGGAACCAGAAAGAGAATTTACGCCTTGAAAGATTATCAATGCATTCTAGTTACATTTAAGAAGTTTTCAACGTTGAAGACATGTTACACTTAATTTTTGGAAACGTAAATAGTTTACTTCATATTTTTAAAAAGTTTTATAAGGAAGGTATAACTTACCTGATATACCTATAAATAATGAGGCGTATAACATATTTCAAGTAAACCTTTTTGTGCTTTTGAAAGAAATCTAGAAAATGGTAAGATAAAAGCCACGCCGACATGATAAAAAAGGATTGAATAATAAACATCCCATTAAGTATAATTACATTCCCTGGATCATCTCCCATCTGCAAAAATACTATAATAAAGAATACAATATTACTGTGTCCAGAATAAGCACCCCGTGCATGAAGTTGAATTAAACATACGTATACTGTTCGAGTTTTACATAAAGTGGCATTGTTTGGCCAAAGTAAATTTAATTTATTTCCACTAGTGGCGTGCATCGGGGCCACCTCAGTTCCCTTATTTTGAAACTATACAAAAGATGTATCTTTTATTTTTTTTATAGAATAAACCTTTTTCGAGAAAAACGGAAAAATCTGTAACAGCAAGTTCGTTCATTGGACGTTAATGGGACCTAAACGGCTTCGTTTTCAAAATACATTTTAAAGAAGTTTTTAAAAAATTAATAACCAATAATCTTACAATAACTACAGAACTTTTGGCTAAAAAACAGTGGCGTACCAGATTTTTCTAAAATAAGGTAACTGAGGTGGCCTCGATGCACGCCACTGGTGGAAATAAATTAAATTTATTTTGACCCAACAAAGCCACTTTATGAAATACTAACCTACACCAAGTTTCATTAGAATATCTCTAAGCGTTTTCCAGATTTTTGAAAAAAGATGTTTGTTTAAACTTTAACATCCTATATAGAACGAAGCCGTCTAGGTCCCATGTTTGTGTAAACTTTTTATCTTAGAATTGATCAAGGAATCACCCCTTAAAGTTTGTCTACGTACTTAATTAACACCCTGTATAAAAGAATTAAATTTTATCAAAACTTAGCGGAGATACTAAACAAAGTTAAAGGATATCAACCACCCCGGACTTTGCTATACGTAAGGGATTCTAAAACAAATGATGTGATTATGAGGCAAGAAGATGGAGTTGCGGAAAGCACTAAGAAAGGAAAATAACTGTTGATGTGAATAAACGTTCAGTGGAGTATAACGAACAGAGAAGTCTATAACATGCTAAAAATAATGAAGAGTAATAAGGGTAATACATTTGCTGACTTTATAACAACAAAGAATAATGTGTGATAACTTATTGACAGAGAATCGACATACTCTGTGGCATATAAATCCATTTCAGCAGAGTTGTGGAAGAAAGGCATTAGTACAACAAACGGCAACACTAATCAATTCTAAAATTTTCAAGGGTAATAGCACAAAATTAATTATATGCAAATTAATGCGTTTAAATTTCTCGAAACTGCGTTAAAAATGCAGGTCGGGTGGAATTTGAGCAGTTTTTGTTGAGAGAAATTTGCAATAATTTGCATGTTATCGAAAAAAATTCTCACATATAATCTCATAAGAGCATAAATTCTTTCCGGAAATTTTTGGAGTGCGTTCCAACAACGTTATATTAATTTGCTCGAGCGGGACCCGAGGGCAAATTAGGACGTTGTTGGAATGTACGAAAAATAATTTCCAGATATGAATTAATGCTCGAATGCAGATTCGGTAAGAAAATCGTAACAACACAAACCCTCACAGCTAGGTTGGTCTACCTACAAAAAAGTTCCAAGAAATTTTGTTGTTGTCTTGGTTACGGCTCGTGAACTAATTTTTCTATTGGTCATTAATGAGTGTTGTACGATTTTCTTAAAAAAATTTACATTGAGTGGTATTTGGAAAGATTATTCAACAATATGGGTATATGACTTTTACCGTGTTCGACAGCACACATTTTTCACGTTTTCCACTATTAATTCAATACTGGAGCTTTCAACACGATTATTATTCATTTTTAGAACGACGCCGATTTGCAAACTTCACTTTGACGTTTTGGTATAGTGTCAGTCAAAGGCTACTCACTAAACTGAAATCATTGAAACCAATCGGGATCGCGTGAAGGCATTCCCACATTATGTGTTTTCAAATACAGTCAATTTTGATTGGCCGTTTCTAACAAACTGACCAATTTTATTGGTTCGTTTATTATAGTGTTGAATAATATATAGAATTTGAAAATTTTCAACGATATTTATGTTTTACTCTCGAAAAAGAAATCTAAAAAGAGCACTGGTGTCTACCACCAGGTGATTTATCGACCTATAATAAGAATGTTAGCTCATTTACTAAGATCTGAGATTACAGTTGTAAAAAATATATACATACATATTATAAATATGTATATAATTTTTTCATTATACTCGTTTTCGGTATCGAATTGTAATGATCCAAGCACAAGTTTTTACTTCTATGGTTTAATTATTTAGTACCCTCTTATTTTGAGCATAAAATTTGTACAAAATTTTAAAAATATATGGTTATATTTGTCAAATTCACAAATTCAGAAAGCGTAAATGTTTTCTTTGTAAAATTAAGGACTACATGTTATATAGAATTATTAAAATGGTCTAATGATGCTAGCTAGCCATATATGTATACGAGGTGCGAATAAATAATAATACGGTAAGTAGGCGAATTAATAAAAGTTTATTAATTAAATTGGAAATTTGACATAATCCCCTTCCAATTACTCTTCCTGGCTTGTCGCACACTTATTCAAATGTTGATGCCACTTCTCAAAACAGCTCTAACAATCGTCTTTTTTAAGTGTTTTTAATTACATCGTGGTCTCCTTAATATCTGCTATCGCGTCAAATGGTTTTCCTTTCATGGTCATTTTGATTTTTGGAAGAAGGCAGAAATCACAGAGTCAAATCAAGCGAATTTGGTGGTTACAGAAGCACGGTCATTTTATGTCTGACAAGGAGCGTTGTCGTGATGTAACACAAACACATGTGCCCACTTCATCATTTCGCAAACGGTCTAGTATTCAGAGTTCACATTATTCACAGTAGTATCTCGACGAACGATGTGCGCGCACACTTTCTTCAGAATCGAAAAGAGAACTATCAACACGCCTTGCTGTTGAATTTCAATTGGCGTCCTTTTTTCGACCGAGGTGAGTTGGGCGTTTTCCATAGTGAACTTTGAATTTTGACAATTTAGGCAATGGAAACCCCTTTTTGGGTTCGGCACTCACTCGATTCATGTTTAAATCTTTAGTTAAAATTTGCTGCTCTGAGCTGAATGAGATGTGGAGATCATCAGCTATTTCTCGAATTGTCAATCGTCTATTTTATCGAACCGATTTTGGATGCGCATGTAATCGAAGGGCGCCCAGATCCTTCCTCGACGTGAATCTAATCAAAACCCTTTTGAAATCGATTAAGCCGTTGTACACAGTCTTAAAGTTACTACATAATCTCCGTAAACTAATTAATATCAACATCTTTTCGTTTTTCCCAAGTTTGAAATAAAATATAATGTTTACACATTGTTCGGGATTGATTTTATGACAAAATTTAAAAAAAAGTCTAGAAAGATCAAAGAACATTTAAAACTACTCGGGTGAATAGATCAGTTTAGCACTTGTTAGTTTGTTTAATGAAGTTAATGAAGTTAATGTAGAATATTTAAACAAAAAACTGTTGCGACCACATTTTAAATTTACTATGTTGGGCCATGGTTAATAATTATCGAATTATTCTTTTTTAGTTTAGACAGAAAATTAAACAAAAATCTAGAATTCAAATACTTTAGATGATGTACAATCATGCTCACATAAATCTAGTACAATCAATTTAGATCTAGTTACGCAATTATCTAAAATTGTTGTACAACTAAATTTTCATTAAGTACAAAATAAAAGAAATAAAGGCAACTAATACTTTATTGCTCCACCATTTGCGTCAATTACATCCCTTAATCTCCTACACACAACAAATATGTTTGTACTAGATTTATGTGAGCACGACTGAACATTTCATTGTATTTTACTGATTTTATAATTCCCATCTTTAGCGAGCTCTCCACACATAGGATGCTTATTCTGGGGATAATTTATACACTTTCGTGTTTTTATTTACTTGTTCAATAAAGCGGGTATTCCTAACGGAACTTGAACACACTGAAATGACGCCGTGAGTTAATATTACAAACAATGTAATATAGAAACGCATTCCATCAAAACATTTTAATGGGTCTGTGTCTGGATTTGTATTTGTGCTTCCTAAGCGTTTCCAATTCTTTGGAATGGAGAAACAGGAAATGACTGCTTGAACTACATAAAAAAATATTTTAGAACTCACACACTTATTGCACGGGCGAATATATTATATCTGGTTGAATTAAGTGTTACACATCGTGTGTGATGAAAATATAAATAAATTTTATTTAAATTCTGTGGCACGTTAAAAATTAAGTAGTATTGTGTAAACTTTAACGCTTTCTTTGAAACAGTTTGATAAGTATATTTTCCATGTTCATTGTTTCAATATACTTTAGATATTATAGCTATTTATGTAACAAGTGGGGAAAAATACATCATTTTCTTACGTGTGTGCATTGCAAAACTCTGTTTCCCCTCCTCATGTAAGTAAACATTTCAACGACGCAAAGAAATACATAAGGCCACATGGATCAGCCCTGATAGAAAAATCGACGAATCATATTGATCACTTACTGATAGAAGGAGTCCATGCATCCGCAGTTAAGAACATCAGATCGTACAGAAGCGCAGATGCAGATACAGTGATCACTGTTTGGTGTTAGCCACTCTACAATAACGGATACCAGTAAAAAAGCGACACCTCAGAAAAGGAAACGGAAAAAAGAACCCCATCAACTAAAAGATGAAGAAAAGCAGAAACTCTCCGTACAAAAAATAGAACAAAATTTAGATCCGGGCGAAAAACAACAAACCGAGGCGGAGTGGAAACATTACGAAAACAATAAACGAGTCATTCCAACAAGTTGCAAAATCGATACAAAGGCATACACAAAGATTGGTGTGACAAAGAGTATGAGGAAGTCATACAAAATAGAAGAAAAGCAAAACTGAACCTACTCACAATCAAGACAGAAGAGAATGGAAAAACTACAAAGAAGCTAGACGGATAATGAAACAAACATGTCGCGCAAAGAAAAGCAAAGCTTTAGAGGAGAAAATCCAAGAAACAGAAACACAATTTAGCAAGCATGACTTAAGAAAATTTTACAAGAAAACGTTACTCTTCCAAAATAAGCAAGGTGAAGTAACTGGAGCTGAAGAAGAGGGTATGAAAATGTGGGTTAAATATTATAAAGAAATATTAACGGATCAAGACACATCCGACTGTTACGGTAACTGATTTTACGACACCCACGGATGAGTGAGTGCCGAATACTCCAACAAGTCCGGGAAAAGTCCGCACTTACCCTGAAAATCGCTGCAAAACAGGCTAAAGACGCAGCTCAAATACGCTCAGGGAGATGGGCGTGGTCCTAAGACGATACATCACAGGGCAAGCATGTCGGTAGATATCGGGTGTTGCTTTAAAAGAGGGCGCCACAAGGTCTAAATAGGGGAATAACCCACGCTCAACCGAACCTTAAAGGTGAAACGGGGTGTGATACGAGAACTCGGCCTCACGAACCTCGTCGCTGCCACGGCAAGCGTCGTTTAACTTACCGGAGACGCTCCAACGCTCAGGCTTCGCTGTACATAAATCTTCACAATTCAACCTGAAAGGGACATGCGCAGGTTTATAAGTTATAAGGCTTCAGTTCAAATAAGAATCTATTAAAAACAACTTAGCGATACACTGGACAACAAGGGGTCAATACACAGATCGATTATCAATAAGGGGCCCAGCTGGGAGGCGCTTTATTACTAGTCACAGTTCCGGGGGGTCACCTTAATTTCAAACATACAACAGGCCTTCGTACACCGTCATGAATTTATTCAAACGGCCTGAGCGCTCAAACTAGGCCACCACACATAAGCTAAATGAACTATGTATGACAGCGCTCAAGCTATACTACATTTGCGTCGCACATGGTCGAGATTAGGCCCATACAGACAAGCAAAGTGAACTATGTATGACGGCCCTCAAATTATATTACATCTGCGCCACATATGAGTGAAATTAGGACAATACAGGCAAGTAAAATGCGCTATGTGTGACAGCGGTCCAACTATATTACATTTCCGTCGCATATGAGTGAAGTTAGGCCAATACATGCAAGCAAAATGAACTATGTGTGACGGCGCTCAAATTGTATTACATTTACTCCACATATGAGTGAAATTAGGACAATACAGGCAAACAAAACGCGCTAGGTGTGACAGCGCTCAAATTACATTACATTTGCGTCGCATATGAGTGAAATTAGTTAACTACTAGGTTAATTACACACACAGTACCTGTGTAGCGAAGTGCCAAGCGTCAGGCAAGCTGGTAGCCAACGGACTGCTGGCTGCGACGTCGGTTCGACCGAAAGCGTGGGAGTAGAAGATATCACCAGTGGAGATTCCGCCAACATGGCGAAGTAAAGGTCACGTTTCCCTCGAGACGAAGTAACGATGAGACCGCAAATTGGTACAACCCTTCTGTTAGGATCCCCGGTTTTGTGTGAAAGGCCTAGCTTGGCCTCACAGAATGATGCAAGGCTGACGGTCATCGGCATTCACTAGCTCCCAATGCACACACACCTCGGCAAAAGCCAGGGAAGGCCGCTTCGACGACTTGTAACGAAGTCCCAAAATCAAGCGCCAAAAATAAACCGCCACAAATAAAACGCCTCCGCACCTAAACGAGCCAGAGGCGGAAACACTGCACGTTATATCGACTTTGCTAACTCGTGGACGGGACTGAACTGAACTCCAAGCGTTACATTTAGGCGGTAAGACGCCTGACCCTGTCTGCAGCGGCAGCCAGTCGGCGTACAGACCGTCTCGCATGATGAGCACGAGGCCCGTCCGTGCGAGAGAGATCGACTGAAGGTATTGATTTTTAGGGAAAGGTATCTCGCTCGCTCTTAGAACTTGTGTTTTTAAATAAGCAGAAACTGAACGTTCTTGCATGCGATGAAATAAACCAGCTGCACTCACGACGATGTAACGATTCGCGCGAAATGCCAGACTGTTAAATGAAGCTAAAAGCTACGTGCGTGCCAAGTTTAGGATTTTAAATGCAAAATAGCGGAAATAGTCTGCGGTGAAATAGGGCCGAACCTGAACCTAAATACAGGAGAGATCGTAAACTGTGTACCGAAACTGCACGAAATGGTTATGTAGCTATAAGAATTACAGAAAAATTAAAATGGCCTGACAAGACTTAACCGAAATACCAGAAGATGCACAGACAACCGAGTGATACAAATTTTTCTAGAAGGGTCAATATTTGACTATACAAAATAATAATACGATCTGTTGCAATCTATAGAAACGAGACTTGGGTTTTACGAGACGAAGATATAAAAAAAATGGGAATTTGGGAAAGAAAGGTCCTAAGAAGCATATATGGAGGTGTGAAGATTCGAGGGATCTGGAGAAGAAGAACAAATAGCTAATTGGTGGAACTGTATAGAGAAGCACGAATCATAAGTGTAATGAAATAAAGTAGATTAAGATGGTTGAGACATATAGTCAGAATGGAAGGTAACAGAGGCGCTAGGAGTATATTATTTGATAAACCAGAGGGCAGAAACCACAAAGGTAAGCCTAGAAAAGAATGGTTAAAGTGCTTGGAGAAAGACCTTGTGGACCTTGATGTTGCAAACTGGATGAATTTAGTAAAGACCAGAAAGGGGTGGAAGGAAGTAATACAAAAATGCCTTAAAGGCATTTCGTGCTGTTAGATAGATATAAACTTTTTATCGCGAAAATAAGTATATAAATAAAATAAGTTATCTTAGTAGGGCATTTTTTTTAAGTTTAAGCAAAGACTATCTTTGGTGTAACGCCAGCGTGGCTCAGATGGTTAGAGCATCGGACTGCGGCGCGGAAGTCTGGAGTTCAAATCCCAGATCGATGCCTGGCGGGCGGCCTACCCAGTCGCTTTAAATAATTGGGAACCTGCGTTCGAAAGAACAAGGGGTAATAATGCGGCTGTCTAATGCGTGGTGCTCACCACATCACCACGTGTCATGAATTTGACACGCGACAGTCGGGTGTGAGAGCGAGGATACGAAAGCTCTAACCTTCCGCCTTGCAGGCCAAGCTCCTTCATGAGGTGTTAGTGCCTCACCATTATTATCTTTGGTGTAAATGTGTTTTAGGATATTTCTAATGTATAACTTTTTAAAAATATTTTGAATGGCTAATGTCTATTTTTATACCCACGTTTGGTTGGTGTAATTATACGTTTTTCATCCTCAGGCTTGTGCATAACAAGTTTTTCATAGATAGAGGCAAATATGACTATCCCTATCAGAAATAGCAGGAAAATCCTAAAATGAAGAAAAAAATTACTCCCACATAACAAAATATAGGAAATATTTATTAATAATACATCAACACGGTAAGCTGCAGAAGCATACTATAGGCTGTCTTAGAAGAATGAACTTCCAACTGTGCTTTCAGGAGAACATGAAATGAAGCATAGAAAGACGAATTTTTATTCCAAATTGTGATGAATGGTTCTCGACACCGAAATGTAACCCTTTTAAATGGCCTAAATGCAATTTTTTAATATTTGATCTTTTTAAAGCTATAATTTTACTTATCCAGACTGGCTTGTTCCTTCGTGTACAAATACTACTAATGAAGATACAGCGTGTTTTACTTCTTATTTTCACACTTCTGTAACTTCCTTATTTATGGTCTGATTAATTTAAAATTTTGGTCACTATAGTACTCCTTTGTTACTTTTATATATGTAGGGTATCTCAAAAAGAATGGCACACCAATAGGTCATAAATTCTTTTGGTTATAATCAACCGATTAAAACTTGTTAAAAATACTTTGTTTACCAGTGAAAATGTTTAAAATGTTTTCTTCTTCATCAAACTTCTTTAGTCACAAGCACAGTAAGTACTAATATGCTATTCTACCCACAAAAGGCTATTAATTAAATTGTCCATTTAGTTTGGTATTGCCCCAAGTGGATGGTTCTCATCATACACATTCATCCTCACAGTTACTCCATTGGCGTTCAATTTATGGAAATATTTAACAGATTGTGATGAGGGAACCCGAAGTTCATTTCATTGGACTTGGAAGAGTGAGCGCCTTCACCTTGTGCCCATGTTGAATTGCTGATGCGTTTCCCATTGCAAGCAATATTTCAGTATTTGGTTGTCTTACTTGTGTGTATGATGAACCACACTCCACAAAACACCAATCGGGAATATACCTTTGTACAAAGTCCCTCCAGTAAGAAGTTATAGGATATTGAAGTTCAATTTTTATTTTTTTTATATTTATGTTAATTTTCACAAATGTAAAGATACCGATTTAAACTTTGCTGCATATACTTGCTATTATACTGCACTAATAGACGATTTTTCGTGAGCGACACTTGACTGTAAGAGACACTTTACCCAATATGCATTTCAATGTCTTTACATTTTTATCCCAAGTTTTATTTTTCTCGTTTGCTACAATTCTTTTTACCTCTGCTCTCTTTTTTCGTGTTTGCTTATCGTGAAGTGCTTTAATATTAAGCCATTTGAAATAAGTCGCTTTCCCTTTTTTACTTTAAGTTCTATTTCTTCTGCCAAACCTATCTTTTTACTAAATTTCTTCTTCTTGTCTACTTTTTCCAAGGCTTTATAGGAAGTTTGATGAAGGGATTACTTGATGTGTTTGTACTCCAAGATCGCAGAACACGTCTGGGATAACGCATCAATTGTAGCTAAAGAGGAAAACAGATTCCGTAGGAAGCTGAAAGAAGCTACATACATAGCGCTGGCAGTAGAACCAATTAGCCAGGCTAGCGCAGAACTAAAGCCCATTTGGATGCCACTACTGCCCAGAGAATTACAAAAATAGTCTACTGCGCATACAGCGGTAAGATATATATAAGTTTACAACTAAAATATATAACCGCCCTGGTGGCCTAGTGGTTAGAGTGGCAGAGTAGCGATCAGCGGTCCCGGGTTCAAACCCCGGGGGAGGCACAAATTTACGTTGAAAACAGTACAATATCACTCCTTCTCAGAACTAACCTGAACACGGGAGTAGATAAAAAAACTCCCGAAACGTTGTGTGATTTACACCCTAGACAGTGGAAAAAGTCCGAAAAACATATCACCATTTTAAACTTGTTAACTTCTTGTAAAACTATGGCTATTTTATTATTAGTTTCTTGTCCGTTCCACGTTGCAAAATTCATTTTACGATGTCTTAGCTTAATTCGTCTTCAGGTTTGTCCGTCCAACTTTTGAGGCTCTGGCCTAGTACTTTTTGCATTTGAATTTTTTTATGGATAATCAGCAGACCTATATCAACCCCCCAACCTGGAGAACCAGTGTATCTCTCTTAGTCTGCCTTCTATCCTATGATCTGTTCGGCATGGTTAAACCTGCCAGTAGCTATGCTACCACCGACTTAGCTCCTAGGCTCTTTAAAGCACACAAGCCCTACCGCCCCGTCAAGGCGAAGATACCATTGGAGGGTCACTTTTACAATTTTAAAATAATTTTGCTGCAAACCAGTAGTCCACTACGATTAAAAAAAAGGTATAATTTAAATACCACGTTAAATATTGGCTGGGATACACCTAATCATAACCAAAAAAAGTAGAAATAGTGCGTTTAGTTGGTGAAAAATAAATAATAATTTTCCGATTAAAATTTTTGTGAGTCTAAAAGTCATAGTTCTTTTTAAAGGGTTATCTAATTAGACAGAAATGTTAAATCACAAATTAAATAAAGAAGATACAACTTATATACAAATACACCATCCTTTATTCAAATTTAAATTTAAAGAAATTTGTAGAATAAACTAAGGAGGTACGCTAAAATTAAATTTTACAAGATATGTAGCTGATATATGGAAGCGAGATTGAACCAATGCAGGTTTTGAGGGAGTTCAAAAGTTATTTCAAGCTAGACAGAATTGAAGATAATGACATCGGAAACGAACTTAAGGCACGTGAACTCTGTTAAGATACAATAAATGGAGCAAATACCTTGATAGAATGGATAAAAAGACATCAAGACAACTACACAAGCCCCAATTCAGAAGATATAGATTTGTAGACGAGCAATAGATGTGGGAACGGAAAATTATTATTATTATTATTATTCAATATTTCTAAGTTAGAGGTAGTAAATAGGCAAATAAATACTCGTACTTACCCAACCAGTGTGTCATAAATGTCTGCAGAATGTCGTGGCTTGCTGGTTTCACAATTTAATTTGGTTACATTTGCTTTTAATCCTATTTGCTTATATTTATTGGTATAACATTCAGATAATTCAGCTTGTAGTCGTTGTTCATTGTGTTTATAGAGCGCCAAATGTTTGAACAGTTCAGGGCAAGATTCTGGGACACAAACTCCGTGCCGAAGCCAATCATGTCTATAGTTTCGCTTGCTCTTATTCACTTCCTAAAATGTTTAGTTATGTAATTTTGTTCAATTTACAAATTTTAGTAATTATAGGGATACGGACGTGTACGTACCTGAATAATACTCCAAATCTTGGAAAAATGGGAACCAGTAGGGGTAAGTTCTACATTTATGGAGCAGAATAATGCATGCTCTTTTAAAGCCATGCATTGATCATAGTCATCAAGATGAAACAGTTTGGGCAGTACATTAAATTCTTCGTCTGTAAAAAGACGCTAGTTCAAACAAGTTTAGATAAGACTTTTAGAAAGTAAATGCATTTACTAATAAATAACAAATATTTAACACGTCTTTAGAAAGATAGAGGCGAGGATTATTCAATGTAATGTACAAATATTTACATATTTGAATTTTTGAATGCAGTGATATGCAAATAAATGGGTCCAAAAGACATTCATATTTGAAGAAAGCAACTGATAGCATATATGTTGTTAAAATTCTCGTTGTATTAAACATAGAAAATTAACAAAGGCGTTAAGAAATCTACGTCAAACATTTCTCGACAATTAAAAATATCGGACGCTGAGAACGCCCCATTTTAAAAAGATTTATTTAAAAATTACAGATGAATAACTCTTTTTAACTCAGCATTGAAATAGATTACAATTGCATTTCTACAGCAAATTAACGCGTACATAACAGCCAACCAAGAACAATACCACGTATTCAAATGTTTGTTAGCAACATTTTTTTATTAAAAGAAAATCATATTATTACGGGAAATATTAACGCTACGACACTCGGCGTCAATTTGTTACATAATTAATTGGCATGTCTGCCACAAAACAGGTTACAGCTTTAATGTGATAGTTTGTAAGATGACAATTCGGGAAAATACAAGTGCCATTCGCCCTAGCTGCGCTACGATGTTCCTGTAACAAGGTCGTAGTTCACTTCGATATTCGTTAATCAGGGCGAGGACTTGTTGAATTGAAATGTTATGTTTTAGACAGAATTGGCCTTTGAAGTCGGAAATAGAAACAATCCTCTTGGTTTGTTGAAAATGACTTACCGCGATTAAATCCCTTGCAGCCGCTAAGCTCCTTTATACATACACAATAAAATATCATGACATAAAGGGGTCGCCTGCAAATACCATAAAAGAAAAGCACGGCTAATTTAATCTAATTATATTGAATACGAATATAAGTATGTATAATTCACAGGTTGCCTAAACTGTAAACGAAGGTTATTCTTACATCTACATCATAGCATAGCATTGTTACAGACTGCTAAACGTAATTATTGACTTTCATCAAACTTAGCCATACGTTCTTGGTTACTTGACGCAAACAAGAGTTTATTACTAAATTACGGCGTTATATGGGGTTGCTAAAGAGCGCCACCCGTCAATTAACTGACCACATCACTGCACACCGTTAGCGCTTAAAAATTAGGGAAGCACAATACCTTGTAGAACCGTGGCGGCCGCGCCCCTGCTGAGTCCGACTGGTGCTGCTTGAGTCGGCACACTCAACTCCCGACGGAAACCTTTTATCTCAGCGGGGTGACTCCGGAATGCTTGATAGATGTGGGGTAAAGAATTTCATCGACCAAAGTTGTCCCAAGCCAGGATAACGCTGCTAAATCCCCAAGGGGAGATGAAAAGCGTACTATGCAAGTCGAGAGTTTTCGGCAAATGCACTTCCTTAAGGAACCGCTGACACAACAACAGTTCTCTGTTAAATCCGCGTAAGCGACTTGAAGATTGGATCTCACAGTCGCGATAATATTCAGCCTCACCTGCAACTAACTGCCCGGCACGGTTTGCCCGCTCAAAAAAAATCGGTCACCGATAGGTTCAGTCCAGGTACTTTGGCCAAGTGCCGACAGCTTGTTGCGTTCCGTTTGACTTTTGACCCGGAAGGAAGGGTAGGGCGATCCGATGATTGCCGCTTCTAATCTGATTTACGGCGTTTTGAATGCCTCTTTGCGCGACTTGATGGCACCAAAAACTTGCAAACAGAAGGGGTCGATAGTTGGAGCTCAACTAATTGCAGTCAGGATGATGAAACTTTAGAAATGCAGCTTGCCATTAACTTGCAGGTGTGTTGCCTACATTCGATAGTCAAGGGAATGGACGAATTGGCGACTTCTTAACGTCTGTGATTTTAAAACAGCAGTTGCCTCACGGTAAAAATGTGCTAGATCAGCGAGACCATGTCCCACGAGAAAAACCCAAAGCTGTCGCTTCTGCACATATGCCTTGCTGTGATCGGAATTTCTGGCTAATTGCTTTGGCATGATAAATTCACCTAACAAGATGTAATAGAATAAATATAATTTTTCGCCTTTTTCTGTAATTACAGCTTTCAAACGCTTTGGGAATGCCTCACAAGAAGCGTATATTAACTCATCCGGAATTCCATCTAATTTTTTTAAACTATTTTGAATTTTGCAATATTCATCATTTTGAGGATTATTAACTTACTCAGAATGTGTCCACGGATTTAAGTGCGGGCATCATGGAGATCATTATTCTCCTCGCAGAATCGGGATTATTTGCATTTAATTACTATTGTAATCATTTATTTGAATGTTATAAAAATTATGGTTTCCAAATATTGTTTTGCATTTGGAAGCGCACGACCTTCCACAAAAGTTTCAAGGTAAGCATAGTCGGTTATTTTGATGCGCCGCGGGCTACAGCTAATAGTATATTATGATACGAGCTTTATAAGAAGCATTGAGTGCGGTAATATCTATCCACTAGAACTCGTGGCCAGCCTACGTCTGGCCCGCCCAGCGTAAAGAAACGGTTAACAATAAAAATGCTTGCTCAAGGCGGCAGCCAGCCTACGTCCGGCCCTGCTAGCGTTAACAATACAAATGCGGTCTCGCCATTCGTGCGCGCGCGCCGCTTGCTAGCATGCAGGCCGTTCATGCAGCGTGTGCGCGCGCCTGCTTACGCCTGGACGGACGGCGGCCGGCGTCCGGCGTCCGGCGGCATCTGCGCTTATGATATAAGATTACCGCACTGAGTGATGTGAAGCTCTTAACGATACTAAAATTTATTTGTTTAATAGATAGTCTATAACAACACCGATGAAGATAATAGTAATTTACGATACAAGTGCGTAAAGCTAGTCTTTAGTTACGAGTGGGGCAGAGTTAAAACGTGAGTGAGCGAGCGTTTTAAGCCCCGTGGGTGACTAAAGATGCTTTACACTGCCCCACTCGTGATTAAAGCTTTACGCACTTGTATCGTAAATTATTATTATCTACGGTAGAATCTAGAAAACAAGGTAAATATAAAAACATATTTTAGATGTAAATTAGGATTACTAGCAACCGGTCGTAATTTTGCTTGGTTATAGATATTAACAATACAAGTTTGATTATGAGCATCTTAACGACACGAGTTTGATTGCCAAAAACGAGGCGGTGAGCCGAGTTTTGCGGCAATCAAACGAGTCTCGTTAACTGCCATAAGCAAAACGTGTATTGTTCAATATTTTATCTTCATCAATAAATTCTGATTCAACGTATTTCTTTATACAAAAAGAGTGCGGTAATATTCATTACCACACTGAGTGCGGTAATATCTATCCATTACCGCACTGAGTGCGGTAATATCCATTACCGCACTCAGTGCGGTAATAAAGCTCTTAACGATACTAAAATTAATTTGGTTAAGAGGCTATAACAACACTGATGAAGATAAAAATTTTAAAACACGTTGCTACTGACGATGTGCCTAATGAAATCATTTTAAACACGTTGTTACTGACGACGTGAACTAATAAAAACATGTTATTAAACAGTTGTTTTACTGTCAACTAAAAGTCAATTTTACACACTATCGCAGATAATAGCTATATGAGTAACAAGTGCTGAAAATGGATGCTTATGCACGAGACATAAAAATTATGAAACTCAGCCTTCGGCACTTTTAGCACCGGTTTGCACACAATATTTTTTCTGCGGTCTTAAGTTTACTGTTATTAATCCATAAATGTCGATTTAACAAAGGTTTGGATTTATGACAATATTATTAATGTCATAGTAAAGAGATGGCCGTGATGGCGCGGGTGACTGTTTCTGCAGTCGGTAGCTGTCAAAGTTAGTTATTAAAGGTAATTATAATAGTACATATTTGACTTTATTTATTACATAATGCGTTAATTATTTAAAAAACAGTTTACCTCGACAGAAAGAAGTAACTAGAATAAATTTATAACCTCACTTCCTGTTTAAAATTCTAACTTCAACACCCGCGGTTTACTTTTAGCACTTAGCATTTGTGGTAAAAGTAAACAGCTGCTTTCACTTTTAACACGCTGATTTATAAAACGTCATTTTTAGTGAAACAAGCTAGTGCTAAAAGGCCTACGTTTAGTAGCGGTCGTAGAAAAAGTAATTTTTTATATTTACCATGTTTTTTAAATGCTATCGTAGAGAAAATATTTTACGATACACATACGTAAAGCATCTTTAGTCACTCGCGGGTTTTAAAAGTAAAATACTCGCTCTATCCGACTGAGTCGGCTTAGTCGATCGTTTTTTGTTGTCGGGCAAAGCAGATCTGCAAAGCCGAAATGCTTATACTGTTTCTACTAAAGCGGCATCATTCTGTGGAAACTCGCATTGGGTTGGTTATTCAACATCAAAATGATTGACGAAAAGAACGCATTATTTGCCTCTGCTGTGTTCATAATTATGGCATCTGGAAAATCAAAAGTACCTAGCAAACCAAGATTTTGAGTACAGTCAAGTCTTCAAAGCAGAAGTAATATATTGATAGTGATATATTTACGGATTTAATACTGAACAATACTATAACCACTTCGTTGGTCTAGTTCGTGTTTTCTAGTACCTGCAATAACGACTGTTGTTTTTCAAAACGGTAATAAATGCACCTCAAATGAGCATCGTGTATAGTACCGGGTGGCCATAAATATCTGATATCACATTCCCTTTGGAATCAACACCGCTTTATTAAAGTGATGAATCCAACTAAATGTCATTAATGTCATCACAACTAAAATTGCTATCTGTCAAAAATCACTACAGATTGTAATAAGTATTGAAGTTAGAACAGGAGATTTTTATAATCGAGTCGTAGGCTAAACTGCAGAATCCGGAGCACATTCCCCTCCTCTTATTTGCATATTATTACATTTCATACCTATACTTATTATAATTGAAATATGTATAATGCTAACCAACATTTATAAGTAGCTTTTTCCATGGCTACCGGGATCTCAGATGTTTATGGCCACCCGGTATATTACGTTACAAAATCGGCAAGTAGCCGAAACAGGGTTAGCGTCCATCCACACTATCGGGCTGCTCACGGTTCGATCACGATCCACTCTCGCTCTGCTCAAATATTTATACATTGTTAGCAATAGGCACATTCACACTACAGGTAATGCTCAAGCTCAGGTCGTGCCCATGGCTAACAATGTATAAAAAATCTGGTGTGATACACGCACACAACTTCCTTTTACAGTGATCTTATAATTAGCCAAAAATTTGATTTTAAAGTTTTAAGCATTTGTCAAAAATGTTCAAAAATTGCAAATTCTGCAAAAAACGGTACAATATAGAGCATTAGTTAAAGAGATAAATTTTCTCTAAAATTTTAATCGGAATTCAAAGCTGTAATAATATACAGGGTGTTCCATTTAAAATTGAAGTTAATAAAAAACAAAAGAAACCCATTTTAGAAGTATTCAACTGGAAAATCACCTATCTCACACCAATACACATTCAAAATGTAATAAAAATGTGAAGTTTAAAAAAAACCGTTTAGGCCGTTTTTCAAAAAATCGAGAAAACTGAAAAATCGCAAGAGTAAACACCTACTTCCGGTTATGCAATTTTTTTCAAAACCTTGCTGTCGCATCTACATAGTACACAATACTTATATACGAAGTTTCAACGTCATACCTCTTTTCGTTTTTGAGATATTCTGTTCACAGACACACCGACACACAGACACACAGACAGACCAATGTAAAAAAATATGTTTTTTGGGTTCAGGGGACTCGAAAACGTGAAGATCTGTTGAAAACTCAATGTCGAATTTTTGGGGTGAATCCAATACTTCCTTTATTGCAAAAGGAAGTAGAAAATATACGGTACCCCCCACCCAAGAAAATCGCCCTTCGGTGCTTTCCAAGAATACTTCGATACTCAGCATCACTCCGTTTCGCTAATACAATGAAATGCTATGAACCAGTTATTTATTAAAAAAAACAAAAAAAAATTTTTTTGCCGACGACCATAGCTCAAAAGTTGATGTTGCCTTCATTTTCGGAGGACCTATCGTATGAAAACGATCCAAGACTTCAGGAAGGTTCCTGGCGGCCGGAATCGTGTACACATACGAACATACATCCCCCGCACAGCACGTTTAGGCACCCCCCCCAATACGGGGGATTGATCTAATGGGCTGGGATCTTCACCAAAAGATCCGTACCGCCGAGACGGAGATTTGATATAGTGGGTTCATTAGTCGGTTAGCTCGAATTTTAGAGATATTTGACTCAGAGTGGTTTTCGATATGAGGGAATTTGAATACTTCGTACACTTCGTGTCGAAGTAATTGAGCGGAGCGATAGTGGATCGTCATCGAACCGTGAGCTGCCCGATAGTGTGAATTAGGGATGTTCCGAATATACAAAAATTCGTATTCGCGAATACGAATAGCGAATACAAATACTCTTATGACTATTCGCGAATACGAATACGAATACGAATACATGACCTTGTGTGAATAATATCAACATCAACATCGTTTTTGTACTCGCTGCAAATTTTAGAAATAGTATGGAAAATAGTTTTGTTTTTTATTTAATGTTATAGAATGGTTAATATTAAAAAAAATGTTTTATTTAATGTATGAATACTTGTTTTATATTTTTATTAAAATTCTTATCTATATTTCTATAATTTTAATGTCAAATACTCGTATAATATTCGTGTTAATTTTGGCGAATACGATTACGAATACAAATATTTAAAATATAGCGAATAGTCGCGAATACGAATACGAATACGAGTATTCGGAACATTCCTAGTGTGAATCGACCTTTAAACATACAAAGCCGGAGGGATCGAGTTTTTCTAGTTTTAAGGTCTGTTCCCAAAAGGCACTTAACTATCTAGTGCTTTATAACATTTTTTGTGCTATCAACTTTTCTTACAAAAAAGCGCTTTGTTTGAAGCTGTAAAATATGGTTTGCTGAAATAAAATGTATTGTTTATATAGTAACCAAATACAAAATAATCGGATCGCAGTATTTTATAATGGGTTTATTATTTTGTTGTCATACCAACAATCAGAACGCGACAAGTTGAACAACGTTACTACTAAAAAGGAAATAAAAGAAGTAGGAGTAAAACTAATGAATCTTAAAGAAAAGATCCTACTACAGGGTGTACCTACTCCAATAGAAGAAGTAGCAGTGGAAGAATTAGTGAAGGAAATGACCAAAACAAGGGAAGAGGCAAAAAAGGCCAATGCTGCTGATCAGACAACCCAAACAGAGAAGCTGCTAAGTGAAGAGAAGCACAGGAAAATCGAAAACATTAAAGAAATTATTAAAAACGATTTAAGCTCTGCCCAGATAGAGGAACTGATCGTAAAAAGATGGCCGGAGGAGGTGTATATGAAGACTAGCATGATAAAGGAAGAATCAACACCCACGTTTGGTAAAAACATGGTGGTTGTGATGAAACCGGGAAATCAAAAGGCAAACCCAACGATACAAAACATCTTAAGATGTAACCCCAGACTCGAGAAAACGGTACTGCAAGATAGTGGCACAAACCTAAACCCAATATGCGGCATCACCACAAATAGTGTAGCTGCATATGGAGTAGAGGCTAATAAAGAGGAAAACATATACACGTACGTGATCATGGCAAAATGTCGAGACAAAAGAGATACGGAGGTTCAAGAACTTATTGAGGCGATCCAGCGAACAAGCACAATGACAACAAAACAAAAGATCTACGAACTAGTATGTATAATAGATAAAGATATTAATGCTACGCATATGAGGAAAATTATGGAGTATGCGCTAAAACACAGTGAACTAAAGATAAATATACACATCAATTAGGGAAGAAGAGACGAGTATAGTAACATACAACAGACACAGAAAAATAACGGTGATAACATGGAAAAAGTCAGAAAAAAGAAAGCGCACAATGCGCAAACTATTATCATAGCGCCAACAGAGGGTAGTAGTTATGCAGATATCATCAAACAGATGAAGGAGAAGGTAGATATAAAGGATGTGAAGCTGGAAAGTCTTACTAAAAATGAGAAGGGAGAGATAAGGGTCAAGATAAACAGTCACAAAGAAGAAAAAGTAAGAGCTTTCAGTGATACACTAACAGATAAAATAGGAAATGTGGCAAAAATAAGATTAAACACACCAAATAAAACGGTAATGTTGCTAGATGTGGATGAAACTGTAAGCAAGGAAGAAATAAAGGCAGTCATTGAGAGAGAGGGAAAAACCAAAATAAATGACACAAATCACAATATAATTCTGTCACTAAAAACCACACAGAGTGGCTACAGAAGTGCATTCATAACATTAACCGGTAAAATGGCAAATGAACTGATTGGAAAGAAACGAATTGGAGAAGGGTGGAACAGATGGAGGGTGAACGAAATGCTATCTCCTCCACGCTGCTATAGGTGCCATAGAATTGGACACATGGCTCGAGAATGCAATGTAGAACTATGCCATAAATGTGAAGAGATGGGGCATAGACTCAAGCAGTGCACGAATCAACCGGCATGCTATATATGCAACACTAAAGGCTACAATCGATGACATGTCCTGCCTACAGAAAACTAGTAGCCGAGATGAGGACGAAGCGAGAGCAGATATGCAAACTATGAAGATATTACAACTAAATGCAAACAGAGACAGGGGGGCGATGGGAATGATCACATATAACTGCGAGAAAATTGAAGTAGATGTTGCAATTATCTCTGAACCAAACAAGAAAATGGTCGCAAACAATAAATACTGGATTTTTGGAAAAAACAGTGATGCTGCTATATACACATTAAAACAATGAAACCAAAAAATATAGGTACTGGAAATGGCATGGCATGGGCACTTTCGAAGGAGTAACTATAGTTTCAGGATATATATCGCCGAATACAACAATAGAAGAATTTGAGAGATATCTTGTAGAATTACAACTAGCTGTTAAAAACAAGAAATGCCTGCTACTAGGCGGTGATTATAACGCAAAAGCACAACGATGGGGTATGACGATAGAAGATAGAAGAGGTCAGATGATGACCGAATGGCTGGATAGTATGAGCTTGCTCACTCTGAACAGAGGAAGGATACCGACTTTTGACAGAAACGGAAATACCTCAATAATCGACATTACAGCCTGCACGGAGGACATGCAGAGCAGAGTCGAAGATTGGTATGTAGACGTGGATGACGAGAATCTGAGTGATCATAATAGTATACAGGGTGTCCAAAAAATGGCGGATTAACTCTACGGTGCGTTACTGAGGGATGCCTTATGAACCCTGGAAAAATATGAAAAAAAAATCCCTGGGCCGTATTTTTCGAAATATTTCGAAATTAATAAAAATAAATCTGGCAACATTGATACTGCAACAATTTCTCAATCAAAAATGTATCCATTGTAAGTTGTTAATATGTTGGTGACACTGTAAGTCTATGTCAAATTCGAGGTTAGTAGGTTAGGTTTTGAGTCAGTTTTGACATAGACTGATGCAAAACCTAACCTGCTAACATTGAATTTGACATGAACTTACAGTGCCACCAACATATTATTCATACAAAAAATATTTCAATGCCAAGCTTGATTTCGTATATTATTATTGTACAAAGCCTGTTTGCCATATTTAGTAACTAGCAAGATGCCCGTTCTTCGTACGGGCAACAAATGTTTTTTCTTCTAAATTTCAAATGAATTCTAGGGCGCCCCCACCCCCTCACTCAATACGCTAAATTAACAAACGCCGCAAAACAATATTGTTGGAAAAAAGAAACAAAATTCTTGCGAAAAAATTCCTCCACAACTCTTTTTTATGCTTCACGTACCCCCTGGAAATGTGTACGTATTTGTCGTTCTCCTTGTATATATTGATAAAACTATAGTTTTAGTATAACAATGAGATAAAATTAATATATATATGTAGAAACTAAATGTTGTATTCATAAATTGCAGCAAGATAAACTTAACACCTTACCCCTTTTCAGTTTTTCCTTTTTAACCGCTTTAGGGGTAACATTAAAATCCCTTAAACCCCTTTCTAAATATTTTAAGAATACATCTGTATGCCAAAAAAACAATGTTCTAACTCAATAAACATAGGAGATACAACGGGTTCTTTAATTCACCCCGAATCCAGATTTGCATCTTTAGGGGTTGATTTGGGAAAATCCTGAAACGTGTTTTTAGACATTTGTATTCGATACCTATGCATGCAAAAAACCAAGTCGATATCTTATGGGGTTAAGAGTTATTGAGGAATTCGTGAAAACACAGTTCACCGCTTTTCACCCCATAGAGGTAACATTTTAAAATCCCTTAAACCACTTTCTAAATGTTTTAAGAATACAGTTATATGCCAAAAAAGAATGCTCTAGCTCAATAAACATAGGAGATATGAAGGGTTCTTTAATTCACCCCGAATCCAGATTTGCACTTTTAGGGGTTGATTATGGCAAAATCCTGAAAGTTTTTAGACACTTGTATTGGACACCTATGCAAGCAAACACCAAGTCGCTATCTTATCGGGTGTAAGAGATATTTAGGAATTCGTGAAAACACAGTTTACCCCTTTTCATCCCCTTAGGGTTAAAATTTTCAAATTTCCTTAAAGCGCTTTCTAGATATTTTAAAAATACATCTATATGCCAAAAAAGAATGTTCTATAGTCTATTTTTTTGCTTTATGATTCAGAGCAGGCTTTGCATTTGCATTTTTGCAACAGTGTAGCTAGTTGGTTGCAAAGAAAAACACTAGTACCTAATGTCAAAACCCTGCTACAACTGTCAGTGTGTTAGGCTATAGGCCGCATTATACTTAAGAACGGCTAAAATTACTGAACAATTAACATTAAATAAGGTATTGCTTTATTTTAAGAACCATTATTTACACATCGTGGTTATGTAACTGTACAGAAATGTCGTAAAACTTGTAGATATTAATTTATCTTATTATATGTACTATGTAAAAATATATTGTTAACTACTTGCTAATGATTTTTGTTTACAGATTATTTATGTAAAACGTATGACAGGTATGACTGGTATTCCAAAATACTTTGATTAAACATTTTTTTAAGATAAATGGTAATTTACCAAAATTTAGATGGCTACACTTCCGGATAGTCGGGATACTACTCGTCTTCCGATTCTGTATTAGATTCTTCCAACCTAATTCTCGCACAATTGTTTCCTTGCATTCAAAGTTTTGTACTTGTAATCGTGTTTTTAATGTCTGGTATAAATTTTGCATGACTTCCAATATACCTAATTTAGTAACTCCTTTGCACATTGCAATAAAGTATCCAATTAAATAAATGTTTTGAGAAAAATGCAGCATCGTGGACCACTCTAAAACACTTTGAAATTGTTGGTGCAGTTCTCTTTGTAAGAGCAGCAGTAGCAATTTGAACTACCATTCCTGGAGCTACTTAGTAATATAGGTGGGTACTAAGTACACACAAATCTTAAACTGCAGCTAACCTAAAATTATAGCTCCTGCGCATGAGGCAGAAGTGGTCTAGGTTACTGCATTTTAGTCATTACTTTTCGTTGCAACCCCAAATTTTCTTCTTACTATCCTCCCTGCAACTATATTCTTCACAAGCTATGGGTTCTTTTCTCTTATTCATACTTTGCAGTAGTTGTAAATTCGCTTCATTTAAAATATTGAACAGAGTTGCGTTTGAAATCTAGTATAAAAATTGTTAGAAAAGTAATATCTGTTTAATTCTTAAGAAGTACCTACCTACATCAAAGATTTGGTTGCTGTTTTATTTAAATTACCGTTGAGGTCTTTTATATTAGTAAACTAACGATTTACAGTTTCTTAGTTTTACTGTTAACATTGCTTTTCCGTGATATTTTATTATACATTAGTGATCTTTACCGAAGTGTCAACTTGACAATCACGGTGATCTTAATTTTGACTTTAGTTATATTTTGTAACTAAAACTGTTGTACACTGCTAAAATAATATAAATGCAAAGCCTACCCTGAATCATAAAGCAAAAAAATAGACTATAACTCAATAAACATAGGAGATACGAAGGGTTCTTTAATTCACCCCCAATCCAAATTTGCACCTTTAGGGGTTGATTAGGGCAAAATCCTAAAATACGTTTCTAGGTATTTGCATTGATAATCTTTGCAAGCAAACACCAAATTGATATCTTATCGGGTCTAAGAGATATGGAGGAATTCGTGAAAATACAGTTTACCCCTTTTCACCCCCTTAGGGGTAAAATTGTAAAATCCCTTAAATCACTTTCTAAATATTTTAAGAATATATCTATATGCCAAAAAAGGAATGTTCTAGCTCAATAAACCTAGGAGTTACAAAGGGTTCTTTAATTCACCCCAAATCCATATTTGCACCTTTAGGGGTCGATTAGGGCAAAATCCTGAAATGTGTTTTTAGATACTTCTATTGGACACCTATGCAAGCAAACACCAAGTCGCTATCTTACCGGGTGTAAGAGATATTCAGGAACTCGTGAAAACACAGTTTACCCCTTTTCACCCCCTTAGGGGTAAAATTGTAAAATCCCTTAAATCACTTTCTAAATATTTTAAGAATATATCTATATGCCAAAAAAGGAATGTTCTAGCTCAATAAACCTAGGAGTTACAAAGGGTTCTTTAATTCACCCCAAATCCATATTTGCACCTTTAGAGGTCGATTAGGGCAAAATCCTGAAATGTGTTTTTAGATACTTCTATTGGACACCTATGCAAGCAAACACCAAGTCGCTATCTTACCGGGTGTAAGAGATATTCAGGAACTCGTGAAAACACAGTTTACCCCTTTTCATTCCCTTAGGGTTAAAATTTTCAAATTCCCTTAAACCTCTTTCTAAATATTTTAAAAATATCTATATGCCAAAAAAGAATGTTCTAACTCAATAAACATAGGAGATACGAAGGGTTCTTTAATTCACCCCCAATCCAAAGTTGCACCTTTAGGGGTTTATTAGGGCAAAATCCTAAAATACGTTTCTAGGTATTTGCATTGATAATCTTTGCAAGCAAACATCAAATTGATATCTTATCGGGTGTAAGAGATATTGAAGAATTCGTGAAAACACATTTTACCCCTTTTCACCCCCTTAGGGGTGGAATTCCAAAAAATCCCTTCTTATCACTACCTTACATAACAAACTGAACCTTCCACCCAAATTTCAAGTTTTTAGTGCCAGTGGTTTCGGCTCTGCGTTGATTAGTCAGGGTTGTAACTTTCCTTTATATATGTATATAGATTGACAAACTCAACAGGAAATCAGTTTTTTAAAATACTTAAATATTGAAAACAATTTAGTTAAATCCCAAGAATATTAAAAAAACAGATATTTTGATAAGTCCCAGATATATTTGACACTATAATTATACACTAGTTATTTAAATAAATGGATTTCATTACCCACCTTTGATCAGAAATATTTCGAAAAATACGGCCCAGGGAATTTTTTTCATATTTTTCCATGGTTTATTAGGCATCCCCAAGTAACGCACTGTAGAGTTAATCCGCCATTTTTTGGACACCCTGTATATATAACTCTCTTGATTCCAGCAAGTCTGAAAACCTGATACAAGAAATCATTCAACAAACAGAAGCATCGACATATGCCAATAGTGAGGAGGAATTATCCAAAATAATACAAAAAGCATGCGAAAATAACTACCGCAAAAAAGGAAGTGGAAAGAAGACAAGGGGAGTACACTGGTGGTCGCAGGCGATCGCAGATAAGCGCAAAGAATGCGTCAGTCTGAGAAGAAGATGCACAAGGGCGCGCACAAATTTGAATATTGAAGAGCAGGAAAGACAGAGGCTACTAGAGGAGTACAAAACCACAAAGAGGGAATTAAAATCAGAAATAAGAAACGCCAAAAGGAAATCCTGGGAGGAACTATGCAAGGAAATAGAAAGTGATGTATGGGGTAAGGGCTACCGCATCGTAAGTGGAAAACTAGGTGCAAGACCTATAGCTGAGATAGATGATGATGAACAACTAAGAATAGCGCACGAACTCTTCCCAACTCACGAGATAATAATGTGGGAGCGACTAAACGTTACGATAAATAATATCCCACAATGCACAATTGAAGAAATTATGGAGGCTGGACGAAAGATCAGAGCCAGGAAAGCGCCAGGCCCGGATGGCGTACCGCCGGATGTTGTCAAAATGATAGCGGAGAGAGCGCCAGCGGTGCTCCAAAGGGTATTTAACAGCCTAATTAATAATGGAAGATTCCCGATAAAGTAGAAAACAGCTAAACTTTTACTGTTAGAGAAAATTAACAAGGAAGACGATACAAAAAAATATAGACCACTGTGCCTTTTAAACTCAGTTGGAAAACTGTATGAACATGTAATAAGTATGCGACTAAAGAAGGAGATAGAAGAAAAAGGCGGGCTACATGAAAATCAATATGGCTTTCGTGAAGGAAAGTCGACAATAGATGCGATACAAAAAGTCAAAGAACTGAGTAAGGAAACAGCGAGGCATCCAACGATTAAGTACGCCATATTGATAACCTTAGATATTCAGAACGCATTTAACAGTATACCATGGAAGGGAGTAATAGACAAGCTTAGGGAATTGCAGATACAGGATTACTTAATCCGAATACTGAGTGATTATCTGCAGGATAGAAAGATATATGTCGGCGGTACAAAAGAAATGCCAATGACTTGTGGTGTCCCACAGGGTTCTATTTTAGGCCCGCTTCTGTGGAACATATATTACGATGACGTTCTCAGACTGGAAATGCCAAGTGGAACCACCAGCATCGCATATGCGGATGACCTGGCTCTAGTGATTAGAGGCAGAGATAAGGAAGAGCTAAAGGAGAACGCCGAGTGAGCGGTGACGAAAATCGAGGGATGGCTGGAGGACAAGGGACTATAACTAGCACCTGCCAAAACAGAAATGGTAATGTTAAATGGTAGATATACCATTAAAAATATTAACATAACAATAGGAAGGCAACGCGTTGAAAATGCACCCAGTGTAAGATACCTGGGTATAGAAATCGCAAGAAACATGTCCATGGCGGTGCATATACGTAAAAGCGTAGCAAAGGCGGAAAAAATAGTGAACGCACTTAATAGAATCATGCCAAACATCGGTGGACCAAGCAGTGGAAAAAGAAAGCTACTAAGCAGCGTAGCAGATAATATATTGTTATATGGTGCCACAATATGGAAAGAATGGGTCCGAATGAAGAGGTACAAGAAGATGGTAGAAAAAGTACAAAGGAAATACTCTCTTAAAATCGCAAGGGCTTATAGAACGGTGTCAACGAGAGCCATACAAGTGGTAGCAGGGGTAGTCCCTATCCATCTACTGGTGGAAGAGAGGAATTATAACAGAGGCCAGAATACAAGAGCCAGGAAAACAGCTTCGCGAGAAGAGACACTAAGAATATGGAAGCAAGAGTGGGAGGAGAAAGCAACAACTGGAACACTAATAAAAGATTTAAGTAGATGGATAGAGAGAAACCATGGGGAGATTGATTATTTCCTCTCACAGTTCCTTACTGGTCATGGATGTTTTAAGCAATATCTACATAGAATGGGTATTACAGAGAACGAAAACTGTAACTACTGCCAAAGATGCGACACGGTATGGCATACAGTTAAAGCATGCGAAAGATGGGAGGAAGAAAGAACGGGAACAATACTGAGTAGAGATGATATAACACCTGATAACATAGTAGAATACATGTTAAGAGACGAAGCTGTATGGGAAGAGGTTCACGGGTCCCGAGTGGTGTAGCTTGAACAAGCGTCCACGTTCGATCAGCAGAGTTAAGCAACGCTGTCTCTGGTCAGAACTTGGATGGGAGTTCCACGGCTACATCTCTCGGGGCCTCGTGGTACGGCTATCACGGAAAAAAGTTGGTCCCGGCGGTCATACAACATCATGACAGTCGTTAGTGGGGTTGGAAGTCCTCATAACTGCACAGCGACGCCTATAATTGGCCTAACGGCTGTTGGCTGAGTGCGAATTAAAATAAATAAATAAATAAAAAATAAAACAATCACCACCATATTGAAAACTAAAGAACAAGAAGAAAGGGAAAGGTAGATAAGAGTAAAAAAAAGCCTGACAAAAAAAATAGTATAAGAAAAAGTGTAAACAGAAAGGAAGACACAGAGAGCAGATACACAAGGGATATCTTGCGATGAAGAAATGCCTTAAAGGCGGTGCCGTCGCGGCTATGGAAAACAGTAGGGGGGGTTTTAGCAGATAGGCGACTGGTCGACATTGCCAGTTGCATCCGGCACTCCTGGAAGAAACGTCCAGGGTCTTTAGAAGATTTCCCCTCCTACACGGCAAAAAAAAGTTGAACTTTAGATGACAGATAACAAACCCGGAAACAAGTAAAAATCTGCAAAAGGGTGAACACACAACTGTCCTTTCGGTCACAAAATAGGTATAAACATTTTAACATGGCTAATAATACTGAAACAGTATAAGGAAACATTTAGTAATGCCCATTACATCAATTTGCAAATTAAAAAAACTCTGCCGCCGCTGAGATTCGAATTTGCGGAATCCGATTGCTATCCACACGCTTTAACCTCTCAACCACAAGAATGCATGTATTATATTCGCTTACGAATTCCTTATAAAGTGGCGGTGACTACAGGATCAATGCAGGGTGTTCAACCTGTATCTGAAGGGTTCACAATATGCGTATTTTCATCCAGATTAAAAACCTGAGTTATATGCAAAGTTTTACAAAAATAAGGTTAAACCGTAGGTAAATTACAGAGGTGACAACGATTATATGTTATAATATAGTGGCAGAAGTGTTTAACTATTATCCGCGCTGCTTAGGTAATTACTTATTAATTATTCAAATGATCACATTTTTATAGTGGCGATAAGTGCTATTCAGTGTATTATCGTTATTATTACTTTTTTACAATAACATTAATAACAAATAATTTGTTTAACCGTTGAAAATTCTAAAAAAAGAATAAGCAACTGTTCAATAGTTTAATGCCGGTGTTGGAATAATTTTAAAATTTTTAATTCTGCAGTCATTTTGTTGCTAAAACAACTCCATTTCTTATCAAAATATTAGTTGACTGAATTTATGACAAATTGCTATTAAAGATCGTTAAATGTTTGTCCTTTTTCTTTAATACTTATTTATGTAGCAAGGACGTAAGAATTATTTATGGCCTGCGGCGTGAAAATTAGATTACAAGGCGTAGCCGAGGGTTCTGACGCCACAAGGGCCGTAAACGCTAAATACGCACGAGGTGTATAGAATATTTTATGTACAGACCGGAATAAACGCAATTCAAACCAGATTTATAATTTTTTATCGATTTTGGCAACTTAAGATGTCATTTTTCATCAAACTAACAAATAAAACCTTGAGCGCTTAGCGTCGATGAGCAAGCCGTGAACTACTTTATGGCCCTTGGGCTGTAAAGTGCCACATTACGCTCTCAAAGACGTACGCACGTCGTACGTAAAATGTGTTTATTTGTTCCTCACTTGTAAACATCAATTTATCAAGTCACTGTATTCACCTTGAAAATGTTTCTTAACTGGCTAGCCAGTAAAAAATTTACTGGCTAGCCAGTTATATTTTGCAAGCGTGCTCATAGATAAATGATAGCGTGCAAAGCCAGAGTTGTCTTCCTTAGTATGTGTCATATTGATTAATTTAGTTGCTTGTCAGTTTGACAATTTGAATAAATGGTGAATTTCTAGTTATTTACAAGTGAGGAACAAATAAAACATTCAATAAAACACACCAGGTAACCATTTTTACTGGCTCAAGGATATGACAGGCTCTCCTTACGGCTCGCCAGTCATCCCAATCCTATCGCCAGTAAATCCTGTTTTACCTGGCTTGTAATGTTAAATACTATTACTGGCTCTAAGCTGAGTCATTGGGATTTATATTTAATGTATTAAAAAAGATATGGTACATATAAAGATTACTACATAAAAGCATTATGTCGTTATTTCGACCTTTTTACATTGTAGTATGCAAAACAGTATTATTTTTTAATTATTCTTATTGATTCTCTGTTAGAACTTGTATGGGCAATTTATTAAAATTAATGTGCTGACGTCAAACACGCAATTAGCTTAGCACTTAATAAGCGAGTTAAATAGTAATCTACAATAATTATATTTTATATTGCTTTAACAAGTAAACCCGTAATCAGATTTCTATTATTGAAGCAATGAATTTTCCAATTTTTGCTGTAATGTTTTCGTCTGACGCGAATAATAATAAAATTTCTTTTTAGGGTTTACACTAAAACCAGTTTATTTGACTTTTGTATCGTTTTTTCTATAGATATAAAGTGACTCTCATTGCACGTATATTCGTTGTGGTTTTGGAAATATACTAGTTTAAGCGGCAAGTTTCCAAATGAGGTGTAAACTATGAAAGATGGTACTGAAGTTTTTCAATAAAAGTAAATAAATATTATTCAAAGTTACATACAATTCTTTCAATTACCACGTGAAGCAATATACCGACAATTACTGGAATTTGTTAAATAAACATAATATCTGATTTAACCGGGTAACCCTGATATTTTCTCTTCTATGGCTTATGTGCAAATTCAATACTGACCTGAAACTTCTCCATTTACGACCAAACTAAAAATTAATAAAATTAAACAAAATGTACACGCACTTTTATTTAAACACATTTTTGCTGTATGCTTGTGAACGTCAATCGGTGTAGGTTATAAGCTCAAGAATAGGCTCACCTTGGAGCAACAATTTTTAATTTATAGGCTTTATACCTCATATAGCAATTATTTAGAAGTTTTTTATGATAATGATTTACACTGAAATAAAGTCATAAAGATTGTCGGTATACCTGAATTTAAAGTTTATAATAATCCGTTAATTGATAGGCAAACATTCCAAACCAGATAAATATTTGTTTTTGTTATTTTTAACTGAGCGTGGTTTTGTGGTTTCGTTAATGCATACAAAATCGTTCATTAATAACCCTTATTAATGCATGCTTTTCTATTTTCTAAAATAGTTTATTAATGACCAATATTAATGAATGATTTTCTAGTAATAAACGATTTTAGTATAAGAAATCAAAGCTACCATGAATGTTAAAACCTTTCAGAGTAATTTTTTTGTCTTCTCCAATTTAATAAGATATGATCAACCAAAAAATATTGTAACTAACTTGTGTGTTAATCGACGATTAAAAATTTCAACAATTAACGTGTTCGCTAACGCTTACCGTTAAAATGTCTCTATTATTAATCGGTCTCATTAAAACCCTTGTTTGTTAAATAACTATTAATGAATATATTTCCTAAAATATTAAGTAAAACCTCATTTCAGAAAGTTTGAATTACAAACACATTTTTGCAAATTCCTTACTCATTGTATCCAACAACTCCAATTCGAGGATAGCAGGATGGGTTTTACGTCTGTCTGTGTAAAATGATAAACAAAACCTAACCCTCTAACAGAGATGGGCAATACTAACTACTTTGTAATTAAACAACTAATTAAATTCCTTTTCGTTTATTTGTCTTGGAAATGAATTGCTTTTCAAAATACGGTAATTGTAATTGGTAATTGCCATTTTTGTTAAAAAGTACTTGACAATTACTTTTTAAAAGTAGTTAATTACTATATTCGACTGCTCAGTTACGTTTGAGTACCTGTTTAAATTACTTTACAAGTATTTGAATTACTTGTAGGAATTGAAATTACACGTGGTCATTAAATTACTTTCTGGTAATTCAATTATTAACTTACTGACCACGATCGGGTATTAACTATTCTGAACTCAAAAATAAGATAAGGTCTTATTAAGTTTTATGTTAAGCAAATGGCAATAGGGACTTCCTGGAGCAATATAAATATAATATATGATTTCCTATGACTAGTCGGTAAACAGCTAGTTTTTTGCACGAGCAAAGAGGTATTTGGCGTGTATCTTTGTAGATGATATTTACACGTGTTGTGTCTTGTGTAGTGTGGACTGTGCAGAATGTAGCACTGTAGCTTGCCAATAATCATTTTGTAAGAAGTGAAAAATGTATCTGCAATAAGTGCAGATTGCATAGTAAAGTACGGTAATTTTTTTTTTCATAACAATTAACAACAAATAGCTCTATTATTCAATATTGGTTCATAATAATTATTTATTTATTTTAATTTGCTTGTTTAAAATAATGTTTAATTTCAAATAAACTTGAGCTGCTACAACCGGCTTACCACCTTAGCGCTGGTTTGTGGAAGAGGTTTTTACTGAATCTGTTCGTTAAAGGTAGTACAGTTTACTAAATTCCTCCTATAGACGGCTTTTGTATCGGTGTTGAATCTGTCTTCAATAAGGATGGATATTGTGGTAATTGTTGTATCTGGATCGGTGGCTCAAAATGTTCTCGGTGTAGGAAAATGGAACTTCATGCAAATACGTTGTGGTCAAAAAGAAATTACTTAAGGGTTGGCCATGGAAAATAAAAGTAATGTCACCAGCAAGCTTTAGAATTCATTAACTGTCATCACTGTTGTTATTGTGAGTTTATATTATTACGCATATATCGTGAAAGAAAATTCTAAAGGTTACCGTACCCTTATGTACAATAAGGGTACAATAAGAAAAGCGAGGCGCAACACCTGCACATTGAAAAAAATAGACTATTATTCTTTTCTTATTTAGAACTATTAGCTATTTAAGTAACAAGGAATGTAAGGACCTATTAACATTTGAGGTAGGCAAGTACAAGCCAAGGCGAAGCCGCTGCTTGTTGCCTACCGAAAATGTTAATGGGCGATACATTTCGAGTTGGCTTATTATATTTTTCCCGCTGCGTATCGAAATGTTCTTAGATTTAAAAAAAATCGTTTGGTTTGTCACCTGTCACCAGGATTAATTTTCGTGAGTCGTGTTACCTGTGAATGTTACATGTCACATAAATACTTACAATTATAAACAAAACGTTTAAGTCTGCTTACTGCGGTGTTAATTTTATAATCACAGGAACTTAATAATAAGTTCCGTTGTCAAGCGAAAACAGCAAACAAATATAATCGCCGACTTAACACGTTTAGTTACTAAGGCTGTATCACTGACTTACATGATCGACAGCTGGAAAAGTAATATTAATAGTTTACTAATCAGAAGATCAAGTATTTAAAACAAGAAACAGTTCATAATATGTACTTTTAAAGACATCGATCTCTCGATGAACATTTTAAACGTGTGTACCGTGGTATGGATTTGAATAATAAGTACCTTTTTAATAGCACTAATAACTGGCTTTCAATTAGCATGCTAACTTTTGAAATCTAAAAAAACAGTTATAGTTTTGCCATTATATAGAGACACAAAGCTTTTGATACCTTGAGTTGAATTTTATTAACGATCATATAGTGGTCATTGTTTTGTAACGTTTCGCTCCGATTTTAAATGCGAATTAATTATAATCGAATATTATGGGCATTTCATTCATATAAAAACAAAGAAAATAGAAAAAAGAATTCCTTCCTTGGAACCTGAAAACATGGAACAATTCAAACAACAATTAGAGCAAAACTTAATAACCAATTCGGATAACTCAAGTCAGACGAACCCAGAAGAAATGTGGCTAAGCCTCAAAACAACTCTATTAACTACCAAAGAACAAGTGATACAACAAAGTAAAAAGAAAGTAAAGAACAAACAATGGATGACCGACGAAACTTGGAGTGTAATAGAAGAAAGGAAGTCCCTCAGACAAGCAGGCATAAACACACAAGAACGACGAGCCGAGTATAGGAGACTATGCAGAGAAATACAACGGCTATGTAGACGGGATAAAAATCATCACATACAACACATATGTCAAGAGATCGAAAGTCGAGCTAACACCAACGAAACCCGAGATCTCTTCCAACACATCAAAGAAATTACAAGGGAATTTAAACCAAAAACGTGGAAGATAGAAGACAAAGAGGGGAAAGTCGTCAATGAGATAGAAGACGTAGTAGAGGTATGGCGGAAATATTGCGAAGACTTGTATATCAGTGAAACAAATGACCAAGAATCAATACACCTTCCTTCCATCAGGGAAATTGAACAAGAACCTGATATACTAAAAGCAGAAGTAGAGCAAGCCATCCGTTATTTAAAAAACAACAATAGTACAGGTGTAGATAATGTGAGTGCAAAAATGCTAAAACAGCTTACTCCAATCGGTGTTGACCTATTATGGAAGATTTGCAATAGGATCTGGCAAACAGGACAGTGGCCGAGCGACTGGAGTTCATCCACTTTTATTCCTCTGCATAAGAAAGGGTCAAGTCAAAAATGTAACAATTACAGAACCATCGCACTAATATCCCACCCAAGTAAAGTTATGCTTAGAATCCTACTACATCGACTCAAAAACTTCTTAGAGTGGCAGATCCCAGAAGAACAAGCAGGGTTCGTAACCGGAAAAGGCACCAGAGAACAGGTTATGAACGTACGGCAGATTATTGAGAAGGCAAGAGAGTTCGGGAATCCTACGTTTCTCTGTTTTCTCGACTATAGCAAAGCCTTTGACTGCGTGAATTGGCTTAAACTCTGGAAAGTGTTACTGGACATGGGAACCCCGTTACACCTTGTCATACTACTAAGACAGTTATACGAGAATAGCACAGGAATAGTTAAAGTCGATGGCAATATCTCTAAAACCTTTAGCATACAACGCGGGGTACGCCAAGGATGCATCCTGTCGCCTTTGTTATTTAACATATATGGTGAATACATAGTTAGGAAGGCCCTGGACGGCTGGGAAGGTGGTATAGTTATCGGCGGCAAGACAATAAATAACCTCCGCTACGCGGATGACACTACCCTTATCGCGAAAGAGGAACAAGAGATGTCAGAGTTGATTGAAAGGGTTGAGCAGGAGAGTTTACGATTCGGCCTAAAACTCAACCGTCAAAAAACAAAACTCATGGTAATAGATCGTACCAACAAAGTAGCAACCGCACCTAACATTCGTGATGTAGACACTGTAAGTGAAATAGTCTATCTAGGTTCCCATATAAATAATGCAGGCAACTCATCAACAGATATAAAAAGAAGAACAGCGCTTGCCAAATCGTCTATGACTAAACTAACAAAAATTTGGAAAGACCACCACATTACGAAGGCAACAAAATGCAAGCTAGTCAGAACACTTGTGTTTCCCATTGCCATATACGGAGCGGAAGCTTGGACCTTGAGGGCCGCAGACATTAAAAAGTTGGATGCCTTCGAGATGTGGGTGTGGAGAAGACTCCTGAGGATCCCTTGGACAGCACATAGAACCAATGTTTCCATCCTGGAAGAAGTGGGAATTCAGGAAAGGCTGTCAAGTGTAGTAAAGCGACGAATCTTGAAATACTTTGGACACGTCACCAGAAGGAAGGACGACAACTTAGAAAAACTGGTTGTTCAGGGGAAGCTAGAAGGGAAACGACCTCGAGGACGCTCTCCAAGACGATGGATAGACCAAGTCAAGTAATTCACCGGCACACCGTTTCAAGAAAACATCAGGCACGCCTCAGACAGGGACAAATGGAGGAACATTGCCCAAACCACAGCGTAAAAGCAACCATGAGATCACGACACTTCAGCCATGAAGTATATGACTAGAGAGAGATTATGGGCATTTAAAATTTCGCATATTTAACTTCATGAAAGTTCCAGTCCGCGCCAGACCTCTAGTTCGTCGCTGTGCGCGGGTGAAACGAGAAAGCGTCCGCCGCGCATTTCCGTTTCTGCGTTGATGCAAGAGAAGGCAACGTGATAACAAGGTATAAAATCAAACTTTTCCTCGAACCGAGCACCAAAATTAGGCCAGAATTATTCCGAGAACTTATCCCGGCCGTCCGACCCCATTCCGCAGCTTCAGTCGCTGGGGGCCCCGTTCTCGCTCCAGTCGGGTAACCGGAATTATACCAGAATTCTCTAGAAAATTTAGATCCAGCTCTCTGAACGACATTCCTTACCCGCTCCACGAAGTTCATAATTGTTTAGATAAAATCGACGTTTACCTGAATTTCAGGGCGCGTCAATAATAGCTAGCTCATCTTCAGGAAGCTGCACAACTTTGTTAATTTCAGATAGCGTAAACCTTAGATCGGGCTACGCTACGTTAAAATAATTCAAAGTCCTGTAGCATATTCGTTTCAAATAGCGCACACCTGCGATCGGGCTGCGCGATTTGAAATAATTCCGTTTGAAATAATTCAAAGTTTCGTAGTGTTTCCAATTTACTAGTTTGAAATAACACCAATCTGAGATCGGGCTGTGCTATTTTAGATTCCCATTCCCGAAGCTTCCGTAATTTATTAATCCAAAACAAATCAAAGCTAAGATCGGGCTGTATTATTGTAAATAATTCGAAATCCTGAAACTTCTCCATAACTTTGCCGCCGTTATAAGCAGGTGCCCGGAACTCGGCGCCGCAGTAAAATTTCCCGCATAATAGTCAATTCCCCCAGGTCAAAATTCACGTACCTTCAAGCTTCGTGGTTATTCGACCTCGGCACGCGCGATCTATCTGTTATCAATCCCGATAGCCTTTCATCACTCATTGACACCAACAAGTCACATTCTGCGGTAGCGCACGTGGGACATAAGATAAAGTCCATCCAGGTGTCATTTGAAAATTTATTTGCTTTCATTAAATAAAATCGCTGATAACATCGTGCTTTCATTAATTTCAGGAACTGACATTTTTTTACATTCGCAGTACTGCCAACCTCTGCCAACTATCCTGGGAAGTACCAGAGACTGTCAAACAGTCGACAGCCGAGACCACCCCTGCCATTTGGGTGGCCTGCCCATAACGGGAACCGAATTAAATTTTATTTTATGCATACGATTTGGAATAATTTATATATTGATTTACAATTAAGGCTTGATTGGTACATAGTGTTGAATAAATGTAATTCCTGTTATTTGGTATTCTTTAAATTAGTCAAGGTATTACCATAAAGCGGACCTGACCTATTCCGAGCTACTATTTATAAGGGCAAAATTAATTAATGGTATTATTAAATAAATATACCAGGTAGTGTTGCAAAATAGCGTACCCGAGCAGCTACCGGAATTTGACTGATTTAAAGAAAGTTTTCAGATATCTAGGAAAGCAGCCCAGTCTAGAACTAGAGCCGACACCCAGACAAAATTACAAATTTAATTATTACGGTAATTAGTCTAGTTGGTCATCCTCGTGGCGCCCGAGCATCTAGAAATTACAGAATATTAGATTATATAAACGTAAGGGTCATATTCTAACGATATGTACAAACCATGTTACTTACAGCTTAGCTAGCTAAAACTGTACCAGAGCCCAGAGATGTCGCCGGTAGTCCAGGCCGTCCTGAGAAATCGGAGATCCTTGTCCTGGTACATCCTCCTGAAATCCCGTTTCAGTATGCCAGTCCGGAAATGTCAAACAGTTGAGAGTCGAGACCGCCCCTGCCATTTGGGTGGCCTGACCATAACAGGAACCGAATTAAATTTTATTTTATGCTTACGATTTGGAATAATTTAAATATTGATTTATTTTTACAATTAAGGTTTGATATGTACATAGTGTTGACTAAATGTAATTTCTGTTATTTGGTATTCTTTAAATCAGTCAGGGTATAAATATAAGGCGGACCTGGTCTATTCCGAGCTACCATTTATAAGGGCAAAATTAATTAATGCCATTATTAAATAAATATAACAGGTACTGTTGCAGTATAAGTTGGCATCCTTGGAATTTTATTTAAAAATTGTTATACAATATTAGAAATCAAAATAGAACAGAAGAAATACAAATTAAGAGAAAGTCGTGTTGAGAATTATCCCCACTTTTTATGAAATATTTACGTAGAGTAAACCTTGAACTCGCCTATAAAAGATGTGCTGATATACCTAGAAAAAAAGAGGTAGCACATTCCATACATGGTTAAAGCTTCATTAAAAATATTGTAAATGGGAACTGAATAAAAAATATAGCAAAAGAAATATGTATAGGAAAAGACATCACAAATTAAATTGAAAATAATGCTTTACTAAAAAAATATACCTTGATTAAGTACGAGCGAGCGAAGCGAGCGAGTAACTTAAAAAGCTACATTTCTTACGTAGTGTGTATACTATTTTTTCGCATTTTGTATTACACTGCTCAAAAAAATTAGGGGAACACTTTTTTGAACGCGTATAAGTTTTCCAGCAAATAATGGAAGCAGGATATTTTCTTGTTATATTATTCTCTAGACTTGTATTGACAAAGTGCAAAAAGAATTACGGTGATTCGTTTGCTCGTTTTCTTTGTAGACGCCAAAATATATAGCAAGTCTCAAAACAAAGTGGTTTTTGACCACAAAGCAAACATCCGAAACTCATCAAATTAGTCATTGGACACAGGAAACGTCAGTTTTAACTTTTTCACTGTTTCTGAGTTCAAAATGCGTTATTTAAGTGACATTGAAGTCGCGAGGGCTGTTGCTTTGCTTGAAGATGGTCGATATATGCGGTATGTAGCAAACCATCTCCAATCAACTCCATTTGTTATCTGCAGAGGATGGCATGGGTACCGAGAAGCGGGTAGATATTCCAGGAGAACTGGACAAGGCCGTAAAAGAAAAACTACCCCTTGGAACTACCTGTATATTGTGAATTCTTGTCTTCGTCGACAAACTGCTACTACTCGTGAGTTACAAAATCTACTACGAAGTGCCAACGGTGTAACAATTTCTGATCAGACGGTTAGAAGACAACTCAAAGAAGTCAATCTGACTTCTCACAAGCCTGTGCGAACTCCTCGCTTGACAAGGAATCACAAAGTTATCCGTCTAAACTTTGCTCGTGAAAATGTGCAATGGCAACTTCGACAATGGAGGTCTGTGCTTTTTACTGACGAGTGGCGGTTTTGTCTAACTCGTTGTGATGGTCGTATACGAGTGTACAGACGTCCTGGAGAGCGATACACTGTGGCGTGTATACAGGAAGTTGACCGATTCAGAGCTGGATCGGTCATGGTTTGGGGTATCATCAGTATAGATGGTCGCACCGACTTGGTTGTCGTTCCCCAACGTCTTAACGCACAAATTTATGTTGAGACGATTCCTCAAGAGCATGTTGTGCCATTTGCGAGCAATTTCGGCGATGGCTTCATCCTACAACAGGATAATTGTAGATTACATACCGCAAATTTTACAACAAATTTTCTCCATGAACAAGAAATCCAGGTAATGGGGTGATCAGCCATGAGTCCGGCCTTAAATTCCATCAAACACGTTTGGGATTTATTCGACAGGCGTATTAGGAAGCGTCCTGCTGCACCTCAGACTCTTCAGGGGTTGGCCGAGGTCCTTGTGGAAGAATTGTGAAATTTACCACAAGACAAGTTAAGACGTCTTATTCGCAACATGCCTCGACGATGTCACGTTGTCACTGATGATAATGGAGGGCACACGCGCTAATAAAATTCGGTATTCGAGCGCTAACAGAATTTCTATTACATTTTAAGTGATGAATCACATTTCGATTTTGGTTGTCTTCTCAATGGTTTGGTGTTGCTCAAGAAAACCGTTAATTTACAGCATATTTATTGTTTGTATCTTGTTAAGTAATATTGAAAGAACAATATACTAACGTTGATACTTGCGTATGTATTTAATTTGAAATTTTCTGCACGGCTGAAAAAGTGTTCCCCTAATTTTTTAGAGCAGTGTAGTATTTATAAACAAATATTTATAGAAAAGCATTATACCACATGTCCATTAAAAACGCGGCTGTGGAAATGCAAACATATGAATAATATGTTGGTGGCACTGTAAGTCTATGTCAAATTCGAGGTTATCAGGTTAGGTTTTCCGTCAGTTTTGAAAAAATCTGACGCAAAACCTAACCTACTAATCTTTGGTGGTCTTTATATCCAAGACGGGAAGGGGGGACTACACAACTGCCAAATTATTTAGGCCCATTAGTCTTACATCCTTTCTTTTAAAGACCTTGGAAAGGATCATTGATAGGCATCTAATGGAAAGGGTAATAACAACACACCCATTCCACAGGAACCAGCACGCATATAGACGTGGAAGATCGACCGAAACTGCACTGCACGCTGTCGTGCACAAGATCGAAAGGGCACTACACTACAGGGAAGTGGCCTGTGCAGTACTTTTTGACATTGAATGCGCATTTGACAAGGCAAGAAGGGCTACAATATGTCAAGCTTTACAGACCAGGGAAACCCCTCCCGTTCTGTTCAGTTGGGTGAGAACAGCACTGGAGCAAAGAACCGTGACGGCAAACCTAGGGGACTGTTCAGTGAGGGCCAGGATGACGGGAGGTTGCCCGCAAGGCAGTTGCCTCCCACCTTACTTATGGTGTCTTATAATGGACGGTCTACTGGGATGCCTAACGGCAGAGGGCACAAGCGTACGCAGATGATGGACTGGTACTTGTTACTGGCAGGTTCCTAAACGTCGTCTGCGATAGAATACAGATAGCCTGCAGGATTATTGAGAGATGGTGTGAAGAGAAAGGTCTATCGGTAAACCCACTAAAGACTGAAATCATTCTCTTCGCAGAAAGACGAAAACTTCAAGGTCTGAGGATACCCATAATGTACGGAAGACCACTTGCATTAGTGCAGGAGGTCAAGTACCTGGGGGTAATTTTCGACAGCAAACTAAGTTGGAGGTCGCATGTCGACAGGACGGTGAAGCGATCTTATGGCAGTTGCGCAGGGCAATAACCAGGAACTGCACTGGCTCTACACATTGATAGTAAGGCCAAGAGTTCAGTATGACTCAGTGGTCTGGTGGCCTAGTGTAGAGCGCCCCGGTATTTTCGTAAGATTGGTAAAGGTCCAACGACTAACCTGTGTCGGAATTACAGAAGAAATAAGGACAACCCCAACAGCCGCACTTGAGGTAATATTGGGACGCCCGGGCCTCGACGTTTGGATAAAGAGAGAGGCCATGGTTACCCACCTAAGAATGAGGGATACCGGGCTTTGGAATGACCAGGGATTTCGCACGGGCTAGGATCGCCGACATGGCTGCCAGAGAAATACCTCTATCAGCCTACAGGGTAACCGAAGCAGAGGACCGGCTAAGGTTAGAAAAAGGATACTTACTCACTATCCCAACAAGGGAACAGTGGGAGCAAAAAAGAGTTAAGCTCCAGTAGAATTCCTTGATATGCTATACGGATGGTTCTCGAGTGGCGGAAAGGCAATCCTCTGGAGCAGGAATTTATATGGAAGGCCGAGGGGTACAAGAAAGCTATGCTTTATGAAGATTCACCACGGCATTCCAAACAGAAGTTTATGCCATCCTATCGGTGGCAACAAGGAACGAGGTCAGGATATCCCCAGAGCAACAAATTTATATCTGCTCTGATAGCCAAGCCGCACTAAAAGCAATCTTCTCGGCCAGGAAAGAATCAGCTCTTATCCAGGAATGTGGAGATGCTTTAGCCGAATTGGCAAGGGAAAAGGACTTCGAGCTCATCTTGGTCCCGGGACACACAGGGGTCCAAGGCAACGAGAAGGCGGACGAACTAGCAAAACTCGGAGCCGGAGAAACTTGTTTTGGACTAGAACCCCTTCTGGGTATAACAAGGCAGCAGGTCTCAGCATCCCTAACCGGGTGGGCCTACAAGACCAGCGAGGAAAAGTGGAAAGGATGCGGGGGCTGTCGTCAGGCAAAGGACCACATAGCGGGATTTGATTCAAAGAAATCGGTCTGGCTAATGGGAAGGAGCCGGAGCACCACAAATCTTTTGATAGGGATCTTGACAGGCTACTGTAATCTAAAGAGGCACCTAACACTGATAGAAGTAGAGGAAGATCGCATTTTTTCCAAGATGTGGGAGGGACAAGAAAACGTCCTTTCACTACTTGGGAGAAGGAGAGGCGTACCAGCGACTGAGGTATAGAACCTTTGGAGCACCTACTCTTCGAATGGAAGAGTTGAACTCTTTATCCTGGGCCGATATTCTGATCTTTATTAGAAAATCAGGAAGATTTAAGCAGGGAGAAGAGCCCATTGAAGAGGACGATAATGAAGGTGGTTGAGGGAATGGCATGGGGTTGGCAAAAAGGGCCTATGGTGGCCTACTTGCTAGACTTTAGTCTCCCCACAACAACAGGTAATAGAGTAAAGGTTAAGGGGTAAGATGAAGATAGATCTTAAGGTAAATAGGTACATCTCTTAACCGCCCCCTAAACAGTTGAAAGATACCTTAAGGCTTATCCTCCATCCGGATCTAGACGGACACAACCAATACATTTCTTTATACATAACTTGAATGACTGCAGCAGCAATGAATGATGCCACAATTGACTCTCGATACACCAACATCATAAAGAACATATACAAACATGCACCTCTTACGTAAAAATTGATCACAACACCAACACAGAAAAAATTAATCTGAAAAAGGAAGTTAGACAGAGTGATACGATCTACCCAAAACCCTTCACATTGTCATTAAATAATGTTTTAAAGAAGTTATCCTGGAATAAAAAAGGTATTAAAGTGGATGGCACATATTTAAGCCACTTGAGATTCGCTGATGATATTATGTTGATAGGTAGTGACATAGAAGAACTTGAGGTTATGCTGAAAGAACTAACGAGAATTAATAATAAAAATAGGACTACAGATAAATTGGGATAAAGCAAAAGTAATGAGTGGTACTCAACAAGGCAATGTCAGCGATGATACGTCACTAGGAAAATATTTGGGCCACACTGTAAAAATCGGAAAGAAAAATCAAACCGCCGAAATTACACGCAGAATAGCGCTAACCTGTACAACCTTTAGCAAACTTAGTTACATACAGGATGATTAAAAAATGGCGCATTTCCTCTGGAGGAGTTGTTGGGGACTACTAGCGGAGTACGGAAACACTAAAAAAAAAATCTTTACAATCATTCCTCTGAAATATTAACAGCTGAAGATGCATTTTGAAATGAACTATTTACCAATCCTTTTTTTAAATTCAACGTTTGAATAGAAGATTACTATTGTTATTAAACATCCCAATTCAAAAAACTGACAGTTTCATCAAACTTACCTAAACTTTCAGTTTTCAAAACTAGGCACTAAAAACTGAAGCTTTGAAAACTAAAATTTTAGGTAAGTTTGATGAAACTGCCAGTTTTTTGAATTGGTATGTTTAATAACAATAATAATCTTCGATTTTTAAAAATTATTCGTAAATAGCTTATTTCAAAATGCATCTTCAGCTGTTAATATTTCAGAAGAATGATTGTAAAGATTTTTTTTTAATTATTTTTCCCGTACTCCGCTAGTAGTCCCTAACAACCCTCCAGAGGAAATGCGCCATTTTTGAATCACCCTGTATTAAGAGATAGAAGGGTGCCAGTCCATTTGAAACGCTAGGTATGTGACAGCTGCCTATTGCCAGTTGCCACACACAGACTGGAAACCATGGCTTCAATGAAGAAGAGTGTCGAACAACTTAAGGTAACTCAGAGAGCTCTGGAGCGAAGTATGTTGGGAATAAGTTTAAAACACAGAATAACAAATACTGAAATACGCAGAAGAACTAATGTCACAAATATAATAAATCGCATAGGAAAACTAAAATGACAATGGGCGGGTTATATAGCTAGGCAAAACACGGAAAAATGGACATATAAAATAACACATTGGCGACCTAGAGCAACCAAGAAAAGTATTGGAAGACCTCAAAAAAGGTGGGCAGACGATATAAAAATCGTAGCAGGAAAGAAATGGATGAGAACGGCTCAAGACAGAAACGCATGGAAGGATTTGGAAGAGGCCTATATCCAAAACTGGATGGTCCCAGACTCATGAAGAGGAAGGAGAAGAAGAAGAATTTGAATGTGGAGATGTATAATATAAAGATCTTAACAAATAAAGTCGAAGTAATGGCTTCTTCTAAGGGTCGTGAACAGGTAAGATCAAAAATAGTGTTACAAAATCAAACATTGAACAAGTGAATTTCTTTAAGTTTTTCGGCTGCCTGATACCATTACATGAACAAGATTATAGAACCATAAGACGCACATTCACCAACAAAACCAACCAGTACAGCTAAAATTCTATAAAACGATATCAATCTCAACTATGATCTACGGAAGCGTGATCTGGACATTAACAGAGGAAACATTTTTGAGGAGAGTTGCGGGTAATGTTACAAAACAACATATAGGTACAAAGCGTAATATTGAAATACGAGAAGAACTAAATCTCTGCAACTCGCATTATGAAGCATACACCTCGCGAAATGAATGTTGTAATTCCCAGTCAGAGGAAAAAAAGCACAGACTGCCCTAAGAAGGGTTTCTTGTTCTTCTTTGTACTATGCCCAATCCAAGAATAGTTCGAAAATATCAAATATAGAATAATGGAAAAATAGAGGAATCGTGTCTTAAAGGACTACAATGATCTAAATACATGCAGATAATGATGATATAGATTCACAATGATGCGGATATCGCTTTCATCCATACCAATAGTTTTCAGCATATTGAGCAGTATTTATGCTGCTCTTTGTTCTTCTTACGTGAATGACTTTGAGGAGCAGTTGCAACACATGGCGCGTGGGTCTTACAATGCAACAGTATTAACAGCGCTAAGAATTATATGTCTTTGACAGGGCGATTAAGGAAAATGTGACTTGATTAAACTGAATGATTGCGTGATGACGTCCACGACCTCATGATCAGTAAGCTCAAGGGATTCCCGTTGTACGTCGTACAGACCCTCTGTCCCTGCACTTTGCTTGTTGTATGGTTTCCATAAACTCTTCTTTTAAAAGTTGCTCAGCGTTGTTTCTGATATATCTCTACCGTGATAAGGTAGTTTGTCGTCTTCATATAAAATCTCGATGGAGACTTCCATCGTTTTGTTATGCCTTCTGATCAATCAGACAGTCTACTTTATCTACTGATGGACGCTAAAGGTGTCATGTCTCACTTAAAGTTCTTTAAGCTTTTGGCACTGGTTTGTTTCGGGATGCATTTACATTGCGTATTTTTACTTTCCCATACCCATAGGTATAGGGAAGTATTGGAATCATGAAAATTTTGGAAATCGAGATTTTCACAGAAATATCCGTTTTGGGACTCTAGGAACCCAAAAAAGTGGTTTTTAAAAAATGTCTGTCTGTGTGTGGGTGTGTGTGTGGGTGTGTGTGTGTGTGGGTGGGTGACGCTCCTACAGCCGAAAGTATTGCTCCGATTTTTATGCGCTTTGGAATGCGGGGGTGTATCGAAAATTCATCGACAAAATAAGCTTTTCAAAAAAATCTGAAACCGGAAGCGGAAGTTACGCATGTTTTTTTGGTATCACTGTTTTCGTGATTAAAATTTTGAAAATTTTATCGCGGATAACGATAGAGGGTCATAAGACAAATCTGTTAGTTTTTTTCCGAACTCGTTAGGTTTAAAATGAAGGGCGCTAGGATTTTTTGAAAATTTTGAGTTTAACGCCCTATTACTCAAAAACGGATGAATCGATTCAATTGATTTTTGTTTTCTGAATAGTATATGAAGGCTAACATGAGGTGATATAAAAAGTGTTTTGAAAAATATTAAGGGGCCTAAATTACAAATTTTCAAAATTTTGGAAATTTTCTAAAAATCATTTCTCAAAAACTGCCCACAGGAATTTGTTTAAACTTCATACACTGATAGACCCCGAAAAGGGCTATCGATCTGTTTTTTAAAGAATCTCATGAATTATCTGTGGCGCCCTCTACGAAGCTTTGAAGTTTGAAAATTTAAACCCCTTTAATTAATAAACAAAACAAGATAGGTAGCTGGGGTTTTCACTGGATTGTTCAGTGCATAATGGAGCATATGAATATGCAAAAAAATATTACACTCGTGGATATATGTAAGCGCACCGGCCCCCTCCCCCCTCTATTTTTGAAAAATAATTTTTTTATTCTAACGGTTGTTATATTTTTGCGTCAAAGAATCTTTTTCCGCGAAAATAAAAAAATCGATTTTGTATGCCCTAGAAAATATAATTTCCAGGTACTTAGAAAATTTCACCTCGGTGCTACAGCCGTTTTGAATAAAATAACACATAAATAGCACAGTGGCGGCTTGTCCACTTGGCGCCATCTACAGAAGCTCGGTGGTCACGTTTTGAACTACACATCTTATAACATAAAATCGTAGCTTTCTTTGTTTGCGTGTAACTATGTTTGTTCGCTATCTCCTCCGAAGATACTGGACCGATTAAGTTGTACGATGGCTTAAAAGTTTGCTAATTTTCAGACTTATTTAATTAACTTCTCTAGGCAGCAGTATAATTTAATTAACTTCTCTAGGCAGCAGAGCGGAGCGCCTATAGCTGTCTAGTATTAGCTCGGGTGCGCGCATTATTCAAACAGGAGAGTGTGGTTGTGCGGTAAGCGTGCTGGCCTATCACGCGGGAGCCCCGAGTTCGATCCCGTCGATGCATCTTTTTTTTTAATTTATATTAATGAATCTCTCTTAATTTTGCGAACCGAAACGTAGTTCGGGTGACTCACTAGTTCTTTTATATTTACCCGCAATTTACGTGAAAGTGTAAACGCTTATCACGGTGAAGACGTGAGTCATGGAGTTGAAATTTTGATATGTTGTAAAGACTGTTGAATAAAGACGATATGAACAGTTTCCAGTATGGGAAAGTCCAGGGAGGTAGTCACGTCCACTTTTTTTAATATTCGGCGTGTTATTTTCATCTTTCCCGTTTTTTCGCTGCAGGCAGACGCTCATATCGCCGGTTATTGATGGTGAATTTCCCTGATTTTTGTTCTCGATATCTGAATTCGTTAATTCAGCTCTCGTTCGCTAGTCGCTTTTTGGTTTTAGCGGTACCGTTCTATTATTCGCGAGATTTTCCAGGCGTTCTGTTTCTTTCGTAGCTGTTCTGGAGTTTTGGTAATCTCATTTCTGAGGGCCATGAGTCTTTTTATGTAACTATTACTACTCGTATATTGTTGTGCTAAGTGTATGTATTCTTGATTGAGATTCTTCAAAGCTCCTCGAGTTTTGCTTGTTTATGTAAACTTTAATTCCTGTTGTCACTCGATACGTTTATTGTAACGTTGTGCCAAAGGCCAACGCATTCGATTGAGATTCTCCAGATCGTATGCCTCTAATATTTGATTAGCTTTATCTGTTGATACTTATTATTATATTGCTGGCTATTAACTTTTGAATTTGTTAAAGCTAATTGTACTGAATATTATATTATTGGTCATTATATATCTTATTGACAACCCTAAAGTTTCCAGAAGCAGATCACGATTAACACAAAGGCAGTAGTAGAGACGTTGGTTTTTCCAATTATGACGTATGGTTCCGAGACTTGGACCATAAAAGCAGCTGACAAAAGAAGGATAGATGCCTTTGAAATGTGGTGTTGGAGGCGTCTGCTGCGAATTCCATGGACAGCAAACAGAACCAACGTATCTGTACTGGACGAAATCAAGAGCACTCACCGTCTTTCCAGCAGAATATATGCGAAAATAATGGCATACTTCGGTCACGTAACCAGAAGAAGCAGCACTAACCTCGAACGCTTGATCGTCCAGGGAGGAGTAGAGGGCACCAGGCCAAGAGGAAGATCGCTGAAACGATGGTCTGACCAAATAAGAAATCTAACGGGCGAATCCCTATGCCAAGCGAACAGATCGGTTAATAATAGAGAAAGATGGCGCGAGATTACACGACGCGTCCGCGACAGAACCCCTACATGACGAGGATTCATAGTGTCACGATTCTTCTGTCAAGAAGAGAACGCATGAAGAGAGAGATATATCTTATTATTGATATGCATGTTTTAGTTACTTCAAACTTATTTTTGACGTGTCCGATATTTGTATGTACGTATTTTAGATTATTGTGAATTTGGTTTGCTTTTGAATTTATGAGCTTTCGTTTCTATCTGGAGATATTTATAATATTAAAGACTAATTGGCACCCCTTTGTAATGCTGATTGAATTTAAGATGTTGTAAAGAACCGTCTCCATTGTAGCTGGTCAGCCGTCGAATGAGCCTGTGTAGTTACGACAGTTCGGTATTATATTTGACAAATTTTAATATACAATGTTTGCATTACAAGCTATTAAAGATTAAATGTCATCTTTCCTGATATGTTTGTTAGTAAACATATATCTTTGAAACTTCTATTTTCTAAGTAAAAAAAGTTCTAACAATATAGTAGTTGTTTGATATCATTTAATGTCTGTTTCCGGCGCCAGTGTAAATATGACACTTTTATTGCCATGCACACATTTTTACTTCCCTCGTCTAAAGACGAAGGAAGTATTATAATCGCAAAAAAATCACCTTTCGAGATTTCTAGATGACGAAAAGCAGGTTTTTTCAATTCCCTCTGTCTGTCTGTCTATCTGTCTGTCTGTCTATCTGTCTGTCTGTTGGCGGTATAGCTCAAAAACTATTTGTCGGAGGAAGACGATATTTTGCATACACATTATATATTATTATGATACAAGTGGTATAGCAAAAATATATTTAAAAGAAATAAAGTTAGTGTGTTGTTGCAATCAAATTTAGACAAATATAAAAAGATTTGTTGGCTGATTTAAATTTGGAAGTGCAGATTAAATAATTAAAGTAAATTGTAATTTTATCTTGAAAAGGTATAACATTTGAGTATTTCATATTGGTGGTTGGTAGAAAATATAATGTTAATGTGAGACAAATATACTTGCTCTGAAAAAATATAATTGTAGTATGTATACTTCAGATTAGGTAATTTAAGAACTGGGCAGTAATAATCGTATCTAGATAAAAAAATGTTTGCTTAAAAACATGATTGAAGAGGTATTTAACAAATTTATAAACTAATATAAGTGAGAAATTTAAATAGAATTGACGTGAGTAAACAATCAGTGAAGAGATTGTGGTATACAATTTAATAAACTACAAAGAAGAAGGAAACGACAGCATTTGGATAGATTTGGATTTATTGAAGTAGTACAAGAGTTTGCTGGGGTGTGCTGGGTTGATTTGGTTGCTACAGGAAAGGAGATGTGGACAAAGGAGGACTGAGGTTGGATCTGCAGGAGCCTGGAATTTTGACTTTTCGGAAGTTCTTTAGTTGATTCAAGGTGCATTAAGGATAAGCTGACATTGACCATGGCTGAGAATCATCAGGATCATTGGTGTTTGATGTGAGTAGCTGAAAAAGTGTAAGGAAGTCAGGTTTGCGATAGATATATTTAATAAGGAATAAAGAAATCATTAATTGAGCAAAATAACTTAATAGCAATAATTAATTTGGTGAAATAATTGTTGAATTGTAAAAGGGAAGGTATATTTGCCTATTTTGAAAGTATTGTGCTATTATACTGGTTAAAAGTCAAATTGACATTTAATATCATTCATTGAATTGACAATTCATATAAAAATTTTGAATATCTAAAAATAGATGACTTGATTAATGAACCCCGCCCTAACGAGAGTCTTAATTGTAATACATAATTTTAAAATAGTACAAAAGGTGTTTGCTTGTTATATTACATTAATTAGAGCTATTGCATATTAAAAAGTAATACAACTGTAGTGCTCATGCATTTTACTATATACCTGGCATGAAACCGTAAAAATTTCAGACAAATATATATAGGGTGATCACCTTAAAAAATAAAATATTGTTTATTTTTTATTTAACTTAGCAAAAAATACAAGTAACAATTTGTACATGGCGCAGGCTTTATTTTTACCAAAAATGGGCCCCAATAGATACAGAATAAATATTGTACAATACAAAAAGGAGCAACAAATTAGTGCGTTAATTAATACAGCTGCAACGCAGGAATTCGAACAGTCGGTGCTCCGTAGCTCAGGTTGAAGTAGCCCATTCCCTTGCAATATCCCAAAAAACGTTGGGACTGCGTGCTTGGTCCGAAAGCCCTTCGAATTCGACCACCAGTAACGTTTCTTTTATTTGAAAATTTATTTTATTTATTAGAAACGTGAAGATATTTTTACTCCTAACTTAATTTGATTTTTAAAATTATTTAGTGTCACAATGTCGCCGATAGAAGCCTTTTACAGATTTTTAAATTAATTTTTATTTTTATTTACTACTAATGACATAATTCTAAACATGCAATGCAATATTTTTTCAAAGGTATAACACACTACTGATATTTAAATTTAATTAATTCTGTAGTAATAGCTATTTACGTTATTAGACCGGTAGCAACATTTTTATGGCCGCGCCAATACTTTACAGGTTGGGTCCGTAGGGCGAGACTTGTATGTTTGGCAAGGCCATAAAAATGCTACCGGTCGTGTATCGTACAAGATTTGTTAGGATACTGCATTGGTAACTAGCGTTTACATGCAGTTACCAATGCAGTATCCTAAAAACTTCTTTACGGAAAGACTACTACATGAGTGACGTAACCAAAAATACTAAACATCAAGGAAATGTATGTTTTTACGTCGAATCTGAATGTATTTGTTTTATGGTTCTGAGGAAATTGTATAATTTTAATTTTTGATTAAATTTACTTTTACAATCGGTAAAAATAATATATTTTATTAATGAGACGGTTATTTCAGCAAAGTAAGAACTCAAGACAGTCGAGGACTGTCATAAGTTCCTCCCAACAAGTTTGGCTTTTAGCTGCCAAATTTATAAAAAAAATGTTTAGTTGCATTTACTGTGTGTGATACATAATAAAATTAGATGACTTTCTACACGTAAATAATTTATAACGCACGACTATTTACAAATATTTTTTTAATTTTCATTTATCACCAATTCTTGTTACTTAACACTATACGTGTACGCACATTTTTATATTGACATTTTCAATAGACATTTTGTTTCCATTAAAATGTACTGGTACGTAGATGGTTGAACCAACTCGCAAGTTGAGAAGCTACAATTTCACATCGATATTGGAATTTGGGATTGAGATGTGTCGTACGTTTTTCACGTTTTTTACTTTCCTCGTCTGAAGGACGAAGGAAGTATTGTAATCACGAAAAAATCACCTTCCGAAATTTTTTCAGATCTTCACGTTTCAGTATCCCTAAATGACGAAAACCAGGTTTTCTCAATTCCGTCTGTGTGTCTGTCTGTTTGTCTGTCTGTCTGTTGGCGGTAGAACTCAAAAACTGTTTGTCGGAGGAAGATGATATTTTGCATACACATTATACACTAAAGGTAGTTGTAAAATAAAAATATAAAATTGATAAATTTGGAAGATTATTACAATTAAATTTGAGTGGTTTAGATAACATTGGGTGTTAATTTCAAAATGAATAACGAAAATTAATTGGGACAATGAGTAAGGTAATTTGATAAGTAAATAGCAATTGAGTATTCAATTTTGATGGTCGAGTTCAATTTTAATAAAGTTTCAAGCCAAGGTTACAATTGACAAATGTGCTTGGGTTAATAATAAAGAATTGTAGCATGTAATAATAGGACATTAATATTTTTAAGAAGGCAAGAAGAATTGTAACTACGGGAGATAAAAAATTGTTTAGTTAGTTAAATAAACAAACTCATAGAAAATGTATATCGAATTTTGAAATAACTAATTTTGAGAATAAAAAGTTTGAAATTATGTCATATTTTGTATAATTGTTTGGTAAAATACAAAATAAAGGGGGCTATTAACAAATCTACGTGGTGAAAATATGAAAATATAACCTGGAATTAATGAAACCATACAATCGGTGAAGAGATTGTGCAATATAGTGAATTGGAAATAAATAACACAGAAGATTACATTATTTGAAGGGATTTGGATTTATTGATACATGCAAGATATAGTTTGTTGGTGACGGTGGTGGCATGGAAGACGGGTCAAACATTTAAAAGGAAGTTGTCGGAATTAGCTGCTTGATTTGGATGGTTCTGTGGGTGTTGCTGAATACAGAGTACTATCTGAGGAATAAAGAAGGTTAGATTGGGATCATCTATAATACTGAAAATTACCAGGAATCGATTGGAGTGACGGTGACATTGATAACGGGAGCAGGACTGGATTCTACGAACAATAGGAGTTATTGACAGGCTAGATGCGGTTTGAAGGTTGACGGACCATCATAGTTGTGACTATTGGAGAAATCAGCGGTAGAGGTTGCAGACTGTGAACATCGGGAGCTGTGGACGTTGGGACCTGTTGGTATTTGGATATTTGCAGTGAAAGCTGGAGAAGTTTTAAGGTTTGTGTTAATAATTCATATAAAAGCATTTTGAATAATAAACAATAAAACAAAGAGTGAAAATAAACATAATACAGTACTTTGGTGAATTGATTAATAGATGTGTCAATGTAAAGGATATTTGTCAATACTTGGTTTGATTAAATGTAGAAGTCAAGTTGACAGTTAATGTCATTCAGTAGTCAAGGATTAATATAGAATTTAAACTTCAACTAATAGATAACTAGATTGGCGAACCACCCTGATAAGAGTACTTAATTGAAATAATTAGTTAAAAGTAAAATTTAACATAATTGATTTGAAAAAGAAATGAATTAAGGGCTAGCTCAAAGCAAAATAGCCACTACATAATTATATAGTCACCCAACGTGGTGCATTGCAATATATACCTGGAATAAAACCGGTAAAATTTCAGACAAATATACAGGGTGTAGATATGCTTTACGCACCATAGGGTTTTCAATGGTAATTTCTTCATATGACAATATTTGCTTCCCTAATTATTTTAGAGCAAACTAGGTTTTTTGTAGAGTAAACGATTCTGCATGCACTTATGCCATAATTTTTGTAATTTTACGTCAGAAAACCTAATAATGACAAAAACTAGAATTATAATTTTTTCAAAAATCAGTGAAAATTGCGAAGTGGTGGTATGCTGGAAGCAGAGCAGGTGTAAGAAGTGCCATGGTTGCCGCTACATTTGACAGATGCAAACAAATAAACAGCAAACAAATTTGTTGATGCTTTGAGATGCTTCAGTTATTTCAAGGCACCACTGATTTGTGTAAAAATGGTAATTTTATTTCTTTAAATTTTCGGTTTTCCGAAATGTAAAATGACAAATGATGGCATAAATGGATACAGAATTTTTTTCTCTATAAAAACTTCGATACAAATTTGCTCTAAAATAATTAGGGAATCAAATATTTACATATGAAAAAATACCATTGAAATCCCTATGGTGCGTAAAGCATTTCTACACCCGTATACAGGGTGAGCACAAAAAAAAAATAAATTTTGTTTATTTTTGCGTTAATTTTGAAATAGAAGGAACTAATAATTTTCACATAGGTCACGCTTTACACTTGCAGAAAATAGGACTCAACAAATGCAAGATAATGTTACAAAAGAGCCGAAACATTTCAACAATAAAACCGGTCCTTTAAATAGAAGGGAGCGCCGCACTCATTTTAAATAGCATCTATGGCGCAGTTCGACTTAAGGATGCTGTTACGATTTCTACGCAGGTGCGGTTACGATCGCTATGCAGATGCGGCGGGTTCAAACCCCAGCGGGATATTATTTTTTATTTGAAAAACTATTTAATTTTTAGAAACGTGAAGATATTTTTACAACTAACTTAATTTGATTTTTAAAGTTATTTAGTGTCACAATGTCGACAAGGGAAGTTCTGGGCAAAGCCTATTACATATTTTTTTGTAAAACTTTGATACTAGTCGGAATTGAGAACTATTTCGCAGCTCTAACGAGAACCACTGTATTATGATGTAATTAACAGTTAATTGTGAATATTTAAATTAATATTCTCTTCGAAGACAATGCAAAATCAGTTTACTTGATACATCTAAGAACTATTCACATTAAAAATTTATTGAAGTTGTGAAATCACACTTTTAATAGCTGAAAGCATTTAATTCCCACTGCATTGTTTATAAACGTCTTCCATGAAAATAGAACAGCTTTCCTCGCATTTTAGTTCTACAGCATACATATATGGAGAAACTAAAACAAAACTTACATAATCTTTAAAGACGCAGAATGCGGAAAAAATGTTAAGTGTATAAGGTAAACACCCGACTGTTGATCGTTTTCTGTGCTCATTACAAGACTGCTTTCACCGTAAATAATTAAAGATATTGTTCCGATCCATTAATATTTCTTAACAAATTATTTTTCTACGCACCACCGCACCGCTTCCGTATTTGATCAAAGGTTAATCTACTACTCTGAAAGCAGATAAATTTTGGGTTGGCGCTTCATTAAATAATCCGATTTACATAACAAATACACACACAAATGGAGAAATTGGTACAGCATCCTACTTCTGCACATGTAACGGTACTCATTCACGATCCAAACAAACGGTATTTAAAATGACCTCTGGCAGTTTACATAACGAAGGTGAAAACTGAATTACCTATTGCTTATATTATAGAAACGAATGCATCTTAAATGTTAAATATCATATGTTAAAATCGTAAGACCTGAGCTTCAACTTATTAGGGAAATAATACGATCAAAATATGAAATTCATTTTGATACACCTGCAAACACAAATCTGAAATACAGTGCTTTCAAGTAGTAGATAAATTCGTTAAACATTTAAGAAATAACTTTTGGAAAATAGGATGGAACCCGTCGATTTTTATTTTTATTTGCGGAATTTTTCAAATACAATCTCTACATACACGTCATCAATGTTTTTTTTAAATGGAAACCTTCTTTTTTATTACGGAATTTGAAAGAACACATTTTTTACTTACGCTAAGGTAATTTTTTGTGTATAGGTTACATGACCAAAAATAAAGAAAAAAAAATTTTCAAAATACTAAATTTGATTTTAAGAAGTATAATTTTACGCTTTTATCAATGAGAACAATCATTAAAAATCTGGAGTGATACACGCACACAACTTTCTTTTACAGTGATCTTATAATTAGCCAAAAATTTGATTTTAAATTTTTAAGCATTTGTAAAAAAAAATTAAAATTTACAAATTCTACAAAATCGGTACAAAATAGAGCATTAGGTAGAGAGACAAATTTTCTCTAGAATTTTAAGCTGAATTCAAAAATATAATAATATACCGGGTATTCTATTTAAAATAGGAGTTAACAAAACAAATATAAAAAAAAACACAAGAAACTCATTTTAGAAGTATTCAACTAAAAAATCACCTATCTCACATCAATACACATTAAAAATTTAATAAAAATATCAAGTTTAAGAAAAATCGCTAGAGCCGTTTTTGAAAAAATGGAAAAAAAAACTGAAAAATCACAAAAGTAAACACCTACTTCCGGTTCTGCGATTTTCTTCAAAAGCTTGCTGTCGCATCTACATAGTAGACAAAACTTATATATAAAGTTTCAAAGCCATACCTCTTTTCGTTTTTGAGATACTCTGTTCACAGGTAGACACACACACACAGACAGACAAAGGAACAAAAATATGTTTTTTGGGTTCAGGGGACTCTAAAGGAGTTCAGGGACATACACACATACAGAAGAATTAATATATTGTAATGATTCAAGCTTAATATGGTTTGAATTAAAATTTGTTAAAAAGTGGGATATTATAATGATTTGGATTTATTCAGGGATAAGGCAGATTTGTATCTAAAATATAGCTATTTGAAAATTACAGGTGGATTAAAATTAAAAATAAAATTTCGATAAAATACAATTTAAAAAATCAATGACAAATGTTAATTTCGAAATAAGATAAAATTAAGTAGGTTTAACTCAAATACATATTAGACTAGCAGGCATAAAGATAAAAAATGAGGTAGTTAGGAAATTTGTTCCAATAGACGAAATAACGAACTGAAAAATGTACGTAGTAAACTAATTTTTGGTATAATTAAAATATGGAAGATAACTTTGTCTTATTTATGTAATTTTGGTTAGGATAAAAAGGGAGTTTTAAAAGACTAAACTGCCGGTCTTATAAAGACCACTAATCTGACGTTAACTTTAATTCGCTGTTAAAATAAACAAAAGCGCATCAAATCGTCAGTGCTTATGACAATTCATTCATTAGTAAACAAATTTTGATGCACTTTTATTTATTTTAACACCGAATTAAAGTTAACGTCAGATTAGTGGCCTTTATAAGACTGGCTGTAAGAATAAAAGAAGAATTAACTAAAGAAGATTATTGAAAAATGGTAGATAAAACTAATGGATAGAAGAATTATTATATACAAGTAAAGTTCGATCGAAGAAAGTCCTTGGAAGTTTTGGGCGCTGTTCGAGGTCGCGATTTTAGCGAAGAAGGTGTCGTATTGATGTCTAGGCACTTCTTACCCTTTGTTTAGGGGATTTGTGCGCGTCTCGACATTCCTATAAGTATAAATATAGAGATACTGTCTGGGACAGATTTTTTGACGCAAAATCTTTCCGATCACGACGTTTGGGGAACTTAGTGTGAGTATGACCGTTTTCAGTCCCTTTTCGATTACCCACTAACGTTTACTTCAATAATTTAGTCCCCACCACGTTATGGGCCCCAAATAAGCTTCGAGTACCCCGGCTTGCTGCCCGATGCGTATCCTGTGCGCTCTTTGATAGCGTTATCTTGACGCGCTCAACTGACGGGCTACCGACCCCCTGGTTCAGCCATCAAGTCCACGTAAGGTCGTCCCTGTGAAATATCAACGCTAAGACGATCTCGAAACCAGTTAAAGGTAAAAATTGCCGTTCTATTATCTGTGCTTCCGATGTGGCTAGCGAGTGAAACTTGCTGCACGCGTGTATGTGCTTCCATCGATAAAGAACTGCCGTCAGTAACTTGCTTCTAAATTGGGATTAGCGCGATATACCAGCACGAGATATATTAATGTCTGGACGCATCATTCTTTTCACGAATTTTTAATATGTAAAGTGCGAGACTTCACCTCATCGTAGCTTTCACTTTTAGCTACGATATGAGAGTTTAATTGTTTCCTGTAGGGGGCTATAGAAATTCCTGGGGCGATTTCCCGCTCATAATTCACGAATTTAAATTAATGATTTGTTGTTTTTAATTGGCCAACCTATTATGTAAACAAGGATCGTTGGGGCATTTATATGCATTTACATCGGCCCTTAAACTTTTACATATATGTATTTTATGTGTGTGCCCGGCGTTACGAGTAAATAAAACGCAATTATCTCCCCTGCACTTAATTGTTCAACTTCAGTTTTGCGCCGAATTACTAAGTTCACAGTGTTCCAATTTAGCTGGAGCCGAATCTATCAATCGTTGAATTAGGGGGTTTGGAACTGTTTTTGTTATCCTTAAATTGGTGGCGTCATACCCCATCTAACGAACCCACAACCGTCTTCGGCTGCAAGCTGACCGGCGACCCCTAATTAGCGATTGATAGTGACTCATCTAGGCATTGGCTGAGTGAGGCAATTGGTGCTTTGAGTGCTGAATTGAGCTATTGAGCATTAACGTAAGTATTATTTTACTACCTTTTTTTGTGCATCTCAGGGATAACAACATTTGACATATATCAAAAATAAAATGGAATTACGTCAACATATGTATTGTTGAGTGGAGCTTCCAAAGGGGTCATTGGAAAAAAGAGGAGCGTTCCAGGTAGCAGTTGACTATGGCAGGTAGATGTCCAGGTTTGCTGTTCGCTGACAGAAGTTTGGGGTTTGCTAATATTGGACAATTGGAAAGAGTGGTCTGTCGGTGAGAGGGGCATTGCACTAAGGAGTTTGAAGGTGTCTAGTTGCGGAGCAAGGATAGGCTGCTGTCTTGAATGTTGTGTGAATAACAATCCAATGTGGGTGATTTCTTATCAGATCCTAAGTAGAAAATAAATAAAGACGTCAACAAGGTGAAATTAATTAACAAATGGAAACTTACTGCGTTATTTGATATTATGGTGTGCCATTCAAAGGATTGGGTGTTTGTCATTGGAATTTGGAAATTGTTTTGACATTTGGTTGACATAAGTTCTGACTTATGATTTAAATGAAATTTTAAAATATTAGAAAATCAATTTTTCAGAAACAAGTAACTAGATAACGAAACCCACCCCTGTAAAGTTTTCAGAAGCTATTACAAAAAGTAATTATTGACATTATTATGCAAACGAGGGCAATTTGTAATTAAAATACTTCATTTACATCAGAATTTGAAAGTTCTACACATTTACAAGCACAGCAAAGTATAGCTAGTGCAATATAGGCATACAAATAAGAGCTGGCGTTCGGGTGACATGGGTGGCGAGTGTTAAGAATGGACCCAAGTACTGTTTGCGGTATAGGGTTGAAACTTTCAGGATTCAAAGTGGATATATCTTCGCATAAGAACTGACACAAATTAAATCGTATGTTTTCCGCGTTCTCAAATTTGATATGCATGCAGTTTTTCTAAGCCAATCTATTCTTGTATCGGTATTCCTATTACTCTGAAAAGGTTATGCTTTTAAAGAACATAGATATTGCTTTAATTCAGTTATGTCTACTGTCGTAATTTTAAAGTTTACGTGTCACTTAAGTAATGTAGTACTAACGATACAAATTTTTTTTTTTATTTACGGAAACCTGTTCAGCAATACATACTTGCTATTCACGGTTTTGTTAATTAATCATAAGGTGTACAGAACAATGATACTTAACTAAAATATTTACACTGGTAAAATTCATGCTTGATTGTTACATTTATAATTTACATTTGAGTTGTCTAAGTCAAATTATCTTGCGGTAACCGACGTTTGAGTCTTTTATGTATACCTTTTTTCCCCAGCTGATGCACTTCAGTACTTGGACATCGTTGCAGATTTTTTAAAAACATACTGCACGTCTTTTTAATGAACTCTTCTATTGTTGGCTGATTAAGTTCAAAGTGTATTTGTGTATTCCGAACAAACCACTCAGCATTAGTCACCATTCTTAACACTTTGTTTTGAAATACTTGCATTTTCCGAGTATGCGTTTGTGACGCAGCACTCCACACTGGACACGCGTACGTTAGGATTGGTCTTAAGATCGAGTTATGTATTAACAAACCGCAGTTTATTTTTAAGGAACTTTTTCTATTTATTAAAGGGTATAATATACCAAGTCGAGTGTAAGCTTCGTTTAGTTTTCGGTTTATATGGTATCCCCAGGAAAGTCGCTGATCGAGGTATACACCTAGATATTTAACTGCGCTGTCTGGTGGGTTCCATTTAATAACTTGACCACTGATTGTTAAGTCCGCTGGCTTGATGTAAATGATACAAATTAAAAATTGTATAATTTTATAGCATTAAAATATCAAATTTTCTAAAAAAGTCTTTGCTCATAAACTGGAATTCGGTAGATCATACAACTGAAAAACCAAACAATCGATTAGAAGCTGTGCTTCTTTACAAGCGTTTTGCTTGGGTTTATATAAAAAGCGAAGCATCATTTTTTGTTCATTTTGGGTATGTAACTAGATTTGTAACCTCATAACCTGGGACATACTATAACATCCATTGAAATTATGAACTTTGTTAGATTACATTAAAAATAGTTGGCTGGTGAATAAAGGTAGCCGCACTTGACTACTATGACCTATGACATTTTTTATGCAAGTTCATAAATAGTTATTTATTATATGTATGCATTATTAGGCTCATAAAATACGCAAGAAAAGTTTAGACACGAGACCGAAGATGGAGTGTTTAATTTTTCTTAAGTGTCTTAGATGCCAATAAGACACATGTACAATACCACATTTTATGCATAACCTATCACTTGGTGCTACGCCGAAGAGTTAGGAGAGTGAGAAGGGTTAAAGAGGATAGATGACAATGATTAGTAAATTATAAAACACGAGCGTCTTATGGACTATAAATACTAGTGTCATATAAGCCCCATAATACTATCGTACATCTGAAACGTAATTATGACATCATAATATATTGGATGTGGATAAATTTAGTAATAATATGTATAACGAGCTTAGAAAAATTAAGGTAGGTAAACCAGAGAAGTAAATTATGTAAGTAAAATAAACTGCAATCAACGATTTTATGCAAAAAGTAATGCAAGTTACTCTCGATAAGTATAACAAGGTATAAATAACAAAAGCTGATTGCCTTAAACCCAAAAGGGAAAAATAATGTAGAAAAAACAGAAGTGTAAAGTCTAACTATGGAATACAATACCCAATTTTCAGTTGTCGAGGTTGTGGCATTCAACGAATATAATAAACCATTGTGCTTATATACATAAGTGCCACCTAGTTTTCTTGAGATTAATAAACAAGTCGCTAGCCATGTCCCAGTAACCCTTATGTTTACTTCTTGCTGTTAATGTAACGATCCTTGTTACATATCAGACTAGGTACCTAATTCATTAGTTAAAGTTATGTGTTTAGTTAAACCAAACTATTGCAGTAAAATAGATAGTACTTCCTTCTGCTATTTAGATTGCTTTAATGTACTGTACGGTATTTATTTTCTATTTTCGAAATATTATTTGAGTTTATTGCTTTAAGATTATTGTAATTGTTTTAATAAAATAAGTTCAACATGTTTTTAATGCTGTATAGATTCTTCAAGAGGAAAAGGCATTTATGAGTAGAATACTTGTATTTGTGTTGAAGTTGAGTTGATTAATAAACAAGTTCAATTGAAAACCTTTACCCAATAGCTGAACAGCTCCCACTAAGTTGTAGACTATCAACGCAATTATTAGTCTATACCTTAGGAATTAACAGTAATCCAAACTATCCATACTCTAATGCCATCGATAAACCATAAACCCAACACTCCAATGCATCTATTTCCTCCTCCCTGGATTCTCTTCCCACCGAAAATTAATTGCGATCTCACAACGTACCGTAAAGACACCACCATTCCTGTCATCTACAAAACTGACTCTTAAATGTCTTATAATAATAAACGTACAAAAATTGACACTGACGACTTGACACTAAATGGCTTTCGGAAGTGCAGTCCTAACGGATAGTCTTACAATTCAGACTACATGATATATAGTAACAATCTATAGCGTAGAACTATGCGCTGTTAGGACTTCCCGAGTTTTTCTGTGTGAGACTGTTCTTCTGTGTTTCTACAGTCCGTAGCTTTGAGGTAATACTCAACAACATAAATAAATTTCCATAGGACTACGGTACACGTTAACAAAATACAAAATACTTTAAACCGCGATAAATCATAGAACCAATGGCGATACCTGTTGCCCCGTTTTTATTTTTCCTTCGATACATTAGTAACGCATACGTCGTATCATCACCTTGTATAGATCCCTAGTACCCAGTAACTTAACAGGCACATATATCTTTGATTAATTCCCCTAATTGCCCACCCATGAACTCAGCATCTAGGTATTTCCATTTAAATCTAGTCGAACAAAGCATGTGTCAAGTGGCAATCCTTGAACTAAGCTTATCTTAATCACCTATTTGACGCCGGTCACTTTACAAACAGGGACTTTCCCGTTTTTTAGTCTAAGCTCTGAGGTAACATCGTGAAATAACAACACACCGCTGGTAGTTTACGTACAAGTGAAAAAGGGAGGATGAAGGAACTTTCCGTTCCACAACCGCGTTTTTCTTTGGCCTAGAGTTGAACTTCCATTCTTGATCTGACGTTGTTAACACAAAGGTGGTAAGTTGGTGCCTGTGAAAACCCTGGTTTAAGGGGTGAATCTTCGTTTTTGTGGGTCGCGTAATAAAACTGCTTAGCGCTCTCGTCGAAACAGTGCCGTTGTGTGCCAATATAACGCTGTTGGAAGCGGATTTAAAGTAAGAGCGTGCACCAAGCAGATATACAGGGTGGGCCATAGTTGACCCGTCGTACTGATCCATTCCCAAGTCTTGCACAGCAAGGATTCTTCTACGCACCAATCCTAGGAGCCTGGAGGCCACCCCTGTCATTATTTTTGACCCCAGTTGTCCACGTCGTCTTTCGGCAACGGAATCAATCCCACGTGGAGACATTTCTCACTGTCGTAATTCTATACTGCAATGAGCAATGAGAGATTCCGCTAGGTACTGTAAACTTTTACTTTTTGATTTTTGACTAAAAGTGCAGCGTCTTAAGAAACAGTGATTTAACGACGAATTTGAATTACGTCATATGTTGCTAAAATTGTGCCGCCCGCTTTAAATGTAGAGAAGCGTTAGATAGTGTAGCTGCCTGAACTAAAGTAAATACCTAAATTTGTATTTTGTTGTTGTACTTTAAAGAAGCGGCGTTGAATGTTTACTATGCCCTATATCAGCCTTGTTATAATGCATGTCAATATTTGTGTGCATAGTCAGAGTGAATAGACCAATTTTTTTTAAATTTCTTTATCTACTCCAGTGGGATAAGTAACGCATTGCGTCACTCATTTGACACTATTTCAGTGAAGTAATGAAGCTTATTACACGCCTCAGTTATGTAATGGTTTCATTACGCAACTGAGTTGTGTAACGACTTCATTACTTAACTGAAATAGTGTCAAATGAATGACATAATGACATTTGCCTACTAAAATATTTTTGAAAATGACAGATCTGACATTTCTCTTAATGCACTTTTCTCAATTTTAGGCAGTCGTAGATAAAATTTTGTACAATACATGTGTGATAATGCATCATTAATATACTTGTGTGCTTACATAACTCGTGCTACGCACGCGTTTGTAACTTACACACACGTTTATTAATGATGCTGTTATCCCACTTGTATAGTAAATAACTATTATGTGCCTTAACTTACAATTTTTCTGTTGACATTTACAAGAAACACAAATGGATTTGTAAATGTGATGCAGTACATACTTTGTTTTGTTTTTATTATTAAACAAACACTTATGTAGTACGTTTTGTGTTATTTGAATACTTTTTGTGCTGCGCATATGGCGTTTCTCTTTAGATTATTAAAATTAAGAATCATACTATATTTGGACTGACGGAATGTAGATGAGTTATTAATTATTGTTATTTGCTTGGTTATTATTAAAAATAGGAGCCTCCCGAAATGCAATTATCACGAACCGTCACTGGTCTGAACCACAGTCTTCAGAAGGTACCGTTTTCGCTGTTACGACGTTTTGATTAATGAGTCGTGTGATAATCACAATCAGAACATAATTAATCTGGTTTTGATATTGGCTTCCAGGAGATATCCAGGTATAACATATTTTTTGCACTACTAGTCTCAGAACGCACCGTTATTGGCTTATCTTTAGGTCGTGAAGTTGATTTTCTCCACCAAGGGAGAGAAAGTAAAATAAACAATTTTCACCGTGGTAACTAATAAATTGCTAAGTTACCAAATATGAGTATTTTAATGTAGGTATTAAGCCGTTTGGTAGTGCAAAAATAGTATATACACCACGGTAGCGAATCGTCTTATAACCTTCGCGCTTTAGATACTTCGCGCTGCGCGCTCAGTATCTAATATGAGCTCAGGTTATAATACTGCGCTTCGCTACCTTGATGTATAATATACTATTTTTCGTGTGCGGTTAAAAAGCGCAGAGGTAGTAAAATTGTTACCTACGTAGGTATAATTGTAGGAGCCTTTCGCCGTAGTCGTTTCTCATTCTGTGGTCACATCTGCACTCTACTGTACGTATATGATTGTCATTTGTCATATGTTGTGTTACCTATTTTATGTTCAGGTCTCCTTCCTTGAGATTCTCTTCCAGATATCTTCTAGTGCCATGTAGAATATATCTTCGTAGCTTTGCATTCGTAATTGGGGCATACACTTTGATTATATTAATTATACACGGTCTATTAGGGTCATATTTAAATTAAATGCTGCGGAACACTTGGAATTGATATGAATAACAAAGAATTTTAATAAATAGTGGCCCAATGCAAAAGTTTAGATTGGGTTTTGTTCAATTATTCCTTAAACAAGTACTCATAACGAAGAAAAAATAGGTTGCAATTTCTGAAATATTTGCTAGATTCAAATCGAGAGTATATCCTCTACCTTTCTTTTAATTTTTTTAGGTGACAATTTGAGATTTATAATTATTGCTGACATAACGAATACTCAGAAATTTTATTGCTGTTAGCTTAACTCTAACAATACAAGATTGCATAATCAATTACTACCAAGTATGCAAATAAAAAATACTCAAATCCTACCCTTTTCACAGAACGTCGCGTAATGCAATTATAAATTACTTGCAGGTAGTTGCTTTCATGCCCATTTATGAATGGTCGCGGACAGTTATTTCAATTTTTATTACAATATCACATACACGTTCAAGAAGTAGTAAAACTATGCGTTTCATAACACACAATTTAGTGCATTTTTATGCAATTAAACCGAGTTATACAATACGAACATAGCCCTGCAGTATCGCAGAGATAAAATGACTGAATATTACATTTGCTTCTACATTCACTTTCAGACCGCGAAATAAGTAGCTGTAATTTCACCACTTTTATTGCATTGAAATATATTTGTCAATAGCCAAAAGCGAAAATTGTACTGATTTATATACACTCCAACATTATTTTCTAGTGGTTAGATTTCTAAATGGGGTTTTATTTCTGCTTACTAAATTACAATTTCATGTTTTCAGTAATTGAAGTAGGAACTATTATGCAACGCTAAACAATAAATATTAATATAAGTAAACATGATGCATGTATATGTGCAGACAATTTACAATATAGAATCAATTCTCCCAGACAATCTAATGTAGGTTATACGGTATTCGTAATAATAAAAAAATTCAATGACGTATAATGCCCCATTTGTTCATAGGTACCAATAGGGTGCGAATGTATCATTGGTTAGGAGTTAAAAATAATTGTTTAAGTAAGCGTTTATCCTCTAGTAACTTAATTTAGACAAATACTTAAAATAATAAAGCCAACCATCGCCAATCATACTGAACACTTAGCTTTACCTAACCAAACGTTCCACGTGATAAAATATATTTAAGATCTAGCCATAAAATTTTAAGGAATATTATATTAATCTAAACAAACATAAATATTTTGCTCTAAAATAGTTATAAAATTAATAAAAAAACAAATTAAAAAGCTAAGAAAAACTGTACACGAAAGCTTAAAATTCAAAACAATCAAAAAGAAAGAATGGACGGACGTCATGTAGAAGTAGAAACCGTAACAGAATAAGTAGTAGGGGAAATACCATACTAAACGCTATAACAGGAAACCAAGTTATGGACTCGATAACCAAGTTTATAAAATACGAACGAGGATAGAATCTCTAACTAATTTATCATAGCTTTTTATCATGTCAAAAATACCTAAGAATGAAAGAATAGTTTACCCTTTCTATATTTTATTGTTCATTGAAATGTTAAAAAGTGTTTAACATGATCGCGTCCTCGAATGTTAAGATACATTTAACATGCATCCACTCATTTAACATGCATTCACTATGCAACATCACACATATTCATGGTAGTCCGATTTCGATTTAGCAGTTTTTAGTAATTATTATTGATTCAAAATGATTACCTCAATGAACAATAAACTAATGAACGCATTTCGAGGGGAAACCGTCTTAACATTTCTCACATAAATTACCACTCTTGCTTCGCTGCGCTCGCTCGAGTGGTAAAAATATGCTCGAATGTTAAGACTGGGTTACCCCTCTTAATACGTTAATTACTATAAAAGGTCTGTACAGTAATTTCCATGGAACTTTTCTGGCAAGTGCAGTTTGCGTCGATCGCTGCATATTTTTACCTGAGGTGAGTGCGAGTCACATTGCTGCACCTACCTGTCCGCCTAAGATGTTTACCCTGTATCGGTCAGTTTAAAATATGCTTATATTCGTCAAGGTTAAAAATTTGAGTTAAATACAGAGCAACAGGGTTTAGGGAAAATTAGGTCTTTCTTTGAACGCCATCTTTGCCCTGTGACAGATTTCCAAAAAATCTCTCGTGTGATTCACCAATCTCACAAAGCCGTTCAATCGAATAAAGCTGAAAGATATATATCTCTCAAAGACCAAAATCATTGAAAACCTAACTACGGAAAATACAACCAAAATATAGTCAACACTTAACTAACAAATTACATCTGGACTACCATAGCAATATCTCAAAGTAATAGTTTCACTTTAGCGCCCTAACACACACACAACATCATCGGTATAGTTAAAGAAAAGCGTTATCGCCTAGACAACTGCCGAACAAACATTATCTTACAGGCAGATGTCGCCACCCTTATTGCCGAATTAGAAGATGACTTATAACGTCTACTTTGTACCTTTAAAGTTTCAGTCTAAACTAAACATGGTCATATCAAAACCAAAACCAAATGCAGGAAGATTGACAAAGAAGATTAGACGATTAAACGAAATAATGTCTTTTAAATACTAAGGCAATAAATTTTCAAGACCAAGTAAGACATCACGTTAATAATGTTGTGAGAGTGTTTGGTCATAGAGCTGCTATATGGAAGAACGGCAATATCAGTAACAACTGCACATTACAAATACGAGTATATAAAACCTGCATAAGGCCGCTATTGATATATGATGTGGAATCAAAATGAAAAGGTAAGTGCAAACGAGAGAAACAAAAACACTAAGAACGAAAACGAACAACACATTACTCGATAGTAAGAGAAACACCGAAATACAAAAATAGTGCAAAGTTGATGGGAAGGGCAAGGAATTGTAGACGACACTACGTCTATACGTGCCATGTTCTCCACGAACGTTGGCTATCGTCGTAACTATTTGAACTTTGTTGCTTGCTCTCCTGAATAATGTAGCAGTGTTCACTCCATACAACTCGTTCTTTAGCCAGGAGTGTCTTCTCCGGCCTGGACCCCTCTTTCCTTCTATCTTGTCTTGTAAAATGTTTTGCAGGATTTTGTATTTGCTATTCCTCATAACGTGCCCAAGGTATGCTAATTTACGGTCTTTTATTGCTGACAAGATTTCGGTGTCTTTACGTAATCTCTTTAGTATCTACTGTGATGTTGCTTACCCTATCGGTCCAAGGTATTCTAAGAATACTCCTATAACACCACATCTCAAATGCTTCTATTTTTTTAGTAGTACAGGCAGTGAGGGCCCAAGCTTCCACTCCGTAAAGTAAGACCGAGAATGCATAGTATCGAAGCAGTCGTAGTTGTAAGTTTAGACTTAATCCCCTAGAACATAGTACCTTATTCATCCTAGCCTGTTCGATTCTTGCTTTGATTTCAGCGGAGTTGCTCCAGCTATTATTAACAGAGCATCCCAGATATTTATAATTCACAATCTGTTCTAGTTAAGATAATCTCTGAAACTCCTTTGTGGCGTGAATCTATAATTCATATTCTTATTTGGGTATAACGAACGTTTCGAGGGACAATCTGCCCTCGTTATCAACGATTAACAATTAGTTCTAGTTGTCTGCCTTTAACCGTTACGCTTGCTCTTAGATTCGCATTCCTGCTGATTACCATTACCTTGGTCTTATTAACATTCATCTTCAGCCCTGCTTCCATGCTTTTCTGGTTTACGCTCTTTACCAGAATCTGTAGTTCATCTTCACTAGTTGCTAAAAGCACAGTCTTGTCAGCGTAACGCAGGTTCTTTATTATCTCAATTATTATTATTATTATTATTATTACAATTCCTTCCTGTCTGTTTTCCAGAGCCGCTGTAAATATATTTTCTGAGTAGAAGTTAAACAAAACTGGAGACAGCACACAGCCCTGTCTTACACCCTTTTTTATTTATATTTCTTCGCTACGTCTGTTTCCTGCTCTGATAGATGCCGTTTGTCCCCAGTATAAGTTTGCGATAATTCGAACATCCTTGCTGTCTAATGCGATTTCCCTGAGAATGTCTATAAGTTGATCATGTTTGACGCAGTCAAATGCCTTCTCATAGTCGATAAAGCAGGCGAACACGTCGACTGAGATGCACTAGAACATGTAGTCCCATAAGCCTCTCTTGTGCCGAGTCCGCTGCGAAAGCCGAATTACGTCTCGCTAAGATGTTCACATTTTTGTAAATTCTGACATGGAGGATTTTCAATAAGACTTTTAAAACGTGGCTCAATGCTATTGTCCTATAATCGTTATGTGTTTTGGGAGAATTCTTTTTTGGCAAGAGGTTGAAAATGAATTTAAACCAGTCGTTTGGTATAATACCCGTATTATATGTACATCATATTGAAGAGATCTGGTAATATATCTAGGGCTTTGTGTCCTCTTAGAAGTTTCAGTATTTCCGCTAGTATTTTATCTGAGCCTGTCACTTTCCTATTTTGGGTGTTTTTTTAAGCGTTTTCAATTTCGACTCTTAAGATTGGTGGTTCTTCTGTTGCATTAAAATTTGGCGGCATTTCTATAGGATTATCATCATAAAGTGAACTTACGTAGTTCTTCTAGCTGTTCAGTTGTTCAATAAGGTCATGTATTATATTTCCTGTGAGATCATAAAGAAGTCCGTTGTATATTTTCTTGTACATACCTGCAGGCTCTTTAACTTTTCTATGAAGGTTAAATGTGCCATGTCTTGACTGGAGTTCTTCTACTTCGTTTCTACATATGGTCTTATGTATTTCATTATACTTTTGCTTGTCTCTTGTTTTTTTTGCTCTCCTTTTGTCCATCAGTACCAGGATCTCCTCTGTCATCCACGGTTTTTTCTTTTTTTGTGTTTTATATTCACAATTGTTATTGGCTGCCGCTAGGAGTAAGGTTTTGCCTTGTTGCCATATTCTTTCCGTTATTTCCTGATGATTTCTGCTCCTAAGCATGGTTTCTGACAGTTCTTCAATTATGGCCTCTTTTACGGTTTCATCTTTCAGCTTTTCGCTATCTACTTTCACCTGTATACGAACTGAGTAAAGTTAGCCTAAGTATCACAGTTTAGGTTAATCACCTGTAACTCCGTCAAATCACCTCGTCGTAACCAGGAAACATACACAACGTAGGCACATACACGAGCTAAAAGCAACAAGGGTATGCACCGTTACAATACCATATGTCTACAACAGTGACTGCGCAAAATAGGAAATCACAAGTAAAATGTTTAATACTAAAGTATTGGCTCCCCTATTAATCCTAGAGACAAAGTGTAATAATAAAAGTTTTGGAAGCCGTTTTAACCTGCCAAATTCAATTATTTTTGTCGCGTACGTGTGCGTATTTGATAAAGAAATATTTGGACTTCCCATCCGGAGCGCAGTTTGTAATTGGTAACACAAGGCAAACATGTCGCATACGATAACCTGTTCTGGTCCGAATTTCCAATGGCGGCTACGTGCAATTATACGCAACAACCCCAGGGTAGATTTCCTACAAGTGTGTTTTATTCTATATCTCCACAGGTAATGCCTGTCCTCCAAAAAGAAGTGAAGCTTGATCTTTATTCCGCCCTCCAGATTGAATGTGGCTTCGTATACGCTACCTTTTTAACTATCACGGGCGCTCTCTCACACTTACAGTATCGAAAATTTTAAACTGCGATTACGTCGGAATATCCTAACCAACGGGCTCGCATTTTGAAACGACTGTAGCTTGTTGGAGCGGCACATAATCTGGCGCGGCAAATTCGCGCACGTATGACTAAAGGAGATTTCTGGCCGTAGACATGTCAAAAATTTCGCTACAAGCCCGCCTTCTGGATTCTGGATTAAAAATGGAGGGTGAGTTACCTCACACGCACTTAGGCCGCATTAAGTGGGCCCATTGTGCTACCTCCAGCAGCTGTCCAAGTTGGGTATCACTCAAGCCATCAAATCTTTTGAATGTACTTAAGGACGACCGCAACTGGAGTGTTGCTAATTCTGACCATATCGGGCCAGAAGTCCTCCAACATGGATCCTCTGACTTTTGCGAGAGCTGGACAGTGGCCCAGAACGTGTTCTGCTGTCTCGTCATCCTCGTTGCATCCGCGACAGTTTGGGCTGTCCACCAGTCTCATCCTGTGCATATGTTGGTTTAGAGTGCAGTGTCCAGATAGGATACCCACGACTAGTCGAAGGTTCCTTCAGGACAGTTGCAAGCAATATTTGGTTGTCTTTGGCGAGGGCGCTGTAATAGCAGCCCGTTCTTGACGACAGCTTTGCATGTTAACCCATCTTCGTATGAAGCTGTTTAAGGTTTCTTGATAAAGCATAGAGCTTAATATTGTCAGGGATATAGGGATTACGGGTTCTGGCCCCCAAAGAAGTTGTCCGGAAGCCAGTCTCGCAGTCTCATCAGCCTCCTCATTGCCGTAGTTACCGTCATGTCCTTTCACCCATACACGAGAAACAACATTATTTTTTGAGATATCTTCGAGAGCTTCACGGCACTGCAGTACCACACCTGACGTAATTGTGCAACTCTCCAGGGCTAGTAAAGCGGCTCTACTGTCACTGAAGATACCAATACATTGATTCTCGATTTTCCTTTCAAGAATTGCTTTTGCACCATGCATTATTCCAATTACTTCCGCTTGGAAGACAGTGGCCATTTTGCCTAGTGGTATGCTTTGCCGGAGGTTCAGATCGTCAGCGAAAACTCCGGCACCTGTTCCGTGCTTTGTTTTAGATCCATCAGTAAAGATGGATAAATCTATATGCTGGGTAAACCCGGCATTTTCATAAACGTTAAATTGTCTATTGAAGGCATATTGAAGAGGGAGGTAGTCCACCATGGCGTCCAGAAGAAGGATCTTGTCGACGGCCTCATTCAGAATGCGGGTATGCCTGCCTCCCTTGCCTGCTGTGTGCCACAGCCCTTTGTAGCGCAGCCTCAAGGCCGCCCTTATGGCTACTTCCTCCACAAAAAGATCACGTGGTGGAAGGCATAAGATCACCTCTAAAGCGGCTGTAGGGGTTTGAGCGTATAGCACCTGTAGAACTAAGACAGGCAAGACGTTGCACATGTCCTAGTTTACTTGCTGTCGTAGGCTGTCTGACTCTGGGCCACCAGACAAGTGCTCCATAACGCCACAAGGTAATTCGGGGGGAGAGTCCCCAGGATTTACCTAAAGCGCAGCGACACTGCCAGAATGCCATGCATGCTTTTTCAGTTTTAACTTTTAAATGTTTTTCCCAATTCAGCTGTCTGTCAAAAATAACTCCCAAGTATTTGATATTGTCTAAAAAGCTGAGAGAAGTGTTGAATAGGAGAGTTCTACGTAAAGGCCCACCTTCCTTTTTTTGTGAAAAGTACCATTTCTGTCTTTGAAGGATTGACAGAGAGTGACTGTTCATTACACCATGTTTCTGTTATTCGAAGAGCTGTCTGCATCAAGTTACAGAGCGTGCCCTCGAACTTGCCAGTAATGAGGATGACGATGTCATCCGCATATCCAGTAGTATAGAATCCAGCATCATTGAGTGTGCTTAGAAGGCTGTCTACCACTGTATTCCACAGTAGTGGAGACTGAACCCCCCCTTGCGGAGAGCCCTTCGTCACAACACCTCTAATGGAGTTGTCTCCTATATTAAATTGTACTGCTCTCATCGTAAGCATGTGTTTTATCCATTCACAGAGAGTGAGTGCCACACCATGCCTGCGTAAGGCAGAGTTAATGCTCTCAAATGGAGCATTGTCAAAGGCTCCTTCAATATCAATGAAAACTCCCAGAGTGGACATTTTATTGTCTAGCGATCTCTCAATACGGTTCACTACAGCATGTAGCGCCGATTCAGTAGATCTCCCTGAGATATATGCGTGTTGGTTCAGGTGCAATGGGTGTAAAGCCAGCATCCTTTCTCGTATTTCTATGTCGCAAAGAGTCTCAAGCGTCTTTAGTAAGAAGGATGTGAGACTAATGAGACGATATGAGTTGGCCTGGGTATAATCCGTACGCCCTGGTTTAGGTATAAAAACTACCTTCACTTCTCTCCAGCTCCCCGGTATATATCGAAAAGCGATACATGCCCGGTAGATAAGCACCAGTTGAACAAGCATCAGGTCCAGTCCCCACTGTAGTAGGGCTGGAAAGATACCGTCCACTCCTGGCGACTTGAAAGGGAGAAAGGAGTTTATAGCCCAGGTTACCTTGTCACCCCGTACGACCTGGTTTGCCATATTCCAATCCTCCTCTGTGGGAGGTGGGATGTTGGGTCTTGGCCATACATTGTCAGGGGTGACAATACAGCCTGGAAAATGTGTTTGAATTAGCACTTCCGCTGTCTCTTCGGGTTTGGTTGTAAAAGAACCATCCCCTCGCTTGAGACAGCCTGGCTGTTGGTTTTGATCCTTAGAAAGGATCTTCTTCAAACCGAGCCGCGGAGGCAGTGGTCTCTATGGAACTGCAAAACGTTTTCCAAGAGTCCCTCTGTCTCTGGTGGATTTCTTTTTTGTATAAACGTTTTTGGTCTTTATAGACCTCCCAGTCACTAGTAATTCTAGTTCTTTTTGCTTTGTGAAAGAGTTTGCCCAACGTTGATTTCATCCTGTCGAGTTTCGGACACCACCAGGAGGTTGTGCGACTCGCTTTGGATATCTTCAAGGGGCATGACGATTCTTAAGATTGTAGGATCGAGTTCTGCAGGATATCCACACTGATTTGCAAGTCCTCTACCTGATCAATCTTTTCTGGGAAAACCGAATCCGCCAGATGAGCTTCCAGATCTGTCTTGTAAGATAGTCTGTCAGTCCGCCTAGGGTTTCGATATTGTTTTGGTTGAGCTATAGTTCCAGATAATTTGAAACAAAGCCATTTGTGGTCTGACACAGGCACAGCAGGTGATACCTGCCAGCCCACAATATTATTGGAAATATCTGAAGAGGCCAGAGTGGTATCAATCACGGTATGGCTACGCGTTGTGACAAAAGTTGGTTCACATCCACGGTTCAGTATTTCTAAGTTTGTACTTATTAGGGACTCAAGTAAAAACCTACCTCCGATGTTAATGCCACTGCTACCCCACAAAACGTGGTGAGCATTTGCATCACAGCCAATAATTAGGTTTTTGTTGTTCCTCTCACAGTAGTTTACCAATTCGATCAACTCCGCGCTAGGTGGAGGGTCAATTGAGTCACTGGGGAGGTATACCGATGCAAAAATGACATCTTCCTTCCCTTCGTTTATATTACAGCTCATCTGTATCGCCGTAATGTCACTCGTACAGAGGTGTGGCAAAGCAAAGGCTTGTAAATGCTTGGGACAGTAGATTCACGTCCTTGGTTTCTCATGGGTGCTATCTGTAAAAACAGTGCCATTACGGTTAATTAATCCACAGATCTTTGATTTTACAATCCAAGGCTCTTGAATTACTGCAAACAGTGTCCTGCTGGCTGTCAACTGTCTGCGTAGAGTAACAGCAGCCTCTCGACAGTGTTGCAGGTTAATTTGTATGATGTTTAGTCCAGGTTGGGTGGACATGAGGTCGACAATAAATTATTCGACCTTTGCGGACGACCCGGACCCTAAAGGCATACTCATCAGCTTCCTCTCCTCCTCAAGAGTATCCATTGGGGTGGGGGGTTGTGAGGCTTCTCCTTCAGATGGCTGCTGTGGTAGCAGCGGCTCTCCTACTGGCGGTGGAGTGGTATCCGAGGACGCACCCTGGTCTGCAACAAAAAGGGGTTTAGGGGTATCTGTAGACGCACCCTGCCCTGGGGGGTTGGAGTCTGAAGGTGCATCTCCAGGCCTCTGCATTTTTCATTTTAAAGTTGTAAACTGATAGTGCAGTTTACTATCTTTACTTTTGACTGCTGTTTCAGCCTCTTGGTTTAGCCCAAAAACTAGGAGTCTGTCAACTGGCTCCTCCTTTTCGGCTGTGTGGAAGAGGGGCCAGTCGCGAACACCTATCCGGGGGGTCTGGACTGCTAGGCGGTGAGTAACAGTCTCCGTAGATTCAAGTTTTCCTGGAATCCACAGAGCTGCCTTTGCCAGCCTGGCCAGCCGATCCACCTGGACGACATTGAGACGGGCGCCCTCCCATAAAGTGGGCAGGTTTTACACTGCTTCTGTTAGCCACTTCAGGGTCTGGTCATCCTCGCAGGTGATTCTGAGAATCTCTCCGGAGTATTCCCTGCCCTTAAAAGTGGGTGCAATTTGGCCTTCAGCTAGGGCGAACATGTGGTTGTCCAGAGCCAACAGCAAGTGGGCTTTTATCAGGTTCGCTTGGACCTGGGTGATCTTACCGAGTGGGGTCCTTAGATCCACGATGGCCACGCGGAGGTGCCTCGTAAGGGCCTCTTTGTAACCACCTGTCCTTTCGGTTACCTTTTGGTCTGGTTTGACCTTCTTTTTCGGATTAGAGGTGGAGGACGTGCTTCCATCCGATCTAATCATTTTACTTGTGGAGGGTGTAGGCCTACCGAAACCAACCGCCTTGGGGCTAGCTCTGGGAGCCAGTCCCTTGGTAATGGTTGAGGAGGGCCCACGTCCCTTCCCACTTCTATCCTTCATTTTGCCTAAACCTGCCACCTTAGGATTAGCTTCAGGAGCCAGCCTTTGGGTGGAGGTAGAGGCAGTAGCGCCGGAGTTCTCTGCGGCTAAGCGAGCTTTCCTCCTGCGCTTCTGTTCGGCACCAGAAATCCTCTTCCTCTTTGGAAGCGTCTGTCGCTCCTCCTCTATCATTTGCTGCTGCTGTTGCTGCTGCTGTTGTTGCGGTCCTGCTTGAGGGGTATCCGAAGACGCGCCCTGTACGGTTTCTTCAAACTTCTTATCATCCATGCTGAAAGAAAGAATTCATCTCCCTAGCTCCCCACCCACCACGGAGCCCAACAAGGGGACGCCGAACTTTGACGCCAAGGATACTAAGGAGATATAGTTCCCAGAGGTGAGTTGCACACGAGCAGGCACCTTTAGGCGAGCCCTAGGGTATCAGAAACCAGAACCCCTAGGGTAAGGTCCCTAAGGGACCCACTACATGCCCCTTCACCCCCAAAGAGCTCATCCTCCAAAGAGATGTGTTACTGCGCTCCAGGAAACCAAACCGTCCCAGAAGCAGCTCAATCCCCAGGATCCCTTCATCCAACCGACACGGGTCGCCTCGCACGGCACAAACACGAGGGTAATCTAAAATCCTGTGAAGTTTATTGAGCGGCCACAACTCAATGAAGAGGGGGGATGGTCCGCGGTGGCAGCTTTCGTTCCATCACACAGGAGTTAGGGCCCGGGATATGCCTACTAGCTAACCACTAACCTTGATTCGGAGGACCTCGGCCGTTCTCCTATCCGCCACCTGGAGACGCGCTCGGTAGGTGTCCCAACCCCTGAGAAGCCCGACTTCACAACGCCAACGTGAAGACGTAATTAAATGTACCTGAAAGCTAATAGCCACCACTCCGAATGACTTTCACAACCCGGCTAAGTATTTAAATTCGACAGAAACGACGTAATGTGCTTTTAAAGAAAAAATCTTGCTGTAATTAAGTGAAATTGGCGCTGAGTATTAGCGGCACGCAGGGCCGTACTAAGATATAATGTCTGCAGAAAAAATATTCATTGTAGAGCAAGATTGAAATGAAAAGACACCACCAGCGTCATAGCTGCGCTAAAGTTGATTTTGTGTCGGACGGGTCCATTACGTAAGTAAAGTTGTAACCTTCTCTTTGACAGTAGCGTCGGCTAAATATATTTCTCGGCATTTATAAAGTTTTCTACCTGGATCGCAAAACGCGGACAAACATTGGCTGTTTACTGTTTTCTAAGTTTTGTTTGTGAGCTTTGTTCGATTAAGCGTGGCGCGTGTATTTTATTCTGTAGTTTTTATAAATTTTCTGAATTGCGATGTTGTGAACCCTTTTCAAAAACAAATAAACGCTGCAAATGACTGAAGGTTAATGATAGCCGTTGGCGCATATGACGTCACTTACTGGTGTCTTCTCATCTCAAGCCTGCTTTTATTGCAGAAAGCTGAAAAGTAACATAGCAATGTGATTATATGGATTTTACATTTTTTTTGCAAATATTAGGGATAACGACACTCTAAATAAAAGTTTCCTCGACGAAGATTGGTTTACAAGTCGGGGCTTTATGAATTCACAAAATATACGAATGTGATGATGATTTCGGAGGCTTTTACGGTCTTTGTCATTATGTTCATTACATAATACGAATGTGAAGTTATCTTAACCGATATTTTTATTGGGCGGCTTTGGTGTAGCCAGTCATCGGTTAATCGGTCTTTTTTAATGGCACACTCATGGAGGAGCGTTGTCGAGAAGACACTTTGGAGTCATTTATTAGCTCAATCAGACGACGATGACTTCTAAGACGATTTTTTCCAACAGGATAACATTCCAATCCGTGAAATCAAGAGAGTATGTTGATAAGCCATGTAGTAGTGCTCGTATAATTTGCCCCCCGCGTTCTTGTGATTAAGTAAATGCATCTGGACTTCTTGCTTTGGTCATATCTAGAAACACCATACTTGAAAAATGGGTTGATACCTCGGAAGAACGAATTATTACGAAAGTAAAAGAATTAATTAAATTTATTGTCAAATACCATGATTACAGGTTAAACAAAAGTTTTAAGGAGTAAATATGTTGCCAAGTTTTCCCAATGGTTGATAGTAAATGTTGAGATGCCGCCTATTAGATCTAGCCCATCAAACAATAAATTAGCATTGTCATTGCAATGCACAAAAGTTGTATACTGATATGATCATTAAATGATAAAGCATTCAATAACTACACAATAATAAAGCAGCTTAAAATAATGTTCCTAAAAGGAGTGATGGTTTCGTTTTATCATTGGAATTTCGGTTACTTACAACGGTATTTGCAATTCAATTGTAAATAGTCCAGTTTTGATTGCACTTGTAATACATATTAGTCAAGACTTATCTGAAAGAAGTAATTATTATTATAAGATGTAATATAAAAGTTTAATTCTTACATATATGGTCATGTAATTAAAGAGATACACAATGTAAAACTGTTACCCAAAAATATGGTGTATGACAATTAGAAAAGTCATAACAAGTAATAAAAGAAAACTATATTATTATTTGTGTTTGATAACTATTGGTTTTGGTGGGTAGTTTTAAAAATAAACAGAACAAATGGAATGTATCAAAATATAAATTGAATTGAGACAAGTCCCAATTAAAACTACATTTAAGAGTCAATTTTAGATGTTAATGTACTGGTATTACCTATTTATATTGTCATACACCTAAAGAGTGTGATAGACAAATATTAGTGTGAAATTAAAAACTTAGTGAGTGCATCGATTACTACTACACAAGGATGTGCTGCCAAACACAAAGAGGATAGCTGTAGCAAAGATCTGGCCTATAGAAGATTATAGAACATAAAGAGCTCGAAGATAGACGCTTACAAGGTGAGTCTATTAACTTTCGACTTAAAACAAGACACATATAAAAGGAAAGTAATAATATAAAATATATCTGCTACTTACAGAGTAATTAAAATTGAATTCAATTGAATCATAAATTAGATAACAATAATATATATATAAACAGACAGTAATATTAATCTAAAATTTCTCTTCTTCTTCCTCTTGTAGGCCAGGGGCCTGTTTTAACCACAAAGTGGGCCTATGAGCCCTCTTTGCCCTTAGGCCGGGTATGTGGCTTACCCGTCGAAAGTGAGGAAGAGTTCCCTTGTTTAGGGGTTAACGAGTACCGCAAGTGTTAGCGTGGTAGCCAGGGAGCCTACGATTTTTATAATCCTTCTAGATTCGGCCGGGATTCGAACCCGGGTCGGCTGCCTGAGAGACGAGCATTTGCTCGCGGGGCCATCCGCAATCTAAAATTTATTTAACTAAAATTAAGTATTTATCACATATTATTAACAAAGGTGTTAAACGTATTATAAAGGCTAGACCACAGCAATACATTAGGTACTTTAAGGTCAAGGTTTGCTTTAAGGTATCTTAGTTTTCGCAATACACAGGGTGGTACGAACAAAAGAAAAAAACCAGAAAAAATTGTTTTCCGGAGTAGGTAACTGTGACTTCACATTTGAAACCTTGCTTTAATTCTAAGCACATCCTTCAAATAACATATTTGTGTATTTTTAAAAATAACCTTGTGTATTAAGGAAAGTGAGATACCTTAAAGTAAATTTATTATCAGATACCACAAGGAGGTACAGTTATCCTTAAGTTTCGACCACCTAGCAACCAGGAAGTTACGTGAACCGAACTTAGTGTTAAAGAATAACATTTATTGTGTCCGACGTGAAAAAACAAGTATCTTAAAAAAATTAATAACAAATGACCCAAACAGCAAAAACATCAAACCTACAAAATAATAATAAAGAAGGAAACTTCAACAACTTTATTCTTAACATTTGTTAAGTATAACATTTCAATAAAAAAATTAAATTGTTGTGAATTCTTGTTGATGTTCGGATATTTTGTTTTTAAACTTTTTGGAAGATATAGTTCGTTTTCTTGGTTTGCAACCTGACGTCACTAATGAACTCACATTTACTGAGTGCACGTATGTCTTTTATATTTTCATGCATAGCCATTACTCATAACCTCAAAATGAGCATCTGACACATGTCGTTGGCAAACATAAATGTCAAATTTCAGGTAAAAAAAGCGTTAATAAACAATTTTCTGTCCTATTGCAGTCAAAGTCCCAGATAACATAATAAAGTTACCCACGAAAATGAACAGGAAATGAGCAGTTTATTTAGAAAATGTATTAAAATAAACATCATTAGAAATCGTCTTCAGAAACCTCTAGATCTGAAGAACTGGAATCTTCTGTTGTGTTGATAACGACCGGGACAATATCTCCAACGTCTATTACTCTCTGATTCTCCCAAGCTGTGGTTATTTCCTTCTGGCAGTGGTCGGTATAATTCTTCCAATGTTCCACTGACACAGACTCTAAGGCAGCATTCCAAGTTTTTAACACAATTTTATCTGTTGACGCAGATGTAGAGGATATCCTGCTATCATACAGTCGTTTACACTCCGACCACACCATCTGTATTGCATTAAAATGGCAATGATATGGTGGAAGGCGCAGGATTTTATGCCCAAACTGTTTTACCCACTCGTCAAGATGATAGATTTTATTTGTGTTCCTGTGCTGCTTTACTGTGTTCCATATAGTATCTTTCATGGCGCATTCTGAAAAGTCTATGTTCTTCTTTTGCAACCATTGTATTAATTTTGCCTTTGTCCATGACTTATTGGGGATTTCGAATTCTAAACCAGAATGATAACTAGCGTTATCAATTATTATAAGAGATCTTGCTTCTAAATTTGGAACAAGTTTTTCTTTAAACCACTTTTCAAAATTTTGTCGATTCATGCTGTCGTGATAATCTTCTTTTTTTGACCCACTCTTAAACACTAAACTAGCATTTCTAACAAAACCATTTTTGTTTCCAGCATGTACTATGATATAACGAGACCCTTGCGAAGTTTTTTGGCATGCAGTTGCCAATGTACCATCCTGCCACTGCATACGAAATGAACCTTTGCTGAAAATCCATGTTTCATCTACAAATACCGGCGTAAAGGGATGTTCAGAATTCAAATTATTAATATATTCTCTTAAAAATGTATTTCTTTTAAAAAGTATATGAGATTTTTCCATCAAAAATCTTCTGTTATCACCTCTTTGCCATTTGAAACCAATTATTGTTATATATTTATGTATAAACGATCGTGAAAGGACATGCTCCCCACAATATTCCTCATTCATTCTATTTTGAATTGTATTTAGAGTTCCATGTTTCTTTTCGGCATACATTTTATATACAACCTCTCTGATCGAACTAGTAGCTGTATCTTCATGGATTTTCTTTTTGTGTTTAGATGTTGATTCTGCCACGTGTTTCTTATAAGCACTGTCAGTAGTCACGCCTTTACTTTTAATTTTTTTAACCGTACTTTCACTTACTCCTAAAGCTTTACTGGCTCGAACGCACACGTTCTCAAATTCATACGGTGCACCCAAATCTTTCTCCATTTGAAAGAAAGCAATTACGTTTTCTACAAGTTGTTGCGCTTGTTCGCTGAGTCTGGGTGTTTTGCTCATACTGCGTATATAATATGTATTGTAAAGTTATTTTATTACAAACCCACAATTAAACAGGTTGACACTGACTTAAGAAAAGTGACATGTAAATATCTTCATATTTGACAATAAAGCGCTATCTGATTATAAACAGACACGATCTTTCTTAACCTTTATTGTTTCACTCGTTTCAGTTAAGAGAGTTAAAGATAAAAAATAATGACGTCAGGTTGCAAACCAAGAAAACGAACTTTAGCTGTGTTGTAACGCCTAGTTTCAATTTTATTTCAAAAGCGCGTTAATGCATTTAATACCGACTTTCAGACCACCTTATAGCTATGTTTTGTAGAAAAGGAATTCAGTTGATCGCAGCAAGTATTTGCATTCAGAGATACCACCTGCAACATTTTCTTGTCGCGGCTTGTTTGTCGAATTTTCGATCCGAGCAGGCTGTTGAAACAGTGGAATAGCTCCGAGAGGCCGTTCTTGTTTTCAAGCAAGCAAGCCGCTTGCAGCAATGGTTTTCGCGAGGCGCATTTAGCTTTGGTAAAGGTATTCTTCTAATTTTATTTGTTCGTATTATTTTTCATTATTTAGGCTGGATTGTTCTGCGCCTGCGATCATCGAAATCGCTGCGATGCAACTTCTACAATTAAGCCGTGAACATCATCGGTAAGAATGCTTCTGCTAGATTATTTTTAATATCTAGGGGCTCACAGTACAGCTACTGAGGGCTTACATGCAGCAACCTTGAGCTATCGTTTTGGCTCTTATGAGGCTTATCCTGATTTCGCTTCTGTACGTAGTCAGGAAATCCAGTTATGTGCTGCTTCCTTTTGATGCTACCTTTTTTGCCTTGAGTCTTTATGGAAAAATGCAACGAAGACAATCTCCCTTCCGATTGCTGGAGTTCAGCCATTAATTAATTGTAAGTGCATGCCCTTATCAACATCTTTTTTAAACGACAAAGGCATTATGCCGCAAACTATGTCAGTTCCTACTAAGATATTAGCAACTCAAACTGAACGTGCCAAATCAATCTTTTGGCTCAATTGTTTATTACCGCTAAAGAGCAAGTACTTAAATATTTCGAAATTGCTGAAATGGCGAGTATACTGTATCTCAGATAGCGCCCTTGGCGTTGTACGTTTATGTCAATTGCGATAGCACAGGTGTTAGCCTGATGTTCGAATTTAAGCTATAACTATCCAGTTGGGAAATGTTGCTTGAATGGAAGTTTTAAACTTGTTTGTGCCGTCAGTTTTGTCCCGATATACAATTACATGTGTGTGTAACTGGGTGACCCCAACTTTTGAATTATTTGTTCCTTAATTGAATATTAAATATTCTTTTGACTGTTGCTGTTTGTATTTGTTGTTGTTCGCATTACTACAGTTAGATTGTGGTATGCAGCTAAGCTTACAAGGTAGGTGTTGATTTATTTTGTTAGCTAGGTTTGTTTGACGAGGAGTGTTCAAATTTAAACAGGAATGTTTAATTTAAAACCCCATCTGAAGGCAATGCTAAAAAATAAATTATTTAAAGGTTAGCCGTGACTCTTGTTAACATATTCATGGCAATTGTTTTGATATAATATTATTTTGACAGTTACAGTTACGATGTCTGAAAGTTCTGTTCATTGTAGCGTGGAACAGCGTATAATAATCAAATTTCTTGCAAATGAAGGCGTAAATTCGACTGAAATTCTTACAATACTGAGAGCACAATATGGCGATGAATGTTTTTCAAAAAGTCGAGTGTTTGAGTGGTCAAAATTCTTTAGAGACGAGAGAACGCATGTAGCAAATGAGCCTCATGTACGGCGAGCTACACTTCAGTTAATCGTCAAAATGAAGAAAAAGTTAATGCCCTTATTCAGAAAGACAGCCGGGTAACAGTTCGTCAAATGTCTCAAAATCTACAAATTAGTGTCGTAAGTGTTGAAGAGATCATAAAAAGCAAGTTGAAGTATCGTAAGGTGAGTGCCAGGTGGATTCCGCACTTGTTGACTGAAGAACACAAGTTGAATCGTCCTCATTCTACTGCAAGAACAATTGAAACCATAAACAAACTTCAGTGCGACCTTCTTCGGCATTCAGCACACAGTCGTGATCTTGCTCCCTCTGCTTTTTATTTGCTTAGCCCATGAAAAGAATTTTTAGCCGGGAAAAGATTTCAGTCACATAATGACGTTATCGCAGCTGTTCAGGACTGGGTACGCATGCAACCCAAAGACTTCTTCCAGCAAGGTATTAGTAGTAATGCGACATGGAAACTGAAGCACCTGTCAATTATCCGATTAATTAATCCGCGAATTAAATTGATTGACCTAATTAAATCCGCGAGTTCCGCGAATTGACCTAATTAATTTTTGCGGATTGATCTAATTAATCACATATGAAGTTTGATATTTAATTTTGATATGTGCTACTGTTTAAATTACGCAGCGGCCATTTTTAATTTGCTTCTGGAATTACGCGGCGGCCATTTTCAATTTCCGCAATTTTATGTTAATTTTTGGTCAACATACATATATTTCCATCAAAAAGTACAAGAACTTCGTAATAAAAATAAACAACGAGTCTACGTAACTGAAGTTTTGTTTGTCGAAATGATTGTATCTGAATATTTTTCAATGAAATTGCTGTTTTTATTCAAAGCTTACTAAAATTGCAACAAGTTAGAGTAATGTACTTTGAAAATTATTATTAAATTGTCATTTCGATGCCGACCCTCGCCAAAAGCTAGTGATTTATTTTAAATTTGACTGGTGCGTTTTATAAAAGGTGTGCTTCAAAGTAACTAAGACGCCAATGAGCCTACGTAACTAAAATTTTGTTTATCGAAATGCTGGTGACAGAAGATTTTTCAATAAAATTGCGTGTTTTATTCAATTTTATGTTAATTTGGGGGTCAACATACATTTTTGAGCGATGCAATTTATAAAAAGGGTAAAACATTTGCAAAATTATGCTTAGAAATAACTCTAAAACTGTTTTTTACATCATTTTCGTTATTATAAATCAGTTTGTAAAACAAATTGTGATAATTTTGTAAGTGAAATGATGTGGGATGACGTATTTTTTATCGCTTATTGAATAAAAATTTTGTTTTTGTATAATTTCAAGTGACATGATGTCAGTTTTTGTAAATTTTAAGTGAAATTATGGTGTCAGAACATTTTTTTCAACAAAATTGCGTGTTTTTATTCAAAATTATGTTAATTTGTGGTCAACATACATATATTTCCATCAAAAGTACAAGAATTTTTGAATTTTGTTTCTCGAAATGATGGAGGCAGATGATTTTTTCAATGAGAGTTGAATAAAAATACTGTTTTTGTAGAATTTTATGTGACGCGATGTGGAAATTGTAACATTATATCGAAACCCCAACAACAATTTTTAAAATTTAGTCATTCTCAAACATTTCGTTAGTATAGACACTGCATTCGTAGACCTGCTAGGGTTCCGTGGAGAGAAGAAACAGTTTATTCCGAAAGAAGTCGCTGTTTTCGTTAAAATGTTCTAAATACCAATTTACATTAAGTTGTTATATACAAATTGACAGTGAAAAATATGTACATTTACAATAGCATAGTTTGGTTCTTCCACTTTGCCAAAAGACCCATCTTGTAAACGCAAAATAACTAAAAGTTTTACGGATTTACAATGCGTTGCATTTTATTTACTCAACACTTTTCGAGATTTTTTATAGTAATATATGTATAACATAAGTTACAGATATTGTAAATATAAATTATACTTACATATAATATATTTTATACAGAAGTCTAACAACTCCATACCGTTTGGAAAAAAACTCACAATTAAAACTTACAATTTTATTTCAAATTCTTATGAAAATGTTTTATGTAGAACAGATATTAACAAACGACGAGTTAGCAAGCCTAAGTAATGGGTGTTTGACTTTATATTTATTCTTTTTATTTTATAACTTTTCTGTGATGCGCCAATCATTTTTAATACCTTTCGCTAAATTGTTCTGAGCTGAAAATATTGTGCAATAGGTTTAAAAGGACAAACATTCGGACATATACGACATGACTCGGATATCTTCGGACTCATACCTTTGAAAAGTAGTTGAAAATGCTGTAGTTAAAGCAACTCAACCTGACTTTCGTACCTATATGAGACGGAAGACTTCGGCGTGACGTAATCAAATCCAAAAATGGTCGCCTCGGATTTCGTGGTTTAAAATAATTATTCACGTGTGGCTAGGGTTCAAATCCGACTTGGGGCCGACGCAAAAAGCTTTTTTTAAATTAAATAAATGCGAGCGAGAGAGAACAACTGTGATGAGTGAGACGGAAGACTTCAGCGTGACGTAATCAAATCCAAAAATGGCACAGCGTAATTATAAAACTCAAGTACGAAATAAAATAATGTCTATTTATTTTAAAAGCGACAAAAATCATATGAACCAATTCGTTATAAAATCGCAAAACGTCTAATATATATAAGGTTCACACAGGATGACTAAATAGAAAGTCGACCCTCGGGGTAGGTTGGTGTTTGCGTTTTCCGAGCAGGCTTCGACAGACAACCGCGGTCAAAAATAATACATTTGAATAATTCAGCTCGTTTATTTAAATTCTATTATAAAAAGCCTAATTAGAAAAGTTTGCTTGAATTTTATAGAGGATCCAACAGTTGTAGGCCAAATCTCTTGTCCGCGATACGACAGGGAACGACATGTTTGGCCAATTGATAAAAATATCATAATTAATCCCAGCAAAACCACTTATGAAACCAGTTTTTTAAAATTATCATCAGGCTTTTAATACCCTACACGATGTAATACAACTGCTATAATTTAAAATTTTCAAGAAATATTTAGTTTTAAAATATGGAAGCGTGACGTCAGAACAGTGAAATGGCGTTCTGATCAAACCCTTTAAATCCCGTAGCGCTCCGTGGTGTAGCGGTAAACACGGATGTAAGCTTAATGTTGATGTTAACGTAGCGGGTTCAAATCCGAGTCCTCCAGTTTTAAATTAAACATCCATCCTGTGAATGCAAGTGAGACAACCAACGCCCCATGGGTACCAGAGAGAGACAGATTTGCCAATTTGAAATTCAAAACGGGCGCTAAATTAAAATTAAAACGGCATCCGAGAAAAGTGCGCGCGCAGAAAACCAAGATGGCCGACCCCCGGAAAGTTTAAATTAAAAAAATTGAATTTAAAAAAAATCTGAAAAATTTCAAATTCAAATATTCTCGCGAAAATTGAAAATGGCCGCCGCGTAACACCGGAAGCAAATTAAAAATGGCCGCCGCGTAATTTAATCAGTAGCTAATGCGTAATTTAATCAGTAGCACATATGAAAATTAATTAGATCAAACCGCGAAATTAATTAGGTCAAACCGCGGATTTAATTAGGTCAATCCGCGGATTTAATTCGCGGATTTGATTAGGTCAATTAATTTGATTGCTCCAATTAAGGTGTCGCCCTACTACTGGTATTAAAGAGCTTCCAGATCGATGGAACAATTACATCGCTAGGCAGGGAGATTACATCGAAAAGTAATATAGTTTTCATCGTTGTAATATTGTAATAACTTTTTTTATAAATAAATTCTTGTTTAAATTTGAACACTCCTCGTATATGTTGTGAGTATATGGCGCCCAATTCTTTTATTAATCTACTGTTCGATTTAAAAGCCCAAATAATTTTTTAACCTGGTTCTTACACCACACCATATTCTGCCGAGAGTTAAATGAGCTACCCGAGGCCTTGTCAACCCTTCGTTTAAAGGTGGTACAGTGTTTGGTACTTTAAACCAAAAAATAGATTTATTAGCACTAATTTCGAATCATTTTTTTGTTGCTAAATAAGTGACACTGAATTTTGACGGTATAGCCTTAGCGTATCTGATCATAAGTTAATCTGAAGTATAATGCACAGGGTGGTAAAAAAAGGAAAAACAGAGAAAATTGTTTTTGGAGTAGGTGGTTGTGAGTTTGTATTTTACACCTTCTCTCTGAATTCTAAGCAACTTTCCAAAATAACATTTTTGTGTATTTTGAAAAATAAGTGTACTTTATTCTTAAACCATTTTCATATTTTTGAACCTCCCCCGTATACGAAAAGAGATATTTAAATTTTGGCAAGTGCATTTTGAGTTTTAGAAGATGCAGAGACTTTTATCAAAAACAAAATGTTCTAATAAATGGATAATAAAAAAGTTGCCTTTTTGTTACCTTTTATTCTGATGACGCTGTAGATCAATAACTTTATACAGTTAGAATGTTCTGCAGAATTTCAAACCGGTCCAGCGTTCTATTGATATAATAAAAATTATTTGTTTAAAACGACTTTGGAGCAGAATACTGGTCTAACGAAACGCAGATGAATATAGGAAATTTATGTTAAATCGTCTTATTTTGGACTCCGGAATCTGCGGTTAAGCCACTGCCACATATTTCGGGAACCTGCTGTATGTCTAAAATCTGATATCCGTTAATAAAGGAATAACATAAATTACAGCATACCTTTACCAGCATTCAGTAGCGTAACACTTTAGCGGAAGAGAAAGGTTTCCGAAATCGTAATGGCAACTTAAATTTATGACCATTCGTCGCATTATAAGATTACTATACTTAATGACTCGGATTTTTATATTTTTATACTAATTCAATTGTAAATATTTCGTTTATATAACACAAGATTGATTCGAATAACGCACGATTGTACCTGTTCTGAGGAAATAAATTCTTATCTTGGTTAGCCGATGTAAGAAGCGTAATATGAAACAGCGACCTTTTAGATATACCGCACCGATTATCGAATTTCACGACCAGGAACTCAGTAAGTTTACTAGAGCTATTTAAATGTAGGCGTCGAGCAGTGGAACAGCTGTATCAGAAATACTATTTTGTAACGCATATTCAATGGTATTATTTACTAATTTTAAAAAGTATACTTTATACAAACTTTTTAACTTCTTTCTATCCACAACAATTACTAGTTAAAACCTGTGCAGCTAAATAATATTTTATGTAAGATAGGACGGAATTGGTCACCTTTATACTTTATATTTGAGGGCGTAATGTGTCACTTCACGGCTCTAGGGCTATACAGTACTTTACGGCCCGACACTAGGTCTTGTATGTCAGTTTGACAAACAGTGACATCGTAAGTTGTCAGTATTGATAAAAATTACAAATCTGGTGTTAATTGCGAATATTTCGGTCTGTACATAATAGTTATTTATACAACCAGTAGCTAAAGTGTCACTTATTAGCTTTAGATACGAGTTGTATACATAATTTTTTCGACTACCACACATTTATGCTAAAAGAGATTACAAAACGTCAACGTCATTTTAAATTGAAAAATCATGTTAGATATGCTTTCATTGTTTTAAATTGAAAACTCACCACATTTAATAAACATTTTTATTTGAAACCGTCATTAAAGTACCTCGAAATCATCATTAAAATACGAGAAATCGGCATTAAAGTAATCCATTGTTTTACGACCTTTTCGTAGGTGGTGAGGCGACAGATAAACGTCAACCGACGTTACATAACCTACAAATGTTGGTTAAAATGTTGTAATTTCACGATTTCTCGATTTCAAATAAAACATAATGTACTCCTCGGCACTGAAGTTTGTTTTATCCCTCATGTAGTTTATTTGCCTTGGCCCTACGGACCTCGGCAACTAAATCCACATTCGTGATAAAAAGCTACACTTCAGTGCCTTGGTATACAAATTACTATTGACAAAAGTGTAAAATAAAGTAACAGATGTGTGCAATAATATTTATATTGCATAGTATGCAAAAGCAACATGCTTTTGACATATGGTAAGTGTCAAATAATGGCCTCCTTTAGGAAACGGTAGTCGAAAAAATGTTGTATGCACCTCGTGCATAAAGAACGTTTATGGCTATTGTGTTAAAGCCCGCGGCTACTCATTGTGCTAACATTTTTACGCCAGCTATAAACGCCTTCTTACGCTCTGCGTACATAATAGTATATTGCAATATAAATCCGGAAAGAATGTCATTGGAAAACGCATATGGAAGATGGAATACGAGTGGTAACAAGTGTTCCATTTACAAAAGTTTTCCAATGGTCGTTCCACCCGTTTTTTTCACATTTGTCATATTTAACCTATCAGTATTATGATCACTTGACAATAGAGTGCAGAACGTGTAGACATTAGAGTGCAGAATGTGTTAACATAAAAGTGCGCAAAGTAGTCACTTTTTGCACGCAAATGCTTATCAAAAATGAGTACATTCCAAGTAGGAAAATAACTATTATGTACGATCGGGTGGAATTGGTCACTTTATGCCTGATGTTTGAGACCGTAATGTGTTATTGTCATGTTGTCAACATTTATAAAAATTATAAATCTGCTTGTCGTGCTATAGCTTGCGGATAGGCTTTGGGTTCTTATTTTCACGCCGCCGGTCATAAACGTCCACTTACGGCCTTAGTATATAATAGTAGATTATGCAATGAGAGAGAGAAATTGCACTGAAGCAAAATAGCATTCTCTCCGAGTTGCATATACTATTTTTTTCACGTTGCAGGAAGATTTAAAACAAAAAACCTGTATTTTTTAAACGTCATTCATGACATTTTAGTTACAATTATTTTAAAATGAATAGCATATGGTAAATTTTTGGTGGCACTGTAAGTCATTATGACAAGAGCTCACAATTATGTCAAATTCGAGGTTAGCAGGTTAGGTTTTGAGTCAGTTTGTGTCAAAACTGACGCAAAACCTAACCTGATAATCTCGAATTTGACATAATTGTTGTGTCAGTCATAATGAAAACCCCCTAGGGAAATTTTCGTCTTATTTAGTTTCAAGGAGTCTAGGGAGTAAATGTTTTACTTCTGTCACAATTTTGATGCTATAGAAACCGACTTCTACTCCCGGTCGTGGAAAAATGATTATTATTGCAATATTAATAATTTTGCATTTGGCGTAGTTTTTCTGTAAGTTTAATACCCGTAAATCTTCTTAATTTAATTCCACTAGTTGTTATTTTCTAATTTATCGATTGTCGATAACTTCTTTTATTATATACAGGGTGTCTCAAAAAGAATGGGACACCGATTAGCCATAGATTCCTTACGTTATAATAAATCGATTAAACCTAATATACCTTAGTACAATGTCCCTTCAGTAAGAAGTTATAGGGCCTTGAAGTTCAATTTTTTATTTTTTATTTTTTTGTTAATTTCCATAAATGTAGAGATATCAATTTGAATTTCGGTATACATACTTACTATTACATACTGCACTAATAGAAAACATTTCATAAACTAGACTTGACTGTAAAGGGCACTTTACCTAACTTTCAAAACTTTTTTTAGCTCTAACTTCGTTATCTGTAACATTTTTTGAAATTTTAGGTTATTATCTGAAAGAAAATTAAAATAGACAAAAATAATGCACGCTTACTTCATAGGCGTAGGAGCAACCGTTTACCTTAAAATACCTATCAAAGGTTTTTGGTTGTCACTAACACATGTAATTATCAAGTAGGCATGATCAGAAAAACAATGGTCATCTAGTAAAAAACAATGATAAATCAATTAATAATATTAGTGACATAAGAATTTGTTCTCTTATGTTTAAGAAAATGCCTCTACATAACGAATTCTCCAATGCTGAAAGGTTCGTTATATCGCAACATTTTCGTAAGCGCAAGAGACAAAAACCTGATGTCACCAACGTCATTAATTGATTTCTTGTTGTTGTTTACCAGATTACAATCATTGCCCATTGTTTTTGTGATCATGGCTACTTGATAATTGCACATCTTAATGACAACCAAAAACCTTTGATGGGCATTTTACGGTAAACGGTTGCTTTTAGGCTTAAGAACTAAGAGTACATTATTTTTGTGCTTTTTAATTTTCTTTCAGAGAATAACCTAAAATTTTAAAAAATGTTACATATAACAAAGTTAGAGCTAAAAAAAGTTTTGCAAGTTAGGTAAAGTGCCCTTTACAGTCAAGTCTAGTTTATGAAATTTTTCCTATTAGTGTAGTATATAATAGTAAGTATCTATACCAACATTAAAATCGATATCTCTACATTTGTGGAAATTAACAAAAAAATAAGAAATAAAAAATTGAACTTCAAGGCCCTATAACTTCTTACTGAAGGGACTTTGTACTAAGGTATATTAGGTTTAATCGATTTATTATGACATAAGGAATCTACGACTATTCGGTGTCCTATTCTTTTTGAGACACCCTGTATGTTGACTGTCGGTGCAAAGATTGTAAATTTCATCTCTCGAAGAGGTTTTTAAATAATAAATCGGTTGCAAATGGTTTTATCCATATTCCTTAGAAGATAGAAGGTTAGTCCTTCTCAGATATTCCTATTCTACTCTGTCATCTTCTATCTGAATCTGAAGCCATAATATAATATCCAAAAAAACCATATAAAAAACACACACAGGCAAGTAAAATTAACAATTTTTTATGCGACTGCGGAATTCGTAAAAATACAGAAAATATGTAAAAATCTTTACACCTACATACCTATGTTGTGTTGCACGAAAGATGCAAAACCAAGTCTGCAAACTGAATAATCAGAACGGCCAAACAAAAACAAACAAAGCTGAAATCCTCAAGCTTGTCGAAGACTTCTATGCTACACTATACAGTGATAGAAACGCATCAGGCATACACATAAACATACCGAAAGTGTTTACTCAAGGATCTGAGAATATTTTAGGAATTGCATTAGATGAAATTAGTAGGACACTGCGAAATATGTAAAATAACAAAATAACTAGCAATGATGGTGTAGCAACTCAGTCCATAAAAGCAGACGGAACCATCTTGCTATGGGAAAACTGCAAGCTTTTCAATGCTTGCTTAACAAATGAGATTTGCCTAACTATGTACAATCAAGTTATTATATTTGACGCAAATCCTGTGGTTGGTCCTGAAGGGTTAGGCAACTTCAGTTGCATGGGCGTATGGCCGGGATCCTCGCTCTGTGCGGTCGTTGGAGCGAACGCAGGACTGAAACACGATAAACAAATTAATGACAGTTCGACCGAATGTAAATAAGCGGGATAATCTTTAGTTTGTTTTAATTACTAGGGAATTGACTGCAGCTATGCTCTCGTTACCATACACGAGTTATCTGTACACGTGGGTGATAAATTCGGGTGTCAATTTGACCTAGTGCGAAGGTCGGATTCTTTTGCGATGTTATCAGTTCTCGAGAGCGTGTCAAGGATACCTTCCAAAAGGGCCAAATATATTTTTACAGGATAAGTACGTAGTTTTATTTCCTTTGGAGGCAATGAGTTTTGGAGCCCAAAAATACAAACTTGGAAGGATTTAATAATATCGCACCCAGGTGTACATAAATTTAATTTAGCGATTATATGAGCTTTATCGCCTTGAACGCATTTGGACTACCGCACTGCAATACTCAAGTGTGTGTGATATTAAAGCAGATTTTGTTAACCTGAAGTAATTTCAAATAGCGAACTTCGATGTCCAGCCGTCCGATAATTGAATTTCACGAGTCTGGGAGGGCTCTTAAAATGGTAAACGATTCGAAATATTTATTCCGATAACCAGCCATAAATTAATTCGAATCTAAATGGTCAGAATGGGCCTCGAGAAATTTAAATCATGTAAGTCAGTTTATTCCGATTTTCCAGTCATAAAGTGATTGAATCTGAACGTTTAATTGCAAGGAAAATAAATAATCCAAACTACCATATTCCGATTTTCCAGTCATATGATAATTTGAATTTAAGCGGCTACCTGAAAGAACTAGTTCGAGATTGTCTCAATTTTTTCTGGTGCTCGAGAAGCAGGACCTTCCGCGGCGGACGCCGCGGAAATCGGCTGGAGGCCCGGGATGATTTCTCGAAATAATCTCCTCTAGTTCGCGGAGCAAATTGAGTTTTATATGTTCTAGTCGCTCCGCCGGGCATCTCACGGCGATAGGGGAAAATGTGCACTGGACGATCTGTTGTATCATCCGCGCAGAACGACGAACTTCCGGCTACCGGCGCCCTGAGATTCTTATATTGTTGCAAAATGCGAACTTTTAAATGACATAATATTTGATTATGCTAATTCTCATTTAAAAGCGGAGCGAAACGTTACAACCTTCCCAATGGAATCAACTTGCACAATTACCAACCAATAAGTCTGCTCACCCATATATAAAACCTATTTATAAGAATTATCTCTAAGGGAATAGCACCCAAAGTAGATTTTTGTCAACAACCTCACAAGCAGGCGGGCTTCCGTGCTGGAACGAGTATTAAATCAATAATTGAGAAATTTATAGAATATAACACACTACTGATCTTAGGGTCAAGAGTTCGATTCCCGGTCCCGGTGAAGTTTTTAAAAATTAAAAAATGCAGTTATAATTTCTACAGAATGCGATCATTAGGAAGTGATGTAAAGCCGTGGGTCCCATGTTACTACGCTGTGTAGCTCGTAAAAGATCGCTTGATAGGGTTGGAACTTTTTAGTCTCGGCAAAATTCCAAGCAAGACTTTGTCCATATGACCACAACAGTCGGTGTCTAAGGAACCCGGTACTTCGCATGCTTAGACCTTGACTATTACAAACAAACAAACAAAATATACACTGCTTTTTCCAATCCTCGTCGATTACGGAAAGGCATTTGATACAATAAATCAGCAACGAGTGCGACACACTCTTACAGAATGTCGTGTCAATCATAAATACATTAACATAATCAAACAAGTGTATCAAAGAGCAAAATTGTTGTCAGACTGCATGGTGACTCCCAAGATTTCTATATCGAACGGGGAGGGCCGGGCGTCAGGGCGATGTCTTATCGCCGAAGCTTTTTACAACTCTTCCTGAATATACATGTTCAAGCAGATTGACCTTGATTATATGGTAATAAACTGATAAACATAGACGGTGAATATTAAACTATCTGCGGTTTGTCGATGACATCTTAATGTGGGTAACATTCTGTTTTAGCTTTATACAGTTTCCCAAACCATACATTAAATGCATATATACCTTGCTTCTATGAAATAATGCACCGGTTTTAACAACGCACAAATACGAATACATAGTACGTAATAGTTATTTACGTACCAAAGGAGTAAACTACGATTTCAATCCTGAGACTGCCAGTAAAGTACAATAGAAGTGCTGAATTTAATAATCTTTTTGTTTTATCGCATGGTTTATATTGAAAACTTCTGAAATACAGTTGCTAGTTGTTTTTGCATTCTTAGCAAATTTTGAAGCAGTTTGTTGTGTTTACTTGGTTAAGGCTTGCTGACAGTTAATATGCACGTCATAGAGCTTGGTGTTAGTATAAAATTTTATTTTAGTATTTTAGAGTATTTATGTGTCTATTTATGGTACCGAATAAATTAGTGGTTTCTATAACTCGCAAAAATGTTCTATTAAAAAGAGCGACGCCTTGACCTCGGCACATTCTAAGTTGAGCTGTTTCTTGTAAAGTGATTAAATATGATTTTCTTTACTTTTCAAAATCGCCTATACTACTTTTGATAACTTTTCTTCTCCCACTTTTATATTATATAGTTAGAAGAATATTCCATTATTATCACGGCTATATAATTTATATTTTTACTTCCCTCGTCTAAAAGATGAAGAAAGTATTATAATGGCGAAAAATTACCTCCCGAGATTTCTTCAGACTTCACGTTTCAGGGTCCTTAGATGACGAAAAACAGGTTTTCTCGATTCCGTCTGTGTGTCTGTCTGTTCGTCTGTCTGTTTGTTCGTCTGTCTGTCTGTCTGCCTGTTGCCGCTATAACTAAAAAATTATTTGTTGGAGGAAGACGATATATTGTATGAGGATTGTCTACCTGGTATAAAACCAGAAAAATGTCAGTCAAATATATAGAGGGTGAGCACATTAAAAATAAAATTCTGCTTATTTTTGTTTCAACTCAAGAACTATTAGTTAAATAAAAGTAATATTTTGCACAAATTTCAGGGTTTCATCTTGGACGAAAAAGGGAATATTTTGGACTTAACTTAAAAATCAAATATTTTTCCCTTTGATATTTTCAAAATGTTTAGTTGGAAAACTTCCACTTGCGAGTGAAGTTTCGTGTAAAGCCCTTTTACAGATTTGTTTACATGGTTTCCCTGATGTGAACATCAGTGGAATTTTAAATGAGTTGTTCGACAGTTGTAAAGATTGCAGTATTCTAGTTTTGATTTTTCTTATACATTTTCGAGAAGACCTTAAATTATGTTTCTCAGTTGTTTATAATGTTCTCTGCCGTTAGTATACCTCAGTTGATTTTCTTGCATCAGTATAAGTTTGCTTTTAATTTAAACATTACGTTTTTGGCTAGACAAGATTTTCTAATATTTCTTCAGTTAATATTTTTAATACCCTGAATATTCTGGTTGACCGTAGTTCAGATGCTTCTTATTGCCTCTTTTATTTTTGTGTGTAATTTTTCGTTGGCAATGTTATACACTTGTAACAAAACCTTATATTTCTTACAGTATCACCATTAAGTTTGTTTTACGTTCATACATTTATTGTTTTATAGATATTTCATTTGTCCTTGATCTGTTATTGCTATTTTTTCAGGGATATTTAATAGTTATTTATGTACCAAGGGTATAAGAAGATATTTTTGGCCCTCAGCGTGAAAATCAGAGCCCAAGGCGTACGTCTTGGCTTCTAACACGAGAAGCACACCATCAACGTTAGTTATGCACGAAGAGCATACAACATTTCATGTACAGACTGGAATATTCAAAATTAAAACTAAATTTATACTTAATTTTTATAAGTTTTTGCAACCTGGTTTGTCATTGCTTATCAAGCTGACAAACAAGTTACTAATCGCGCCGTAAAGTGGCACATTGCGTTCTCAGTAATAGGTTATAGTGACCAATTCCACCCGGTTTTACATAATAATTGTTTATGTACAGTTGCGGCCAATAAAAAATGGGACCACTCTTGTAACAGATTTTTGTCTAATTCTAGCTGCTTGAACTTGTTTTATTAATATGTCATAGTGCAACATTGAATATTTGACATCTGCCAAACAATTCCAAATTAGAGATAATACAACAAGTAGTTATGCCGCATATAACTCTAGTTCGAAAGGTAGAATAATCGCGAAAATGGACGTAACTGTCGCATTTTTTTGGCTGCAACTGTACCAAGGCGTAAGAAGGCGTTTGTGGCCCACGGAAAGAGCCATATATACGCTAGTTATGAACGAATTGCATACAATATGTTATGTACAGACCGGAATATTCACATCAGATTTATAATTTTCATCAATTTTGACAAACTACGCTGTCACTGCTTGTCAAACTGACAAACAAGATCCTGAGCGGCCGTAATGTACATTATTTTTCACTAATCTATTATTTGTTCTTTATATCTGTGATACGAGGTATATAAAGCAGTCCATAGCGCCCTAGGGTGTTATGAGCGGGCGTAATGATAAAGCCCGCTCATTATTTCCTCTCATGCTCTCTCGAGAGGACATAATGAGCGGGCGTTATCATTACGGCCGCTCATAATGCCTTTGGCCGTTATGGACTGCACTGCAAGCTTTTCAAGTTATTCGCGTATTTAATGTGGAAAATAAGACGTTCTATGCACCACGGACGTTACTTGATGTTCATAGCCTTTGGCGACTTATAATCCCTCGGGCCAGAGCCTTCAAGCTTATAAACTTGTCGCTCTCGAAAGGGCATAAACATGTTCATATATGCCCTTGGTACATAACTGTTATGGCCCTTGGGCTGTAAAGTGACACATGACGCCATCCAAAATACAGTATAAACTAACCAATTCCGCCCGGCTGTACATGAAACATTTTACATTCTGTTTTTTGTGTAATTTTAGTTATGGTTTATCTCTATTAATAGATTCGGAAAAAATAGAAAATACATTCTTATTTTTTATTAATTTGACAAAAATAGTATTATGCACTGCATTATTGCGCATACATAATGTTATTCGCCTTCAAATCGAGTTCATGGTTGCAACTAAGCAGCAGTTGCAGACTACGATTTTATGAACTAGAATTAAGTGTGGCATTGGCACGCTCAAGGTTCTCATAATGTGCTGCAACATTTGCTCTTGAATTATTTTTATACGAAAGCATTTCTGATGGCATCAGATTTACTAGCTATTGTAAAGTAATAAAATCTGAACAATATACCACGTTTATTGCAAATCACTAAGCAATGTAGAAGGTTTAAAGGTTTAGTTGGATATTTTTAAATAAAGGAGAAGACTATTTTTGTAGTACTTTACTACTATAATAATAAAAATGTCATCAAAGGAAACTCTATTTTTGGCAAAATTCAAATATTTTAACAGTGTAATAGTTTTGATTAATATTTATAGAATTTTTAGCGTAACAGTTGTTGGAGTTCACAAAATGTTAATGTAAATTGTTTCAGCAACAAGATGTTTGTATAACCTAAATGTAAAAACTTTGCATTCTTTATTAACAAAAGAGATTTTGTAATGTAAACAGAATGACAAAACTTTGCTTTACAGATTATTAAACGTGAGCAAACATTTAGAATTTGGTACACTGAATTAGTAACGTTTTAGCACCTGACTTTGTTATTAGAAACAAGGCTTTAACTGTTTCTACTATTAGGATGCATGTCACACCTACAACAATATTGTTATGTAACTATAAGGTATTCACACTAAATGTTAATGCAAAGGTTGCGAATATCTGTATATCTGTCTAAATTGATGTCAATATGTGTAGCTTCATATACAACTCCAATTGTCAATATTAAAATTAAATTTCGGCTTAAATCGACTTTCTAACGTGTTCTAAAAGTTTCGCTACCAGGCAGGACTGAATTTAAAAACGTGTAGTTCCTAGTTTATGAATGCAACTATGTTTATATTTAAATGACAAAACAATAATAATAGCGAACTAACACCAACAAATAAAGTAACAAATCACCAACTTTTAAGCACAAGTACGCCAGAAAATGTCAAGCTTGACCGAAATAGCAATATGTTACAAGTACGAAATTACGGACATTTTTGGACGAGCCGCAGTTTATGGCCAAGCGAGCGCAGCGAGTGAGACACACAAATAAGGCGAGTTTAAGATTCCGCTTTCGTACTAGTTCCACACATAATTTGTTATTCTTCCGCTTTGGAACACTTTTTTTCGAATTATAAAATGACAGTTTAATCGAGTTTGGGAAAAGTCGAGGAGATCATGATCATACCGTAAAATGGGAGTGTCTATTTTCATTTCGACCAATAGAAATCTTTGTTAGTTTTTGTTGCTATGGTTATTACTGCCGAAAAGTAAAAGGTACTAGTCCAAAAATTTCCGAAATTGATAGTTTTTCGATGCAGTAGAACAAAAAAATTTTTTGTAAAAATTTCTGATATGTTAGAGAAAGAAACACAGTATTTTTTAGCTTTATTTGTTTTATACCTTGTGAATCAAAACAAAGATTTTTGTAAAAAATATGTTTGTTGGTGGCTCATGGACCCTTACAATCCACTAACGATCCATCAATGATTTGATTTTTAGAGTATCTTGTTAACAAGGGCAGACTCTAATTAACTCGTGGGTAGCTTGTAAGGGTTGATTAGCCACCAGCAAACGTAATACATAATTAATAATAACAAAATGTCAAGAAAAATACATAGTTGAAGAAGGGTCTACTGTTACAAAGTATTACTCATATTTAGTTATTAAAGATATGTCTAAAAAAGAACAACATCGAATACAATATTATTTGAAAATCGTTATAGTATTTAACATTACAAGCCAGGTAAAACAGTTTTTACTGGCGATAGGATTGGGATGACTGGCGAGCCGTTAGGCGAGCCTGTCATATCCTTGAGCCAGTAAAAATGGTTACCTGGTGTGTTTTGTTGAATATTTTATTTGTTTCTCACTTGTAAATAACTAGAAATTTACCATTTATTCAAAATGTCAAACTGACAAGCAACTAAATTCATCAATATGACACATACTAAGGAAGGCAACTCTGGCTTTGCACGCTATCATTTATCTATAGCACGCTTGTAAAATATAACTGGCTAGCCAGTAAATTTTTTACTGGCTAGCCAGTTAAGAAACATTTTCAAGGTGAATACAGTGACTTGATAAATTTATGTTTACAAGTGAGGAACAAATAAAAAGGGTTTACACGAAACTTCTCTAGAAAGATCGCAAGTGCGGTTACAAAAACGCTTGATAATGAACATTAATCAATTTGCAAATAAAAAGTGTGCGTTCGGTAGGACTTCTACTTGTGGAATCCGATTGTTATCCTGAGCGAAGTTTCAACCTGAACAACGGGAGTTCATGTATTATATTTGCTTAGGACTGGGTTAAAGCACCTCTATAATACGAGCATGCTTGTCAGCCATATTGAATCACATCACAAAAGCGGAAAATTCAAAAAATTAGTTACTTTTCAGAAAATGAAAATATGTCTATACGTTTAATAGTACTAATTCGAGGCTGAACAACCGGTCATGCTCGAAGATTTTGAAATCTGAAAAACAGAAAAGGCCGTAAATAGTTCATTCAAAAATGAATCAATGTTTTAGGCTTACCTTATATCCAAAACAAGTATTCCTTAGTCTTGAAATAGACTGATTTTTTTATAAAGAATATGAGAGGCAAAGCATAAAAGGCAAAAAGACACAGGAAAACGAACACAGTTGGCCACCCAAACATAAGGTTAGAAGCTAGAACAGCGAGCATAGATAATATAACCCACAACGAGTCAACTGTTTGACGTTGTAGGGTTATGTTTTGGTTGCATCATGGCCACCAACATGTAAACGCGAAAGTACTGTGATGCAAGATTTTATGCAACTTGTGCGACATGCGTCTGCTTGTATTATAAAGGGCTCTAGACTGAGTTAGAAACGCCGCCGGTGACGATAAGTCCAAGTAAGGGGTTCACACAATTTTCCATATGTGTCCAAATGTATGACGGACACTGTATAATATTATAAGCAACAATCAACGTGATTAACTCTGTCAATCAAACGGTGGTATTGTAACAACGCAAAGGCAGATACTTTGTTTAATTGCGTATGTTCTAAATGGCACAAGCCTTCAACTACAAAACAAAGAAATATTAAAAACTACTTTGAAAGTAGTGAAAATCAATAAATCGATCCCCTATGCCACAGCTAACTATGGGTTCCATATAAAAAAATACAACTTTATGTTATAACTCGAATTTAAAAACTATTTTGAAAAACTGACTACGCTACTGGATTCTTATTAAAAAATTCCCGAAGAACGTAAAAATAGCTTTTCTCTATGTTCGTAAAGAAGCGAGAAATAGCTACAAAACGAAAAGTCGAAAAATCGAACATTTGTTTATAACTCGAAAACAAAAGACAATAGCCAATTTTGGTTTGCACCATTAAGATTTTCTCGAAAAAAAACGATCGAGGATGGGAAGTCCATTTTTCATATCTGCTATAGTTATCGAGATTCCCTATGAATATCGAAATTCATCGAACCTGTACAGCTTCCTTCTCTCAAAATAGAATATTTACCAAAAAATTGACAAGTAGACATTTATGTTTGTACTTGAAAACTGCAAATTGCGAGTAAACTAATGCATTTCATCGTTTAAAATTATCAAGTGTTTTGATTTGTCTTGGTTATGCAAGAATATCACAACCGATTATAATTCGGCGACCAGGCAGTTTACGTTACTGCTACCCATGCAAGTAAGGAAGCAAACTTAATCAAATCTTTGTACACATTCATGGAAAAGGCGAGTTGAATAAAAAGATTGTGGATGAAAAGACGGCTCTAAAAATTTAAAAAAACATTATAGGCATAATAGGCTAAGCTGTCATGTTCTACCATAACACTGCAACCAAGAAGTTCTTGCAAGATCATGGGACAGAGCTTTTCCTTGCTTTGATCGAGAAATCAATAAACACGAGCCGCCATCACCCGTCCATCCGATCTACTCTAGAGAAACTGTGACTAGAATATATTCAGATTTGGTTTGAGTAATTTAACATTTCAGTTAATAAGTAGTAAATTTGCCTGACACATCTTGGCGAGGCCACATAAGTAAGTTACTTAAAGACGCTGAAAGAGTTTAAAACCTAAAATTTTAAATTAGTTCTTGTCTGCTCTTGCAGCCCAGGACTATCTTTTGGCATATTAAATGTCATTAAAGCATCTCACCAAGTTGTGCTCTATTTAGAACCGTTTATCACAAGACGGGTTGTTATAGCAATATTTTTGCATTACTAATAAAATATCTAAAAAATTATAGATCGGGAGCTTAAAATAGGATATACGGTTCCATCGATTCTCCTCTACTTTTACTTCCCTCCTTTGAAAGGCAAATGATATATTGTAATCGTCTGTCTGTCTGTCCGCCTATATGTTCGTCTGCCTGTCTGTTCGTCTGCCTACCTGTCTATCTGTCCGTCCTTCTGTCTGTGTGTCCGTCTGCCTGTCTGCCTGATTGTCCGTCTGTTGGCGGTATGCTCAAAAACTATTTGTTGGAGGAAAACGTTGTTTTTCATGCGGATTATATGTCACCTGACATGAAACCCAAAAAATCTCGGCCAAATATTTACAGGGTGAGCATCTTAAAAATAAAATTTCACCCATTTTTGATTTGAGTCAAGAATTATTAGTTAAATGAAACTACATTTTTGGTTTCAAAACTCTTACTTAGCAGGGAATTTCCGTGTAAAGCCCTTTACGGATTTGTTTGAACTTGATTTCTATCCTAAAACGTACTTTTTTTAAAACTTTTTATACCAGTTTTATAATATAGCTTAAAAATAGTTCCATTGTGCGTTTAATAAGATATTTATTATACCGTGTGTCCACAGGGTTTCGCACCATGAAATCACAGAGCAACGTTAATTTATCCCAAAGATCAGCTCTTGCTTCTACGGAAACAGCTTAATGACAAACCCTATTTATTATATTTATTTTTCTATGGCAATAAACGATTAGTATTCAACTTGACGTATGGTGTCAAACTGGACGATAGCAGGTTAGGTTTTGCGTCAGTTTTGACACAGACTGATGCAAAACCCAACCTGCTAACCTCGAATTTGACATAGACTTACAGTGCCACCAACATATTATTCATACGTTGTATAACCATGACCATTCAAAAACGTTCGATCATTTCTGAAGGCACTTTATTTGCTACTTGCAAATTCAATTTTAATGGTCAATGCTTAGCAACCGTTTGACTATCAATTGCCAGTGTAAGAGTAGATCTTTAAAATAAACTAGCATCACTCCAGCGCTATGGTGCGTAGTCTCGTGGACGCACGGTATATTTTTAAATAATAGACTTTTTATAAAATCAATAATCTAATTAACAGTTTTCCGTATGTATTTTGAACATGTTAAGTAAGTAATTGAACTTTCTTCGAGTTAGTTTAGGAAATTTAGTCGTGGTTTGCTGTTTTATTATTAGGGTATATTCTTTGCAATTTAAAGTAATCGCACACGACAATCATGTCAGGTAGAAGCATGACGTATACAGTGTGTTCAGCATAAGGACGGCCAGTAAGGGGATATCGTTAAGAATAAGAGATAGAGATTTGGCTAAATGGGAAAAAATTGGGTAAATAAAATAACGCCTAGAAATTTTTCGTTTTTAATTTATCTTATAAACCTAATTTTTGTTTTTTTAATTCTATTTTTTTCTGGCGTTAATATTAAAGTTAGAGCGAAACTGGCAAAACTACTTTATTGCAACAGTTTTAATGGTCTTAAAGATTACGTTAACAATCATCGTCAACTTCGTTTTTTCTAAATACAGTTTTTACTTACCAATGTCAAATTTTAGATACCAGTCATTTTCTTTGTCCTTTAATTACGCAAATTTTTCCCCAGTTAATCAAATTTCTATCTCTTACTATTAACGAGATTCCCATACTGGCTCTGCATATCTTGGACGCACTGTATATCCTTCATGAACTTTTTCCCTCATCGTCGTCATGCAGCATTATTATTTTCCGAAAATAATATGACGTGAATTTCAAAGTTTTCAACCTTTTTAAAATTTGAAATTATGGAATTATTGGAATTTGTTGTCGTGAATGTTGCTTAACAATTCCATATCTGCATATTGATTAGATAGGAATGAACATGTTATTTTTTTTTAATCAATACGTATTAATGCATGCTGGATTCAAAAGAAATTCAGTGATGTTTAAACACAGAATTACGATATTTAGCAATCCCAAATTCGTCAAAAACGCATTTTGATTTTCTTAAAGTTTCACAAACTTATTGCAAACTATTCTTATTCTGTTAGGACCTCTTCACACATTTTTAAAAAATTCCAAGAGTGTCGCTAAGCGAAGTAAATATTGTAAGTACTGTAGAGTCTACACACTTTAGGTTTACTAATTTTAAGCATTATTATTATAACGCTAACACAGTGAAATTAATTACAATCGAATTACACGGAACACGACTACATCAGCAAATTTAATATCTTAAACAAAATGCAAGATATTCGTTATTTTTCCACTTCGTGGAACGTCGGCGGTAATACTTTAATAAGGTTTTTTAATTAAGTAATTGCAAGTATTTTGCAATGTTACTGTGATTACTCTCTAGAACAGTACGCAACTTTAGATATTGTTTCTACGTTCTATGAATTAAGCTTATTAGTATTATTGTATAAGTACCTACGCACTTTTTGAGGTTGCACGCTTAACTGACTGCACACAGACTTCTTGCTCAATCCTTATTGTTCCAAGTTACACATTTTTGGAATGCAGCTGGGTAATAACATCATTTTGCCGGTTTTTAATATTGACATTATTATTTTATCCGTTTTAAACATTAGTATGAACAAAACCTCTTCAAAAGAAAAAGAGAGCATGTCATTTGTATTGAAATAATATGTGCAGCTTTTTCCATTAATAGAAATAGTAAGCGTCGGTGATTCAGTCATTGAAGTGCGTAATCTTCTATTTTGAGGCGCACGTTCAAATCCTTAAATTTATTTTAAATTGGATATATGTATTTATTGTCCGATTTAAACTACTACTAACTATAAAAGCAACGAAAAGCGACATAGTTCATACTACATGCATAACGACGCAGGATGAATTGAAGCTTTCTACTTAATATGACTCTTTTTATCTGCTTTGCTAGTGTCTGAAATTATGGTATTGTATGTCTATAGTTAATTATGCGCCTAATATTATCAAAATATGAAGTCTTTATATTTTTCATACAGTAATAAATTAGCACCTTTTTAAATTTCAGGTATGAAGATAGCCCATTTGAACGTCCACTCATTAACCAATAACTTTAACTCATTCAAAAATCAAATGCTGCTCCAAAACTATGACTTAATAGCAGTGACGGAGACCTGGTTGGGAAATGAAATCTTAAATGAAACCATTGCTATTGAGTACTACAGCTTTGTACGGAGGAACCAGTTGTTGGGACGTTACAGGACCATTGTACTTGAACATAATTTTGAGCATTTGTGGATAAAGGTGAATATTAAAAAAACAAGTTTAGCGTTTGGTGTAGTTTATGGGCCCCCTCGGTCTGATTTAATGCAGTTTCTTGCGGACTTTGAAAATAGAGTATCTGTAATTTTACCCTTGACCGATAACATACTGTGTATGATGGATTTTAATGTAGACCTGTTGAACTGTGATGGTGGTGGAGCTGCACATTTGAGATCGTGTTTAGATGATTTGGGCTTAAAACAATTGGTTAGTCAACCAACTCGTATAGCTACTGTTAAATTGTCTCTTCTAGATTAGAATTAAAGACATTGGGGTCATAAGTCTGCACAATGTGTCTGATCATGAGCTTATTACTGTGATTTTTCAACCGTAAGTATCAAAACTAAACCAATTATTAAAACATATCGGGATTTCAAACATTTTAATTATGAACAATTCAATGATCACCTGGGATCCATCCTTTGGAACAGCATTCGGGACTTGGATGGCATTGACGATGAACTGAATTTTTTAAATACCACGTTGAACCTATTGCTTGACATACACGCTCCTTTAAAAACTGCAATATTTAATAAAAAGCTCTCCCCATGGTTAGACGATGGTGTGAGAGCATTAATAGCATTGGGAAACCAAGCCCTTAGTAGATACAAATCGTCTAAGAAATTGCAACATTTTCAGTATTACAAACTGCGTAATTATACTACATCCGTTATCAGAAGAACAAAGAAAGCGTTCCTTAATAGCAAGTTTAAATCTAATAATCTAAAATCTTTCTGGAAAAAGCTTAAGATTTTCGATATTTCTAAAAATAATAAAAAATTTAATGAACTTCCTTCTCATTTGGCTATTAACGACATTTTCATAAACTCGATTCCCAAAGTGTCTATTCAGGCTAATATTATAGAACTTAGTAATCACTACAGCAGCAGTATTAAAGCTAACGTACACCATCGCCTTACATTCAAAGCAGTAACTGAAATTGACATCTAAGGCTGTGGGCTGTGATGCAGTAGCAATATACGTACTAAACGCTTGCATACCTCTCTTATTACCTATATTCACCCATGTAATCAATTTCTGCTTAATACTTTTAGTATATCCCGAATGTTGGAAAAAAGCAAACGTTATTTCTATTCTAAAAACAGCAGCACCGTCATCGTCATCTTTCAAAGATTTGAGACCTATTAGTATTTTTCCAACTTTGTCCAAAGTTTTAGAGAAAGCTATTGAATCCCAGTTGCGTAATCATCTTCAAGAGATCGATATATTACCGAGCAAGCAATCGGGATTCAAACCAGGCTATAGCTGTGCTACTGCACTCTTGGACATTATAGATGATGTACTTAAAGCTACCGATCGAGGTAAGCTGACATTGTTGGTGTTATTAGATTTCTCGAAAGCTTTTGACACATTAAATCATGAAATCGTGCTGGCCGTATTGCATTACATTGGCCTAGACGCTACTGCTGTTAATTTATTTAAAAATTATTTAAGCAATAGGTCTCAACGAGTGGTCTTGCCCAATAATACTTCCATGTTTACCAATGTCGCGTGTGGTGTTCCTCAGGGGTCTATCTTAGGACCGATCATTTTCACTATATATACATCAGCCTTCTCAGAACAGCTCAAATACTGCAATTTTCATTCCCATGCTGATGATACACAAATTTATATTTCTTTCAATGCTACAGAGAAAGCGTATGCAACATCGTGTTTAAACGAAGATTTAAATACACTTTATCAAACCTCAAAAGACCACTGTCTTCAACTTAATCCTATAAAATCTACTATGATACTGTTTGGAGGTAACCAATAACGACTACGGTGTGTTGATAATTTAGAAGTAGCAATTGGTGGCACTCCATTAGCACTATAAGACTGTGTGAAAAACTTAGGACTTCAAATGAATTTTAATTTGCGTTGTAAAGAACATGTTGATACATGTTTGCAGCGTGCTTATTGCAACCTTAAAACTATTTTTAATAACAGGCACGCATTAACCATAAACATGAACATTTGTCTTTGTAACTCCTTGGTACTGTCACAGTTCAATTACTGTGACGTTATATATGGCCCATGTTTAAACTATATAGATTCAAATAGAATTCAAAAAATTCAAAATTCGTGTTTGCAGCTAATATACGGCATACGCAAATACCAAAGAATCTCGCACAAACTCCGCGACGCTAAATGGTTAAACATTGCTAATCGTAGATACCTGCATTCTGCTTGTCTTTACCGAAAACTACTGACATCGCAACATCCACCATATTTACACAGGAAAGTAACCTATCGTACAGACATTCATAACCTAAATCTTCGTCATAAGGGTCTGCTGTAAGTGCATAATCATCGCATGCAATTGTTTCAAAGATCGTTTTCTTATTGTATAGTGAAATGTTATAATAAAATATACATACAATAATATGACGTCTTCAGCAAGTAGCTGGACATTTAAAAGAAATTTATTTAACCCTCAAGCGGGCGCGTTGGCGCACAGAGTGCGCCAGCCCCACCTATCAGCCAATGGTATGGTAAATATGCATAATTGCACACTGCCCCTCTAGGTATTCCTCCGGTATGCTTTTGTGCTTCGAACTATTCGTTCGTCCGACTTTTAATCCCCAAAGTTTCTGGAAAATTTTGTAGCCTTTGTCAAATTGCACAGTTGGCGCACATTGTGCACCGCGCGCCTGGTCATGTAAGTAAATATTTTCAGAGATTTAAGAAAATCGCTACTGAATATTTTTACAGTCATTGTGTGAAATCATATTTTTAGGTTATGTTTACATATATTTTGCCTTACAGGGCTAGAAAATATCTCACCGATTACGAATTATACAAAATTTTAAATGAAGATGAGTCAGACGTTGAACAACCTTTCGACGATGAAGAGGACGTCTCTGAAAATGAGGAAGTTGTAACTAAAAGTGATCATGACACTGATTCCGAAATGGAAATCGACAGCGAAAAAGACCAAAGAACGACATGGGATAAATCAAATACCACCAAAAAATCGAAAGTGAAATGTAAAAATATACTAAACATCGTTCCCGGTCCTACAAACAGAGCTAGAGGACTTATAAGTGAAATTTCTGCATGGGATGCATTTATTGATTCCAGCATGATAGAAGAAATTATAGAATGCACTAATAAGTAAATTACGTTGAAAAGAAATTCTGTGAACTATTTGAGAGAAAGAGACACACCAAGAAGAGCGAAATTTTGGCAGTTTTTGGCCTACCATATTTTATTCGTGTGAAGAAAGGAAATCATTCAAGTGTTGAGAAACTCTGGGAAACAGATGGTGGATTTGCAATAAAAAGACAAGTGATGAGTTATAAACGCTTTTTCTTCTGCTGCGATGCCTTCGATTTGATGACCATGACACAAAGGATGATAGAAAGCAAACTGACAAACCTGTTATACTTTAGCACAAACGTTATTGAGGGACTACAAAATTACATTACTTGGAACGCTCAAGAAAAATAAAAGGGAAAGTAAAAACATTTTTTTTAATCGTAAAAGCCCTTAGAAACAGCTGGCGCACGTTGTGCGCCAAGCGCCCGGTCATGTAATGAATCAAGGCGCGCCCGCTCGAGGGTTAAGATTGCTGTTTGTGCATACATATCGACTAACGTTTCGTAAGACATTGCATCATCAGAGTAAAAGTGGCTCGGTGTGGATCTATTTATAATCCTCGGTGCCAGCCGTTCGAAACAACATAACGCTGATTGGTCATTCAAGTCCAGTGCAGGTTGAAACGACATTTTATTGGATATACAATTGATTTGATAAACGAAATCTGAAATCAGATCGGGTTACTGCTTCAAAACTATATAGTTCCACCCAAACTCGAAAGCCGTTATATCTTAAATGAGAAAAAAAATTAGCTTAGTAGAACATGGAACGTACTACCTAGCATGCATTCTTCTAACTCAATTCTGCTAGCTTTATGTCAAACTGGAATAATAAACACACAACGTTCTGACTCACAGATTTTCCGATTTTATTAGCTACACACATGGCGACCTGAACAGTGCATCCAAATTACTAACGGGGGGAAACGGCTTGTCAGCATACTGTAACATTCCACTGTAGTGTGGTAGCATAACGCGTTTTAGTTAGTCGAAACTATTATATGAGCAATTTACGTGCGATAGACGCGGTGAGCACATGCCTGAAGAAAGGTACAACTTACTTGCTTTTGTGAACGACATGTCAACGTTTAACATTAACCACTGGTCTAAAATACACTTAAAATTAACGACATTCAAACGCAATGAAAAAAACGTTATTATCACGTGGTTGTAACAATGTTATGTCTACTATTATTATAAAAGGCGTTTTATATTAACATTATTTTAACGTAATACGAAAAATGTAAAAATTTCGTGCTGGTGAAAAAAGCTCTTAATACCAACTGCATAATGGCCTCATAAACATGCTCAATAAACGCTATTGCCGACAAGTTTAATAAACGGAATAATTCCGTAAACAGTAAAAATTACTAAATCTTAACGTTTGATTCACGTTGAGAAAATGGCGATAACTATTATTGTACTAAAATTTTACGTCTAGTTTTTAACCAAAATTTAACTAAATCAAATTCTACCAATGTATATTTTTTTAAAGGAATCCAAGTTATGCCAACATAAACCCTAAATTCTTTGACCTTGAAAATTTGTATAGGAAAAACACCTACTTTAGAAACAATCACTGTCGGTTTCTTTGATGTCAAAATACCAATTTAAGAGCGGGACCGTAGTAGTGGGGACTCGATTGTAATTTTAATTTCCACACGAATTACGGAATAACAGCACAAGAGGGCGGTAGTATAAGAAATACCTCTAATAAATTAATTTGGGTAGCAGATGTATCGTTCACGCTTCTAACAACGAGAGGGCACTAAAGTTTTAGACAGAGGCTACTACTGCGTGCATTTCCAAGAACTGATGTGTCGCTGAATGGCTGTTATCTTATCGCATTGCAGCTGCCGCCGCGTCTGTGCTGGTTTCGTGTTTCATGCTTTCATGCTGCGCTCGCATCTTTCGCTATTGTCGGACTTCGGCCGGTGGTCCGCTCGATCTTGAAAATTGTTTGAAGTGCATGTTGCCCTTGCTTCTGCGACGCCCAATTTCAGTTTTCGAGATGACACGGGTTATGTATGTGCATACGCACTTTGAAGGATTTTAAAAAAAATAGCTTGGAACCGGCTTCGAACTCGCTACCTACCTAACGCTCGTAGGAGCATTTCTTTCTCTGTCGCTCGCGCACGCAAATCTGGTGTTCGTTTTTACTGCCTCTAACCCGCGCCTAGTGCTCTCTCTCTCTCTTGAATTGAACTGTTCGGTCGAATATCTGATGTGCTTCTGTTTTTCGGATCCGTTGTTCGTTCCCTACTTATTTTTTCTTTTTAACTTAAAACCCTTTCTATTTTCTTCTTAATACAGTACTTCTTACGTACAAGTCCATCGCTTTTTATATTTATCTTTATTTTAATTCTTTGCTTAAATACTTTTAATATCAATCTTCCACTTGTTCATGTCTTTTCTTACGCTTTCTTGTAAAAAAAGTCATTCTTAGATTTTTCTTTAAAAAAACTCGCTTTTCATATTAACCTTTTTAAATCTTTTCTTACGTTTTAGTAACAAAAAACGCCTTTTCAAATGGATCTTCCGTTGTTTAAATCTTTTCTTACGTTTAAGTTTTAAAAACCCTCTTTTCATATGGATCTTATGTTTTTTAAATCTTTTCTTACGTTTTCCTTGTAAAAAAACTCATTCTTAGGTTTTCCTTAAAACACGCTTTTCATGTTCACCTTTTCTTTTTAAATATCTTCATACATTTTAGTTTAAAAAACGTTTTTTCATATGGATCTTTCGTTTTTTTAAAATGTTTTCTTACGTTTTAGTTTTAAAAAACTAATTTTTATATGGATCGTATGTTTTTAAATCTTTTCTTATGTTTTTCTTTAAAAACACTCTTTTTTCACGTGAATCTTACGTTTTTATATTTTTTCTTACGTTTTAGTTTTAAAAAACTCTTGTAATCTAGAAAGTATTATCATCAGAAACTGCCATAAATAGAATGAGCCTTTTTTCTTTAGAATTCATAGCTTATGTTAAAATTTGTAGCATTTTTATGTACTTATGATTAATTACTATTTTTGTTCAATAGAGAGGACGAAAACGACGATGTATTGAAAATAAAGTAGTTTAATAATAGATACTCTCTGTTTTTGTTATTTTCTCTGAGTTATAATGCGACTATAAAGCCTCTTATTATTTTCCATTAATGGTATGTTATAGATATTAACGATACAAGTTTGAATATGAGCATCTTCACGATACGAGTTTGATTGCCAAAACGAAGCGGTGAGCCGAGTTTTGTGGCAACCAAAGGAGTCTCGTTAAGATGCTCATAAGCAAACGTGTATTTTTCAATATTTTATCTTCATCAATAAATTCAGGCATTTGCCAATACATTGCAAAGTTTAAATTTCCCGCCATCGTGCTCTGCATGACCATACGAAACATCTAGCTTGATAATGAGTTTTATGTAGCACTGTGTCCCCATTCCTTCATCATAAGCCAAACGCATTTCAGTTTTACCGCTTTCAATTCAAATTTTGCGATAAACGCGCAAAATTTTGTCGCTAAAACTGGATTCCATTTACATAACCAAAATCGCAATTCACAAATCACCAGGTATGTCATGTGACGTCACAGAATACAGTGACTATATACAAGACAGTGTGGCCATACGATTGTTGGCCGCCATTAACAGGCAAATTTGAGCGTAGAGATATACAGTGCCTTTCGAAATAATCGAACGTTTTTGAGTGGTCATTATTTTGGCGCTAGTTATTTTAACTAGTTGATGTTAGTTACACGTGCCGTGTTATTTTTGGACATTGACATTTCTCATTGGCGTTAGTTCGTAGTGCTTTTAAGGTGTTACATGAAGTTTACAACCGGTTTCAGTTATGCTAGCTTACAATACAGCTAAATGCCGTCTTCCTGTTCCCTGTCTCCAAACCTCCCTGTTCTGTGCTTGGTCTTCTTCCAGGTTCCTCCATGGCTCTCCGAATACCCTCATTCCACGGTTTGCGTGGTCTACCTCTTTTTTTCTTAACCGACGGCGACCATTTAAAGATCTTCATAAGCCACGTCGTCTCCTCCATTCTCCAATTCTGTCCACAACTGATTCTGGTGCCTCCATTCTGCGTCTTATTTCCTCGTTCGTCACTCTATCTCGTCTCGATACCTTTCTGCTTTTTCGTCCATTTGAACTGTGTTTAGTCTTCGTTTCATTTCCGCTGTTACAGTCCATACCTCACTGCCATAACATAGCACCGACTCTACCATTACTTTACCTATTCTTTTTTTGTTTTTGTTAGAGATAGTATTGTCCCATCAAATTGATTTTAAGTACTTTGTACTATTCGAGTTCTAATCTCTTCTGTTCCCAAACCTTTTTCATTGATTGTATTGTAGCACCGAGGTATTTAAACCTTTCTACTTGTCTTACTGCGACATCTTCATTTATTAAGACTTCATATTGTGCTTTCGAGTTGACTACTAAATACTCCGTTTCCTCTAAACTTATGCTAAGGCCCCATTTATCGTAGCACCAATGTAATCTCTTTATCATATATTCCAAGTCGAACGCATCTTGTGCTATTACAACAATAGCATAATTATAAATTGTCACATTTAAATACTGTGCAGAATATTAGTTTTTCAGGGCAATAGATGATAAAATTTGGCCCGCTTGCGACGCTAATGAATTATTTGACACTGACAATTTACAATTGTCAGATTTGAAAGGTTTTATTTTCTTCCATAACCAAATGAACAGGTTCTACCAACCTCTTTGAGAACAACTTAAAAATAACTAAATATTTTGCCTGTTAATGGCGGATATTCGCGTCGACCAATAGCGGCGAAGACATCCCTATGGCCACACTGTCTTGTATATAGCCACTGTATCACAGAATAGAGTCCCTATATATAAAGAGTTGGGACATTGGATCCACAAATCAAGGATCACATGATTCAACAATAATATATTTCATTGTTTTATATTTGAAATATGTAAGACAAACAAAATGACATTAATTGACATGTCAAATCACAGAATTAATTCATTTAGAAATCTGAGGCAACGTGCAAGAAAATAGCTATTTATATATCAAGGGAGCAAAGTGTATAATTTCCTCCCGCGTGCAAAGTTTGCGGCCCGACGCAAAGCGGAGGGCCGTAATTGCACGAGGGAGGAAATTCACTTTGCTCCCGTGATATATATATGATTTTTTCGCCTCGCTAAAGAATTCGACTCGCTGTTTTTTTAATTAAAGACTATCAAAATACGTGTGACATTTTGGGTATATTGCTAATCAGGTCGTCTATGTGATGCGATCAACAAACAACGATTTGTGCAGGAAAATATTGACATCAAAAACCCAAAATTGATTGCGTTTCTGAAGCGTCAGGCTGCAGGTTACAGGCCAAAGAAATCTGAAATGTTCATGCGAGGAGATCTCAACAAATTTTTATTAGAAGCTCCAGATGATGAGTACCTACTAATGAAGGTATTAAATACAAAATTTTTATAAACAAGAGTGCCCCGTTTTAAAATAATTTTTATCTATTACAGCTTGTCCTGGTCATAGGTATCTCAGGTGCCTGTCGGTGTGACGAACTCACCAAAATGAATATCAGCGATATTGAAGCAAAAGACGGCATTTTAATTATTAAAATCCCAGATTCGAAAACAAGAATTCAACGCACGTTCGTCGTTAATGGCGAAATATCTACTGGATTTAACATACTGGAAATGTACCGAAAATACGTTGCCCTCAGGCCTCCTCAAACTCCGCATCAACGTTTTTTTATTACTTACAGGGGGCAAAAATGTACAGTGCAAGTTATTGGGAAAAATACATTGGCAAAAATTCCTTACAATGTTGCGAAATTCTTTGAAAAACCAAATGCAAGCGCCTTTACTGGTCATTGTCTAAGGAGGACTTCAGCTACACTTTTAGTGGATGCTGGAGCAAACATTTTAAGCCTCAAACGTCACGGGGGATGGAGGTCCACTTCTGTCGCGGAAAGTTATGTGGCTGAGTCAATTGCAAGTAAAGTGCAAGCCTCGAATCGAATTATAGAAGGAGAAACATTTGTTTCTCAAGAAATACGAGTACCCTCACCGGCTCCTAAAAACCTAGAAAACTTGCCAAGTTCTGAAATGTCCCTAAATAATGTGTTACCTTATAGTACATCAAATTCGTTAGCTTGTGCGGGTGTGACAATCCACTCGGCGACCAATTGTACCTTTAATATTACTTTAAATAAATAATTTTTCTTAGAATACTGTGAAATCAAGTTTTTTCAAATGCCATTTGACATTTTTGAAATCAACTGTCAATTTTAATTTATTAAATTTAATCCACGGCCTGCTGAATTGTGTGACAAACGTCACTATGACAGATAGAGTTCTATATAAGTATATGTTTCCATGGAAATTACTTTACCTCCCGTGGGAATTTTTGTTTACTTTACCTCCCGTGTGAGGTAAAGGCATCCTTTGCACCCTCAAATTAGGGAGAAAAAGATCATTTTCTATAGAGCGAGGCGAAAAATAATATTTATGTGGAATTCTTAAAACTTGAAAATTTTTCCGGCTAAATTTAGTTACTTTTTTAGTCCTGGTGTGTTTTCAGGTTATGGTAAAAAGTATTTCTGATGACTTAAGTGAACTGCGGTTAGAAATAAACAGGTACTGAAATCTTGTGTTATGAAAAACCTCTGCTTATAATGTTAGGTGTGGGGTAGGATGTTTAGTCGCAGCTGTAAATCTGGTATGAATACGAATGTAATGCTCAACCACTAACGTTAGAGAATTTGAGGCGACGTAATTCAACTTCTCCAGAGGTAAATTGTCTTTTTGTACTGATTAACACTGGCCTGCATAATCTGCCCTTAGATGCTTTCAACATCGATTAGTTCGTTTTCTTCTATTTCAGAGTTTTCACATTTATTTAAATCTGGTTACCAAAAATTGAATAATGTTGGAATGGCACTGTATTGCAGTGTCGTTTTTCCACGTTTAATCAACCACTGATCATCCGCAAAATGTTTATTACATAAACGGCGGCAGTGGAAAGAGTCTGATAAACATATCATAATAGACCACGGCCAAAAAATGACATTCAAAAAATAAACGACTTGTTGACTTAAAATCCTTAATTTTACTGTTATTTACCCAGATACCCTTTATTTTCTCATTCCTTAGAAAAAGATGCAAATAATATCCTAGATCTGTTCGATTTTTACAATTAATCGCTGAACCACCAGTCATTGCACAATAGTTTTCAAATTAAAAATATTTGTTAAGTATTTGTCACAACTGTCACAAAATGTGATTTTAATTTGTAATGGTTGCCAAACTGTTGTCCATAGATATGCATGATCTGCATAAAATTTAAATTCAACAAAAATCAGGTACTCCATGATTTGTGGATCCAAAATGAGTCACCTACATGTCCCAAGTTGCCCAAGTTTAGGGCAGCTATTATGGTGAACGCGTATTCCAGTGTCACAATTCTAGCACTAAAATCTGTCGTTTAGGTTTATTTGTCTAGCAATGTGGTTTATATTCCACAATTAGTTTTATAATAACATGATCTAGGGAATAAGCTATTAACATGTAAAGTTTGGACCAAAAAGAAATTCAAATATTTATATTTTATTTATTTAATATTTCTGTTATTTGACTTCGCATCCAGGTGAAATGTGATCACACCCTTCAGCGTGTTGTTTTCTAACAATATATATGAAAATAATTGGTTAATTTTAATTGTGAACGACGTCTAACAAATTTTAAAATACCGTGTTGTTTCTATGGTGCTGCCATCTTATAGGAAAAAGTGCAGCGGTCCCCGTCTTAACCATAGCCAGCTTCATCTGTGTCCGCTAACGCTTTACATAGCCGTTCCAATTCACCTAAACCAGTTCTGAGAAAGTAGGTCATGGGTAATCCCCGTTGCGCCATCTATTAGAGACTTTAACAAGTTAATGACAGTCGACGTTTTCGAATTTTGATTGTCGAAAAGGTTATTTTTTTCCATTGGTAATTCAAATACGTGCTAAAATGAGAAAAAGTTGTTTAATTTTTAAAAATAAAAATTCGCCCTTCTTCCAAATCCCAGCAAATCCTTTAATTAGGCCGGCGTGGATCAACTGCTTAGAAAATTGCGGTAATTATTTTGTGAATTTGTTGTATCATTTTTTTAAATACTAAATTGTAGTAATTGTAGGTATTAATAACATCAAGGACTACTCGCGGTTATTCCCAATTCGTAACAAAGATGGATCATGGGCGTGAACTGATATGAGTAAGGCCGAAGCATTTGCTGCACATCTCCAGCCTCTTTTCAACTTTCACCTCCCATTAAACCCTTCTCTATTGCAGAAGTTGAAACAATGATTGCTACTCGAACAAATTGTAGAAAAATTCCAGGATATGACTTAATTACTGGGCGAATACTTAAAGAATTGCCTCCTAAAGCTGTCTGATTAATAATGCTGATCTTCAATATTATTCTGCTGACAGGAATTTTTCCAGCCCAGTGGAAGGTCGCCCAAGTGGTCTTAATCCTGAAGCCTGGGAAACCGAGCAATGACCCAACCTCCTACAGATCCATAAGTTCGTTTTCACTGTTCTCCAAACTTTTTGAACGTATGTTCCTTAAACGGCTCTCCTCCATCATTGAAGACGAAGATCTCATACCCAATCGCACGCCTTGTCGTGAAGGTTACAATGAATAATCATGCCTTACCGCAAACAGATTGTGCGAAGTATTTAGGACTGCACCTCGACAAAACATTAACATGGCGAACCCATATCTGGACTAAGAGAAAACAGCTAAACTTAAAATTCAAGTCCTATTACTGGTTACTAAGTCGTAACTCCAAGCTGTCTCTCTGCAATAAACTCTTGGTCTATAAAACCGTTCTAAAGCCAATCTGGAGTTATGGAATCCAGCTTTGGGGCACTGCGTCAAACTCTAACATTGAGATACTGGAACGGTTTCAGTCGAAGAGTCTTCGTACCATCTGTGATGCCCTCTAGTATATCCCAAATAAAGAAATCAGAGAAGACCTTAATATCAAATCAGTTAAAGAAGAAGTAGTGCTAAGTATCTTCAGCAATTGGAACTGCCTATACTTATGTGTTTCAAGCCTTTGGATCTTCCTTACCGCTTTTAATAAGTATAAGTAATTTCAAGAAAGTAACACTATTTTAAATTATTTTATTGCTAATCCTTCCAAACATTCGGTACAGATGCATTGGAGTTTGTGAAGCCATTAAATTTATTTATTGAACGTACTTGGCCTGGACACACGAGATCCTAAACATCAGTTGACACGTTTCAGTAAAAGGATATTTGTAACTAGTTGCCGTTAATAAGGTATCCATTATGGTTTTCTTCTTCTGTATAGAACTCTAATTGAACGTGAGGTTACGTTCTTCAACGAATCATGTGTATTTTCATTCCTTTATATGTTACAGAGGAGACTACCTAATCTTTATAATTTTATTAAATGTTACCTAAATTATTTACGTTTTTTTCAGCTTACACTAAATTATACGGCAGTATAAACAATTATACTAGAGTATTAACTTCCCTTGACAAAGTCCTAACCTAAACTTTTGCGTAATTTTTTAAAAATCTGCAATTTATTCCATAATATCCACTGTATATTGACAACTGATAACATCAATAATAAATTAATTACCTCATTTAACCCTTTTATCATATTTTTTCTACTCCTGTAACTAAAATGCCATTTAACATACTAACATACACGTCGCTAAGTGACCCTTTAATCATGCCTTCATAACCTATGACTAAAGAGCCTCTTAGTCATGAGCTGAAGTTGGCAATGATGTTTTAGTCATGGGGTGAAGTTAGGTTCAAATAGTATTTACTTTATTAGCCACAGCCAAAACTAACATCAAGTTAGTTTTCAACCGTCACTTTGACGTTTGTCAAGCATAATTTAACCTAATATAATAAATGTCAAAATTTTAATGAAATAATATGATGTTATATTCTCTAAATTTGTGGTCGTAGAAAAAGTATAGTATGCAACTCGTTTTATAAACTTATTAGTCACTCATTTTATTAAACACTCGCTCCGCTGCGCTTCGCTCGTGGTTAATAAAACTCGTGATTAAAATGACGTTTATAAAACTTGATACATAATATACTATTAAATGACAGGCACGGTGATGACAAGTAATAACAAAAGCATAGAATCAAACCAGTGTTGGCTTGGATAGTAGTTACACATACACCCGAAGAGGGCTCTGAGGGGAGGACCTGTCAAAAATTTAAAATCCAAATTGGAATGGCCACGACCACGCGTCAGCGGGTAGAATGAAGCTGGCCATGTCTTAACTGACCTTGAACGGCTTCTGGGGGATACTTTCCGATATTACCAACAGATGGCGCCACTACGTTACCACATCAAGGTTGGGATAGAGTTCCTGTATAATATTAAGATTATCTTATAATAATATACACGAACTCTAGGTTGGGACTCGTTGTTTTACCAAGTGGCAGTCAAGATTTTAAATTTGCCAATGAAATAAAATATCGTTATAGCATAAATAGTTATTTTTGTATTAAGTGAGCGAAGTGAGTGTTTTTGCTGAGCATGAGAATGACATTTTTAGCCGAGACCGTTAGATCAATGCAAAAAAGTAATTCGAATGCACCAAGGAACACTCATTTCGCCCACACAATGCAAGCAATGTTTTATCTACTACCGCCAAACAAGAATATCAAATTTGTTTCGCGCACTAATGCGTCTACATTTTTTTCACTACCTAACGTAAAGAAATATTCTATTTTACCACTTTAAAAATGGCAAACTTCGCGTATCGATAGCGATGCGGGAATGTCCCCTTATTTTGACGGTTGTGGAAAAAAATAATGTTGTACTTTAGAAATTTTCATTTTCCATATTTATAGTAAACCAAATCTGGCCTAATTGTGATAGTTGGCAGTATGAAAATATGCTGCTCTTAAGTCTGCATTTTTTAACTCCAATTATAAGAAACAGTAAATGAGATTTATCGTATGTAAAATCACAAGAGACGATAATTTTATCGATAAATTTTTCGAAAGCACTATTTTGCCTAGAAAGATTACGAGTGTAAATTGCTCTCTTTATTTTCTGATAAAACCCCGAGAGCGAAGCTCGAGGGGTTTTATCTTTGAAAATAAAGAGGACAATTTAGACGAGTAATTTTGCTTAAGGCAAAAAGTGCTAAAGAACAAATTTATCAAGAAAAAATTACGTCACGTGTGGTTTTTGTTGAGAATATTTCACGAATAAAATACGAAAAGTTTCTTTATTTACATTAACTTTTTGACAATAACAATAACTTAACAAGAATTATAACATATATAATTATTATTATTAAATAATGTCATGTAATACCTACATTACTTACTTATTTAAAAAAACGGAAATATTGCTGAAATAGTATTATTTTGCATTAAATGTTTGGCAATTTATCGTACAATTTTGAAATATAATGGTAGGTTTTTCATTTTCATTAGAATCACCTAGCTCGTTAGCTACAGGCAATACGTTTGATGCGTTACTTGTTGACGCCGTCGTTGTTGTTTCTTGTACTATAGTAGTCTTTGTTGCACGTAACTCACTGACTAGTTGCAAGTGGTGTTCGTCATCCATTTGTAAGTAGGGCCTTATTGAGGAGGCACTAGAATGTCCTGTTAATTGAATTAATTGCTGTTCACCTACACCTTTTTTTGCCAGTTGAGATACTGCCGACGATCTAAAAATTAAAATATTTCGTCAGTAATTAGATATTAGTAAAAAATACGACATGCATTACCTTTTTGAGTGGTTCGTAATCTTTCTATTTGTAACATCTAGTCCAATTTTTTCCGCAGCAGTTTTCGTCCATTTTGAAATTTCATTTTTTCCCACAGGCATATTTTTATACCAATATGAATTTTTGTAGTTTGAGTTGGGAGTTAAGAACATTCTATCGGTAGTTATAGTTATATTGGATGTTCTTTTTAAACAATCTAACTGAACATTTTTCTGGGTGGTTTACGTTTGCAGTTAGCCATTTATTTTGAGAGCACTTTTTGTCCCCTCCTTGGCAAGTTTTCGTAAATAACGGGTTATAAATAATCCGATTGGAACAACTACCATCATTTTTTCTCTCCTCTTGAAAAAACCACGTCATACAAATTCGTCGCTTCCCCTCCACGCCAGGCAAGCTAGTATGAAACAACATGGTAAAATTTTTGTTGGAGACCATTTGGGGTGTTCTCGTCACAAGAATCTATTATTTGGTTAAGCTCATCCATTCTTAGAGCATCGGAACTTCTCTTTCTTTTTTCAACACGCAACTGTAAATTCTTCCTTAAAGCACTTTTAGCATCACGGGCTTTTTTAAACTCGATATCTTCAAAGGGGTTGAATTTCACACCGTGTTCTTCAAAGTATTTTGTTTGGAGCATTTTCGCAACAGTGTTCCAAATGGTTTTTACACTATATTCTTTATAATCTTCACCATTAGTTTTTTTTCATATTAAAGCCAAAATCACATAAAATATTGGCTAATTCAGCCACTGGCGTCGTAGGCAACAGTACATACTTTTTCTCGACGCAAAAACTCATAAAAACTCTCCACAAACACTCTTGGTTCTTCTTTGTGTATTCCGACTTTTTATTTTCGATTTCTTCGTTGATTTGTTGCACACTCATATTCCCAAAACGACTCATTGTTGTATATACTCCATTCACTATGGTCCCGGATTGTCAAAAATGACGTTTTATGGTAGCACTGCTGAATTTCGATTGGTTTTTTTGTTACTACTAGGTTGGACAACACAAAAGGCGTAATTTTGAAAATTTGGTTTTTGTTACCTGGTAACTTTTAATTATTTTGGCTTAAGTCAGTGCGAAATATAACCTATAATTTATAGTTTTGACATTAGTAGCTCAATTAATTGTTTCTAGTTACCCATAGCTTGACTTAAAAGTATTAACCATGATATAAAGGATTGTTTTTAATTGGATTTTGACATTGACAATCCGGGACTATAGTGAATAGAGTATACGACGAAGCGTTGACAGGATCCAGCGCTGATGACTGACGCGGACGCGTAAACAAACAAAACAAACAGCAAATTTTTCGTCGTCCACGGCAGACACGATTTTTCTACCTTTTTTACTACTAATTTTATTGTAAGACATGCTACCACAAATATTGATGTAACAATGGGGGGTCGAGTGGGCTGCCGGACATCAGGGCTGACATTTAATTATGTCCCCTGGCAGAAGGCAGCCCACAGGGAAGTTCTGGAAGTATTGCACTTTTCGCTTCCGGTCTTTCAAGACCGTTGGGTAGTCCTAGACTATGTGATCTGAGATTGCATCCTTCCCGTGGTGGCCCTGTTTAAACTAAACCCTTCGGATCTAGACCGGGAAGTCGATAAACTAACCCCAAGCTAAGGTGGAAGCTATCGTGCCGAGAGCTGGATGGCACAGGGTGACAGTGCCTTGAACGATGCCCATGGAATACCTGGCGCCCTTCCATGGTCCCTTAGCCCTACTCCTGCAACAGGCTCTGCAGGAGCGGACCTCCTTTCCTGACTACTCGTGGGATTAATTATGGAAGACATTTTTAACAACCCAAACACCCCTTCAGAGGAGGGATCCGTTGCAGGTCCTACTCTGACCACCTCAGGAGGGTGCTCCTCTACTGGAGCCCCTCCAGTACTACCCAAGGAGGAGGGAACCGTTTCGGGGCCCTCCTCAGAAACCGACCCTGCATCGCAAAAAGGGCCTCTTACTAAGAGAAACCGTTGCGGTGCAGAGAGAAGACGATGCAAAAAGGCGAAGGCCAGGTTGGCCACCAGTGACCAACCAGGCCCGTCGACAGGTACTGACACACAGCAGGAGCTTCTCACCAGAGGCACTACTGTCACAGACCAACCTAGTGCCACGGAGAAGGTCACACTCTCTGCTGGGGGCTCCAAACGGGGCCGCCCAGAGAAGGAGACTCCTCCTAGTGCACAGAAAGCCGCCAAGAGGGTCCGACCCGGGCTCTCGTACAGTCAAGCGGCCAACAAAGAACTCAGGGTTGCGATTGCTCGGGGACACTTCCCGGAGTCGCAAATTTCTGTGGAGCTTGCCGGGGAAATTCAACTTACCCTCGGCGAATACATGGATGGGATCCCAGATGAGGGGCCCCACCCAAAATACGACGATTTCAGAAGGACGGAACAAGGGATCATTATGGTCACATGTTCCGATGCCTTCTCCAAGACCTGGTTAAAAGAAACCGTCGGTAAGATCAGCACGAGAACAGGAGTCGAACTCGTTTTTTTAGAGGGCGACTCCGTTCCCAGGCTGAGTAAGATGGTAGCCTGGATACCGGGAGTACCTGAGGACGGGGCTACCATCTTAAGGAGGTTAAAACGCCAGAATCCGGGACTTCGGACCGATCTCTGGAGGATTCGGCATGCCGGACGGGTCGAGTCCAAAGGGCTCAGGCTTGTTCTTGGCGTGGACGGGCTCTCCGTGTCGGTTCTGAAGCAACTCGGCATGAAGGCATATGCGGGCATGGTAAGGGTCTCTTTCTGGGACCCCAAACATGCAAAAGAAAAGCCGCCCGTAGCAGAGCTTGAAGACATGGAGGTGTCTGACTCTGCTGCGGAGGCAGAGGATGCGACGGAGGCGCAGGAGTAGGAGTGGACGCTTTTCCCTTAATGAATAGTATCCATCTCTTACAAATCAACCTGCAACACAGCATAGCAGCCTCCTATGCTCTGCAGAGGAGGCTTACAAATGATAATATTAATATAGCACTTATTCAGGAACCATGGGTACGACATGGCTCTGTCCAGGGGCTATGTCTCAACAGTGGTTCTTTGTTTTATTGCACAAGTGCGGTTATACCGAGAGTTTGCATATACTCTTCGGGACTAACCGATATACATATATTGCCCAATTTCTGTTCCAGGGATCTAGTGGCAGTCAAAATTGGTCTTATAGATGGCAACAGCAGGAGGAGCTTTGTTCTTGGTTCTGCCTACTTCCCTTACGATGCACAGGAACTGCCACCTACCCCAGAGTTTCAGGGACTGGTAAGCTACTGTGACACAAATAATTTACCTCTAGGGTGTGACGCCAATGCGCACCACATCTGTTGGGGCAGCACGGACATCAACCCACGAGGTAGAGGCCTAATGGAGTATCTCTACACTACGAAGTTGGAGGTACTAAACTGTGGTACTACACCTACCTTTGTCACCGACAGAAGGCAAGAAGTCATCGACATAACAGTGGGCACCGCTACGGTCGCTCCGTTAGTCAAAGACTGGCAGGTATCGACGGAACCCTCCCTTTCGGATCACCGTCATATCACTTTCAATCTAAATTTAAAGCGGCCGCCAGCGTCGAATATTTTTAGAAATCCCAGAGCAACCAATTGGGAAGGCTATAAACAGGACCTCCGAAATAGGTTAGATTTGGTTAGAATCATTCCAAAAAATTCTGACGAGCTAGAGGAGAGCGTTGATCTTGTACACCGCTCCATCATAGAGTCATACGAGACTAATTGTCCTGTGAAGCGATGCAGGGATGGTAAAAGGACTCCATGGTGGAACCCCGAACTCCAGTCCCTCCGCAAAGAAACGCGCAGGCTCTTTAATAGAGCCAGACTCACAAAGTCTCAACTGGACTGGGACAATTATAAACTGTCCCTCCGGTCATACAAAAGCTGCATACGCAGAAGTAGAAGAGACACCTGGCGGGCCTTCTGCGAAAGTATTGAATGCCTACCAGAAGCAGTTAGACTGCAAAAGGTGTTTTCCAAAACTCCAGGTTCCAGGCTGGGGATGCTGAAGCTCCCATCGGGTACCTTCACGGACACCAGAGAGGGGGCTCTCAAGCATCTCATTGATGTTCACTTCCCCGGCTCCAGTCTTGTACAAGAAGCTCTACCTGAGAGGCCCCCACGCATCGCGCACACCGCGATGGATTGGAAGACGGCCTCAAAGGTAGTGAGTCTAGATCGTTTGAAGTGGGCACTGTTCACCTTTGAACCATATAAGAGTGCTGGTGCTGACGGAATTTTTCCGGCTCTGCTACAGCATGGATTGGAGGTGCTGTTACGGCCCCTATATCACATTTTTCGTACTAGCCTGGCCCTAGGACACATTCCTGTGCCCTGGAGGACGGTCAAAGTAATTTTCCTACCCAAAGCGGGACATGCAATGCATGATACCGCAAAGGACTTTAGACCTATCAGCCTGACTTCTTTCCTGCTAAAGGTGCAGGAGAGACTGATTGAAAGGTATATTAAGGATGGAGCATTGGTGGCTTTTCCGCTGCACCCATCACAACACGCCTACCAACAAGGCAAGTCAGTTGAGACGGCACTCCATGCGATCGTTTCAAAGATAGAGAAAACCCTGCACCACAAAGAGCTTTCGCTCGGTGCATTCTTAGACATAGAAGGGGCGTTTGATAATACCTCCTTCGATTCTATCTGTGTAGCGGCCGAAAGGCACGGGATCGAACCCTCGTTGATAAGATGGATCGGTTCTATGCTGTCGGGCCGACAGGTAATCGTTTCGGCAGACGAGTTCTCCATAAGAGCGACGGTCACTAGGGGCTGTCCTCAGGGTGGAGTCCTGTCTCCAATGTTATGGTGTCTGGTCGTGGACGGGCTACTAAGGGAGCTCTCTGCAAAAGGCATCTTTGTGCTAGGTTACGCTGATGACCTTGCAATATTAGCAATGGGAAAGTTTGCTGGCACAGTAAGTGGGATCATGCAAGAAGCCCTCATTACTGTACAAAACTGGTGTGTAAGGCAAGGGCTCAGGATTAATCCTACCAAGGCAGAACTTGTCATCTTCACCAAAAGAAGGAGAATCGAGGGTCTCAGGCAGCCCACAATCTTCGGAAAAGCTCTCCAGCCCTCCGAATCGGTCAGATATCTTGGAGTTATCCTGGATTCAAAGCTGAACTGGAGGACTCATGTAGAGAGACAAATTCAAAGGGCCACAGCTTCTCTGTGGAGATGTAGACGGACCTTTGGAACCAGCTGGGGTCTTAAGCCCCGTGTCACCAAATGGCTATACACGGTGGTTACAAGACCAATAATAACATATGCTGCTCTTGTTTGGTGGCCAGCAACCAGCAAGGCAACAATCAGAAACAGCCTCAACAGACTACAGAGATTGGCTTGTTTAGGCATAACTGGAGCAATGCGCACTGCTCCTACGGCAGCTCTGGAGATGCTTCTGGGGCTTCCGCCCCTCCACCTAGTGATTGAAGCGGAGGCCAGGAAATCAGCCTACAGACTAAGCCAAGGCCAGATGTGGACCATGAAAGGGGAACAAGTGGGACACTCAGGGATCATCCAACACTTTGAGAAGGTCCCAGAACTTCTCACAAGGAGCGACTTCATGGCTCCGCTTTACATGTTCTATAAAGTATTTCAGGTATTCATCCCTGATAGGAACGATTGGTGCCAGCAACAGCGTCTTCTCACTCCAAGGGGACTTGTTTGGTACACAGACGGCTCCAGGATGGCGGGGGGATCTGGTGCTGGCATCTACGGCTGTAGGCCGAGGGTCAAACTCACCGTTGCCCTAGGAAAACATGCCACTGTATTCCAGGCGGAGGTATTTGCCATCCTAACCTGTGCTCAGGAGAACCTTCAAAGAGGTTATTCCAATCTGCATATTTACATCTGCACAGACAGTCAGGCAGCACTAAGAGCATTGAGTTCACCCAGAATCAACTCCAGGTTGGTTCTGGAATGTTGCCAGACACTGAACAGACTCGGTACAACAAACTGGGTGAAACTATTATGGGTACCAGGCCATAGTGAAATAGAGGGTAACGAAGAAGCTGACGCTCTAGCCAGAAGAGGTTCTCAAGAGCCGCTCATCGGCCCTGAGCCGGCTTTAGGAATTACCCGTGCCACCGCAAAGCGACAAGTTGAGCGCTGGTTAAGTAACCAATCCAGCGCCAACTGGGCCTCGGTACCAAGGCTACGTCAGGCTAAACTCCTCATCGGGGAAATGTCGCCTACCAACACCTTTACTCTCCTGTCAATGAGCAGGAAAAACATTAGGATCGTGACTGGTTTACTAACAGGACACGGTCACTTACAGAAGCACTTATTCACAATTGGAATCGTAAATGATGCCACCTGCAGAAAGTGCCAGTTGGAGGAAGAAACCTCAATTCATGTTTTATGTCAATGTGTGGCTCTCCTAACACTGCGACATAAACATTTTGGAGCCGGCCTGGTGGAACCCCAGGCAATAAGGGACGTTCCTATGGGTAGGATTCTTTCCTTCGCGTTGGAAACCGGCCTCTTCGAACGAGACCCATAACAAATTAGGTGGGAGCACAATGGACCAATAGGTCTCAGTGCAGCTTACAGCAAGCCCCATCAGAAGAAGAAGAAGATGTAACAATGAAATAAACGTTAGCAGAAGTACAAAATCTAAGTAAACTTCACTTTTAAAGGGCGTACCGCAGCTTTTCCATGCTAGAATTGACTGCGGCGTAAGTAATTAATGTAAAATTTGTTTATATAAAGGATACGCATTGTTACTTGGCAAGACGCGATAAATTCCCTTGGGACTTTATCGCTGCGATAATTTCCCTTGGGAAATTGTCACTTATAAAGCCATGTGATTGGTTGATTTTCTAGAATAGAGCCACATCATTGGATACAAGTATGATGAGTGAAATAATCTATGTAAGTTTCTTTTGAATAATAATGCGCCAGTGTATTCTGTATGTATAGTAATAAAGAAATTGTAGTGATGGGATCAGAGCCAGTATACAGTGTGTCCAAGATAAGGAAGGCCAGTACGGGGATCTCAGTAATTGTAAGAAATACAAATTAGGTTAAATGGGAAGAAAGTTGAGCAATTAAAGGACTAACAAAATGACACCTAGAAATCCTTGATACAATTTTTCGTTTTTGAATTATCTAAAAAACCGGTTTTTTTAATTTTCTATTTAATTTTTTTCTAGCGTAAATATTAAAGTTACAGCGAAAATTTCTTTATAGCAACTTTCAGTGGATTTAAAGATTACGTTATAAAAAATTTTATCCGACATTTCGTCTTCGAGAAACCATCATCAACTTAATTGAAAAAACACCACACATGGAACGACTCGTGATAATGGTAGATCTAAATGCCCCCTTCAGTAATGCAGCAATAGAAGGAGTAAAACAGAAATACAGTAGTAAATAACGAACGTAGAGACATGCTCATCGAGCTGTGTACACATAAGGAACTCCGAATTAATAACACATTTTCCGACAAAAACAACAATACAAAGTGACATTTACCGACAACAGAAATAATACCTCCGTGATCGATTATATCATTACAAATAGAGCGGTATCACCCAACGAAATTCTGGACGTAAGAAGCCTGACTTTCGCAAACATAGGGTCAGACCATCACTTATTTCTTTGCAAATTGAGAACCACCGCAACCCCAGCTAAGAAACAACCACCGTATAAGGTCCAGAAGTACAATATAGAATCTTTTGTACACGAGAGCACAAGCAAATTATATACAGACCGACTACAACAACACATAAAAACTAACTAAATCATAGTTGAAGATAATGTAGAACACGGCTGGAACAAAATAAAGACAAACATTCACAAAGCAGTACATGAAGCCCTTGGAAGTAGAATCGTGGATCTAAACGCTAAACCAAAACTCAAACCTTGGTTCACAGAAGAGGTAACGATACTTGCAGAAACAAACAAGATTGCATACCTAAAATATCGGCAAAAACAAACAGCAGAAGAGCACACGCGCTACACAGAAACAAGAAACCAAGTAAACAACAGCATCCGAAAAATCAAACAGGAATACTGGGAAAGGTTCGGTACCGAAATAGAACATGACATGTATGGAGCACAAAAACGAGTTTGAAAGTTAGTAAGTACAATCACAGAAGGCCAAGTAAGAACAGCCATACGAAAGTTAAAGACAGAAAAGCACCAGGCGCAGCTGATATCGTCAACTAACTCATAAAACACTGAGGCGATCCCTTAGAACAAGAACTCAGCAAGCTGTTTAATAAAATCATAAGACAGAATAAAATACCATCAGAATGGCTAAAGACCATCACTATTGTAATGACCTTGCGATCAGACCGTTGCAGACGCGTGAATATTCGAGAAGGAACCATGGAGCCAGCTGTAGACTCGTGACGTCAGCGACCTTGCTGACTAATACGCGATGCGTCATGCGCTTGCCGGAACAAGCGAGAAAAGTCTCGATTGTTCTAGAATGACTCATTCGTGAGATATAAATACTCGCGAGCGGAAATAGCGGGCAGTTCTCATCCAGTTCGCATCAAGCTCAAAGCGCGTAATATAAATAGACCGTGTGTATATAACTCTAGTGAAATAAATAACAAATAAATATAACCATATAAATCATTACTGTTAAGTGCAATATAAATAAATAAATGTATCGTTGTTAGAAATAGTTCATTAGTTTAAGTAATATGTGTTCTGCCTTGATAATTCTTGTGTTTGCAAATAATCGTAATTAATCGTTGTAAATAAATGTTTAATGCAAGAAGCGTCGTATAATTTTTAAATAGTCCAAAGTAAAACCGTAACACTATTCCCATACTTAAAAAAGAATGTAAAAAAGATCCCTCCAACTATAGGGGAATAACGTTGTAAACTCTAGAATGAAACTTCACCAGTATATTAGCACAAGAAATAAGAGACAACATACCAATGAATGAAGAACAGCATGGGTTTCGGAAAAAAAGGTCAACAATCGACGCCCTCTTCATACTTCGTCAAATAGCAGAAAAGTCGCTAGAATACGACACACCAGCATATATCTGCTTCATCGACCTAACAAAAGCGTTTGACCGTGTACAACTATCAGATGTCATAAATATACTGGAGGAGAAAGCAACGCCACACGAATACCTAAGAATCATAGAAGCTTGAACAGAAATACCGACACCAACTGGTATCCCTCAGGGATACGCGGATGAGTTATGTCCTCTAACTACCTAGGGACCCGAATTTCAAGCTACGGAGACCTAACGAGCGACGCAAAACAACAAGTCAATAAAGCAGTAGTCGTATCTAGACAACATTTCAAGAATATCATATGGAAGAACAGTAACATAACAGCAGAATGTAAAACTAGAATATAGAAGACATGAGCGAGACCGATTATGACATACGCAGAAGAGACCAGAGCGGACACAGCAACCACCAAAAGACTTACAAGAACCACTGAAATGAAAACACTAATAATGATAACAGGACATACACCCTCGATAGGAAAAGAAACTCGAACATAAGAGAACAGTGTAAAATAGAAGATGTAGAACGGTTGCTTAAGCAGCGGAGAAGGCAATGGAACGAGCACATTAATGGACCACAACAGGATGGCAATAGTCGCAAGAAACGAAAAACCCCACGGCAAAAGACCCCCAGGAGACCCCATAAACGATGACGCGACAGCTGGCAGTCTACGTCGCAAGAACAAAACTAACTAGCTTGGAATCCAGTAACAAACAAGCGTATCGCTTAGAAAACGAAGAAGGAGAAGAAGAAGAAGAAGTTTATATTCTCAAAAGGTATCTTTTCATTTAGATGATTTGTTATTTTATAGGCAAACTCTTGCCTCTCGTGTGTATTGTCCAAGCCAGTGGCGCCTCGTGGAGGATTTTGGTGGTAGTGCCAACCGAATGTATATAAAATACAACTTCCACCCCCTAATAAACAAAGACACATTCTGACATTCCGGGATCTAAATATGGAATGGCAAAAGTTAGCATCAGTGAAAAACTTACTTACGAAGGTAGCCTTCCTTCGTCCCAGATTACACAACGAAATCAGTCAATGATACAGAAGTGTTTACTAGCAAGTTCCACAGTATATAAAATCCATCGTAGGTTTTTTTTATTTTCAAATAAATCAATCACAAGTCTTCGATGTTGTTAAGAAACATTTCTGATGATAGCATATCTAATGCACTTGGTCTTTTTCTTTATTGAGTTGCTTGAAAAAGTCTTAATCTTTTTCAACATCGAGAAATATCGCTCTGCTTCAAATGTAGACATAGGTGGAGTCACTAATCCTTTGAAACGGTTCATATTGTAAAAGTAATGATAACAGCGAGACAGCTGCAGAAATAGCCCACAATTATTTTCTTGCATAAAGTACCTGAAGTTTAGTTTTTACTCAACTTTTTTCCAAAGAAGCATAAGCATTAACTGTTTCACAGAGAAAATTGTCTGAAACTGCTATGATACTCGTTAAAATTGTCCACTACAAATAAATTTGTGGCTATTAGATGTCCAGTAAAACTAAATGTTGCATTTATTTGCTGCATAACGGTATCATAAATTTTCAAAAGCTTGTCTTTTTTTATTGTTAATCGCAACATAATCGTCTTTTTAAATTTCTTTTTCGTTGATCGTTTATTTATGGGTATCGTTAACGCATACAAAATAATAGCCTCTATTAATGCAAGATCTTTTTATTTTCTAAACTCGTTGATTAATGAGTCCTATTAATGGTTGATTTTCTATTAATAAACGATTTTAGTATAGGAAATCAAAGCTACCATGAATGTCAAGACTTTTAAGTGTCAAATTTTTGTCATGCAATAATAGTATATTATATCATGAGGGACTAAAGTGCACCATTTAATCCCACTCAAGGGATTTAGGCACTTTAGTCCCGAGGTATATATGCAATTTTGTGCACTTTTGGGAACATTATCATCAAACATTTCCAAAATTTGGAATCTGTCAATTTGGAAACTGACAATTACAATTTATTAAAAACTGAATTGCAGCAGGTCCTGGATAGCCTGAATCAGTTGGCAGTACTGAAGTGTATTGTCAGTATATGTCAAATTCGAGATTTGCAGGTTAAGTTTTGCGTCAGTGTGTGTTAAATGACAAACAAAACCTAACCTACTAACCTCGTGTGTACTTAAATTTACCATAGTTACTGTATCATTTCTACTTTAGTCCCTAGGGATTAAATGAGCTACTTTAGTCCCTGTTTACGGGGACTAAAGTATCAACTTTAGTCCCGGAAGTGCAAAAAATAAAACTGTCTCCAATTTAATAATATATGATTAACGAAAAAATATTGTAACTAACTCGTGTGTTAATCGACGGTTAATAATCTCAACAATTAACGTGTGAGCGCTAGCAATTATTAATCGCTCTCATTAACACACTTGTTTGTTAAATAACTATAAGAGAATTTAAAAATGCTTTTAGGATTAATCTTAGACTGATAAGAATCAACACAGAAAAAAGTGGAAATTCCTAAAAAAACAAAAATGCCCCCCTAAAATATAAAAATTAGTGTTCATTTTTCAGTCAATGAAAAACAATATGCTGTTGTCCGAAATGTGACGCATATGACTATTTATTTGTTGATTTATTAAATAAAAGAAATGCCTTTGGTGTTACATAAATTATTGAAGATGAACTGTGCAACGTTTATGTAAGATCAGTTCTATGCCAATTGATAAGGGGACGTGATAAATCAGTTTCAAAGGAAGTTGTAAGCAAAATAAATTCTCGTTGAGCCATATATTGGTATCGTTATTGAAACTAAAACCACAAATCTAATACCGATAGGAAGTAATAATCAGCATAATTTATTGAAGAACCTTAGACTTAAGAGCTTTGCTTTTCGGCGTGACATAACAAACTGGTCTGCAAGTCTCGAAGACATTTCATAACAAGTACTTGCTGTCCGTAACACCACTGCAGCACACTGCACAAACACGAGGTGCAGTACCTTCTACTCTAACATCCGAAATATTGCAAAACTGAAATAACTTTCCCCTCCAAACAGAAGACTTTATAAAATACACTTTAATCCCACATGGTGGTTCAGTTTTGATTCGTATTTTTCAGGGAATCACTCAGTATTGCTAGTCTTGTTATTGTTATATATTTTTTTCTGTACGACGCCGCCGGTCATTTCACCTTACGCTTAATGTGCCTGAAGAAAAATATAATAGATAAACTATTTGCAAATGTGTCTTTTGTGTAAAAATTAAATAAACAACAAGGTATTTATAAGTTTATATTATACGCATGAAATATGTTTAAAGTTTGGTAACAGGAACACAATCGCATAATCATTTCAAAAAGTACACAACCGCCGTTATTTAATTTTTCTTTACCTTGCATAGAACATAAAATATAGTCGTACTATTTACATTTGTGCAATAAGACTCGAAGTAAGAATGGGTATGGGTATATTTGCGAAAAATTAACCTATGTAAATATAGATATACAAAAAAACTCCTGTTTACTCTATAAACTCCAAGCAACATACCTATTTAATTTGATCATTCAATTTTTAATTAAAAGAATGTGTGACATAACTCTCTTTTAGTTATGCCCTTGATTTTTCATGGAGTTTTATAATTAAATCGCAGCTAATAAGCTTTCGAAAGGAAACTAAATGCAAATTAAATCAGCAGAATTATATCAATTAACTACACCTTCGAGTATTACAGATAAGTACGTATAAAGTATAAAATATGTACAATTCTTTATATTGTAACAATTCACATAACATTATCATATCGCAGTATTGCAAAAAATTTAATGGTAGCATTAAATTACTCTTTTACTTTAACACACAAAAACTACTATGAGGTTGTTCTCTAAATGGTGTAATTTTTGGCAGTGATCTATTATATGTTTTATCGGACTTTTTCCACTGTCTCGGGTGTTTATCACACGACGTTTCGGGAGTACTATGAAAAGTATCAATGTGTAAATGAAATAATTATAATCAGAAAACCCTACCGTTGCTAACTTATTTTAGAAACTCAGTTGAAATTTTACAGTTTAAAACGTTGGCAATGTTAGACAGATAATCACAACGTCCTAGCAATTTAAACTTATCATTACATAAACGCCTTCTAAATTAATTTATGTTGAAGCACAATCAGTATAAGGTGATAGTCAATGAATATTACGTTGCGTGACCACACTAAACTACTAGCCAGACGTCACTTTCCTTTCAAGTTTAAAATACTTGAAAGCTTCAGGCAACGTTTGTTGAAGCGCGAAAAAACGTCTCTTATAATTGTAAGACTTATGCAAGTTAAAAACCACAAAGTATGATTCAAACGCTCATATAATTAGGAATAAATAATAATTACAAAAAGCACAAAATTCTCATATATGCATAACAATTTCAAAGAATAATTAATTTTTGTCATTGCGTAACTATAGGCTACATATTTTTCATTGGATATGCAGCGATTCAAATTAAATAAAAAAATATACGTGACTACAAATGACAATCGTTAATTGCAAGTACTAAATGTACCTATAGGAACAGATTTAAATGTTAAAATTCTCATTTAAAATCGTTTGGGATAAAACAATACACATAAATAATAATTTTTTAGCTGTACAGCATCTGAATTCCGTTTTAATATTTTAAGTATATTTTTGACTTCTTCAAATTCAGACCTCGAAGGTAGATAAAAAAGAGTTTTTTAGGTAAAGTAACTTTTCTGTTCTACTACTAAATACGGCAAACATCATTAATAAAAATCATTCAAAATGTAGGTACAATTATGGCCCCATACACATTTTTTTAAATATCTGCTTACTTTTATGTAGGGGACATACTATATAGCGATCTTGACATTTTTAACGAACATGAAAATCCGTTATCAATAGTTTTATCGCAATATTATTATAATGAAAATCGATGCCCTGAGAACTGAGATGAGATTCACAAAAACTTTATTAATGTACAAAGTATAATGTACAAAAGAAGTAAAGTACCCTCGGTTTTAGCAAAACTTTATAAGAATAATTTGTCAGTAGTTAAAAATACCTACCAATAGGAAATTGAAATATAATTATTTCTTATAATATTACTGTAGCGTGAACAAATTAATAATTAATAATATAATTTTAATTCAGAGTTTGATAGCTTAATACTGCAAAATAATTTAAATAGCCAAAATTAAATTCTTTGTTTTAATGTAGAAATAAATGATAGATTCCGTATATTTAAGATATGTATATTAACTGCATATTTTAACATATTTAACAATTATTAAAACGACTATTTCTTATAAAATAAGAGTATTTTACTCTTGATTCGATTTCAACTTCTTTCTTCCATAATATACATTATAATTTTAGTAAATTGCAGTAGTAGTATTTCGTGGTGGATGTGTGGCATAATTTTTTCGTATTTGATTGTAACATTAATAAAAAATTATTGTTATTACATACACGGTATATATTGTTAATTATTAGTGAATAAAAGTTTAAAATTATTTAAAAGAAGAAATCTATTATCGATGAAATGTACGGGTAGATATTTTCTTTACTTTTTCCTTGTTATCAAGAATTTATATTTGTTTATAATCACAACGTAAAATGCAGTTTAATTATATATATCGTATATACGATTTTCATTGGAAAATTCAAGCAGCTACACTTTGTTATAAATAAAGTTGTTTCTCTTTATTTTAGATTCAATCTAAGCTTTCAATCTCAATTAGTAATTAGCAAAGGCACAAAAATATCTAGAAAATCTCGCGTCCTTCATTTATCCATGGCTAAATTTATATTTACTAACTATTGGGTCAAGAACGTAAGAAATCAAGTCTAAGGACAAAGCTATCGAGTTAATTGCTTACACTTTGTGAAACACTCTAGTCGAAATAATGACAATTAATTTATATTTTGAGGAAGGAAGAAAAAGCTGCACAATAAGTATTTATATCAAAATTGCATAAAATAATTTTACCAAATTGGTCTTGCAATTCAATTCGACAGTAATAAACTTTTTACATGTTACAGATTTCGCAAGTGCAGGAATATGATTGCATCAAAACAAAGTCTTTAAGACTGGATATTTCTTAATTTCAAAATCACCCCCGTGATTTAGTACCTACATACTTCGTTTGGCGAAAGAGTTAACTTGGAACAAAAAATGGCTAAAAGAATATATTCGCAAATTAAATCAATAGCAAGGCGCCATTATTCCAAAGACAGACCTTTTTCAACTGCAGTTTTTCCTTCTATTTTGGATGATATTGTAGTTGAACATGAAGTTGAAACCACTCCCAGGCCTTACACTGATATTCCTGGCCCGAAAACGTTACCTATTATAGGCAATTCATGGCGTTTTGCCCCAATTGTTGGTAATTTATTTAAATAATTATTTTTTATAGTTCACTATTTATCTATTTTTCAGGACAATATAAAATTTCAGAATTGGATAAAGTAATGTGGTCTCTTTGGAAAGACTACGGAAAAATAGTGCGTGTAAGCGGATTGATTGGCCACCCTGATCTGTTATTTGTCTTTGATGGCGAATTAATCAAAACAGTTTTTCGGAGAGAGGAAGGAATGCCTTATAGGCCTTCGATGCCTTCGTTGCATTACTACAAGGAGGTGCTGCAAAAGGAATTTTTTGAAGGAAACGCTGGAGTTATTGGAATGTGCGTAGCGGCAACGATTTAAGTACCAAAGTTATTTTTAAAGGGATTTTTAGACACGGGCCAAAGTGGGACGAGTTTCGCAAGCAAGTTCAGCAAATTTTGTTACCTCCGTCCACAGCTAAAAAGTACATTGAACCGTTGGATGTTATAGCAGGAGATTTCCTAATGAGGTATGTTTACAGTGCATATTTACTCCTAATCTTTCAACATTATTGAAAAGATAAGTAAAGTACATAGAAATGTGAAACAGAAAGTATAAGAACCGTTGCTGTATATGTGCGAACTTGACAGTTTATTAGTTTCCTTTTAGTCCAGGGCATGTATTGGTGTAAAAATTATATTCATGTTTAATATTATGAGAACGTCAAATTATTTATTGGCAACTAATGTTGCAATAGGCGCTATGGTAGTTATGAAATTTAAAAATTAATAAGAGCTGTCGATTTAAATAATTTAATTGGCGAACTTACTTTGGCGTTAATTTCAAAATTTCTAATATAAAGGACTATTAGCATTAGTTAAAACAAATACTATAAACCAATAGTACAACTAGAAAATGAATTAAGAAACAACATTTTTTGTGGTCGTCAATAGGAAAGGAAATATTTCGACTGGATATGATTCAACTTTGAAGGTTATTATTTTTAAAGAGCCAGCATAACTCAAAATTAAAATAAGAACATCCTGAATACCTATATTACTTGTCGTAATAAATTCATACAATTAAACACAAATACGTTACTGCCAATATATAACATTGTTAAGATATTTGTAGGTCAGTTTACAAGGTATTGCTTGTTCATATAATTCTCTATTAACAGATTTATTCTCCATTATAATCGTATGTGTAAATTTGATCTAAAAATCAAACACAAGTCATTTTCAAATATTCAGGATATATGATTTTTTAAATAATATTTATTACCGTAACAATCCACTATTAAACAATCGACTCTAATGTGGTTTAATAACCTGTGTTGACATAAAAATACTTGAAATGGGAATCTCATGCATTGTCAACCAAATATTAAGCTTTGGTTTAAAATCAAGAGGTTTAAATGGATATAGGAAACATGTTAGTAAAATCTGAGATGTCAGCTATTTATTAGTGAATAGTGCAAAAAATTGACTCTACTTTTAAGAAAAAAAATTGACCACACGTTTAGTTTAAAAATCGATATTTCTAGTTTGAGTGTCGAAATTTTGTCATCTCAATGTTTCAAATTACTTAGGCCTTTATTTCGTATAATGAGCAGCTTCCAATCTCATTATTATGCACAAAGAAATTTCTAAAATAGCATGCAATAGTTCATAGCCTCACGTCACCTGCTTACAAGATTATCCAATGTGTACCATTGCAGAAATGGGAGAGTTCAGCTTCAGATGAGGCAGACATAAAAGTGTCTTACACAACCGATTTCGCTCTTTTCCGCACCCTTCTCGTTGTGTTAAATAACCAGACATGGATATTTACATTTTTCGCGCCATTTCCATGTTAATACATACAGTTTTACCGATAATTACAAAATGCTTCGTGATTTTCCGGGTATTGCGAGTCTGTATTAAATTACTGGTTATTCACGATGGATGATTAAGTAACACGTTTTGTAGGGTGACCACCATCAAAGGAAAACAATTAGATCTTATATTTAAACCGAGTAAAAATGTCTAATTAATTGCATTGTTAAGTTTAGTAGAATAGTAGAGCATTAGTAACGTCAAATTGCAACTTATAAGATTGATAATGTAGTATTAGGCCACAAGTATATTATTGATATCCCGTATAGGTAACTAATAGATTACAATTTTTAAATTCTACGAAAAAACAAATTGAATACTTAACGGTTTTTTTTATTAGTTTACCATTGGCCTAGTATCAATAGTTCATATATTTTTACAATCGTACGACGAAATAGGAGATTCAATACAACTGACGCAACTTTTCATGTAGAAAATCAGGAGTTATACTTTTTACAAAAATTATTTACAGATTGAAACACAGACACTCCTATTTTTTTTTAATTCTAGTGTATGATGATTGACGTCCCTCACAAATTATCTCCAATAAAGCAACATTTTGGTATTATATATTTTTGTACTAATTTTATTTGTTAAATATAATTTTCAATTGTTTTTTAAGTCAATTTAGCTGCATTTCTAAGTATCGCTTTAAACATCTTAGTCAATTCCAGACAAATGAAGATAGTTAGATGATTTGTCTGGCGAATGTTCTTTGGAATTACAGTATTGGATCAATCTATGCGAAATTCAATTTGATTGTCATTTAGTAAAAATGAAAAATTATAATAAAAAATTGAGAGACGAATATTGTTTTAGTTTAATTACTGATTTACCATTTAGATGGCGATACATTTATTTTTTAAATATATGTGATGAACGGAAAAATGAAACGAAAAACCGGAAATATTAATTAAAAAAACTTGTTTAATAACAATTTCTCAATAGAAGGCCAGCAAGAGAAATAGTATTTGAATGTTTAAAAAAGGTTTTAACAGAGATTTGATAGCGTTCCGGTCTTACTAAGATGTGTTTAGTATAAATAAGTACGCAAGGATAATTTGGCATAAGAACCTTTTTATTACTATGAAGTATTTTCAGTTTCCAACTTAAATAATAAAACACTATAGTACAAGAAAGTCCTTTTCTCTGCAATTAAAGTATTATGGTTAAAACCAATAGGAAGCAAATGTATAAAATTTGCCAAGAAAAAAAATATCGGTAATGCATAAATAGTTATTTTTGTATTAAGTGCGCGAAATGAGTGTTTTTGCTGCGCATGAGAATGACACTTTTAGCCGAGACCGTTAGATCAATGCAAAAAAGTAATACGAATGCACCAAGGAACACTCATTTCGTCCACAAAATGCAGCAATACCGGCAAACAAGAATAGTGCGCCTACATTTTTTCAACCCTATATCAATGGTAACGTAAATAAATATCTTATTTTACCACGTTAAAAAATAGCAAACTTCGCGTATCGATAGCGATGCGGAAATGTCCCCTTATTTTGGCGGTTGTGGAAATTTGGTACTTGATGTTCATTTTCCAAAAGTAAACCAAATTTGGCCTACTTGTGATAGAGATAGAGAGAGAATATGCTGTTTCTAGGTCTGCATTTTTTAAATACAATTATAAGAAACAGTAAATGAGATTTATCTATGTAAGTATGTAACACAATTCCGTCAACGTGACGCTTGTTGGCAATCCAAAACTTTATTTAAAATTAGCAGGACTGTAAGTAAAATTTTCGACATAACTCTATCATGGCGGCGATGGTGGCATTTTTTTGGATCAAAGAATGGCGGTGCTCTCCTATATATACTGGCTTTCGATGTGATTATACCACTCCCTATAACATCGACCAATGAAAAACGGTCAAAATACATAGTTATGCATGTACTAACTTTTGATAATATACATAGCAACGGTGATAATCTTATACCCTCTTGACTAATAACTGATAGTCAAATACCTTCATAAACATCACGTTATCTGCTGAAAGTATAATCGTCATAGAAACAACACTAACTGTAATTTTAATATTAATAAATAAACTGTTCAAGCGTTGTTTATTGACTCGTGATAATATAATAAAATAATCTAGCCGAATTCAATTCGTGTCTCCTTGATTACCAAATCATTTCTGTTTCCAATCGATATATCTCGTGTAAACAGAAATGATTATTTGATAATCAATAACTCACTAGTTGCATTATACCATGCTTTGTTTTTAAAAGTATACATAGGCAATACTCGTATGTATACTAAAAAGAAACATTCCCTTATTTTTGCCACATCATGCTATTTGTTTTAAATTAAAACTCTTAAAATTATGTTTTCTGTATAATTGGCTGCCTAAATATAGGGTAAAACTATAGAAAATAAGGGAATTTTTCTATTTAGTATACAAACGAGTATCCCCTATGTATACTTTTAACAAGAACGCATGGTATATGACAATTAACCGAGTAGATGTTGACAATTTGTTTTTCCTGTTCAGGCTAAACGCCAAATTATCGCCCTTTTAAGAACATTTTCCAAATTCAGAAAAGCATGGCGCAAAAGCTAAATATAATGCCTAGAAATAATTTTCCCTTACCAATTTGAGATAAAGCAAACGTGGACAGAATTTAATTGATTAAGGTGTCCACTTTGTATCTATTGGGTCAAAAATATACTTATTTTGGTAAAGGTTAAAAGTCTAAGCAATGTGGAAAATATTATTTTTCTCTAACCAATAGTTCTAGAGTTAAAGCAAAAAAAACTTCATTATTTTAAATGTTCTCCCTCTTCTGTTGGGCCTAAAAAATGTCCATTTTGGTGAAGGTTGAAAACGTGAGCTATATGCCAAATATTACTTTAGTTAACTAATATTTCTTTGAGATAAACAAAAATAGGCAAAATGTTATTTTTTATGGTGCTCACCCTATATATCTTTGACAGAAATTATATTCGGTTTAAATGTAGGTAGGCAGACAGACGGAATTGAGCTAACATGTTTTGCGTCATCTATATACCCTAAAATGTGAAGTTCTGAAGAAATCTTGGAGGGTGATTATTTTCACGATTACAATACTTCCTTCAACAGGCTATGAAAGTAAATTATATTTTCGTAAAAATCAGTAATAAAGTATTACAAAATTAAAATTTTAATGAAGTAACTGAATTATAAATATAATACTGTTTTACAGCAATAGAGAAGTTATGAAATAACTAATAATAGTTATTTATGGTACAAGTACTAGAGAAAAGTTGCACCGTCGAAGCCGCTAGGCTCTCGAGTGAATTATTTGATACCAGCTGACGCAAAACTTAACCTGCACATTTCAAATTTGACATCGCCTGGCAGTGGTACCAACAATACAGTAGCGAGTGACTTATGGTTTTTACCTCACTAGTGAATTATAGTTCACGTCACTAGTGGGTTATGAACCAATTTAGAGGTCTAAAATCGATCTAGTTATAGTATATTTTTTCGACTACCACATTTCAAATTGAAAACTCATTAAAAATCATGTTAGGTACTTACGCTTTTTATTGTTTTACATTGAAAACGCACCAAATTTAATAAATAGTTTTAACAGAAGTGTGCAATCTAGTTATTTATGTACCAAGGGCATTATGAAAATGTATGTCATTTCGAGGGCGACAAGTTTACAATCGTGAGGGTCTCTGACCTGAGGGTTTATAAGTCGCCCGTGGTGCATACGTTTTATTTTCTACTTTGAAAACGCAAATAACTTAAAAATCTTACAGAGCAGTCCATAATGCCCTCGCATGCCCTATTGAGAGCGCATAATAAGCGGGCGTTACCGTTAGGCCCGCTTGTAACACGCTAGGGCGTTATGGACTGCTTTAATTAGCTCGTATTACAGATATACATATCCATATATATAATAGACTTGTCTGTCCGTCCGTCCGTTCGGGACGCTGTTTCAGCAGCCAAACCGTAAGAGATAGAGAAAAAAGTTATTAAAGTTATATGTTTGGAATGGTCATGTCAGGTCAGGAACCGAATTTCAGTCACGTGACACTTTCAGTTTTCGAGAAATCACAAAAAAGACCGTTTTTCAAATAGAACGCGTATTAAATAAAAACTGGTTCACCAGCCAAACGGAGCTGCGACCCTCTGCGCCTTAAAACCTCGATCGGCTAGGCAACCACTTTGACAGCTTCCAGGTCTGGGTGGTTGCCTAACCGATCGAGGTTTTAAGGCTGAAACAGTTTTTATTTAATACGCGTTATATTTGAAAAACGGTCTTTTTTGTTTTTTTAAATGAGACATTTGTCTCACTGGATTGCTAGTACAACAAATAATAGATCAGTGAAAAATATCAATTTTTACTGCGTAGTATACAATGACAACATGCTTTTGACGTATGGAAAGTGCCAAATAATAGCCTCCTTTAGGAAGTGGTGGTCGAAAAGTGTTTATAGTGCGTCTTTTAAGAATTAAATGAAAACAGGTTTGCAGGTAGTTTTAAAAAAATAGTAAATGAAAAGATTAGGGGGCACAGGATGGAAAGCACAAGGGGAAGAGATTAATAATTTCAAAAAGTTGTCTTCCCAGCGTCCATCTTCTTTCTTAGGAACAAGGCTGACTTTGGTGTTACAATGTTTTTGAGGCAACTTACCTTTTTTTAAAATACTTAAAAATCCTCTAACAATCCATTTTTGAAATGAGTGATTTTTAATGAACCTGAAGCTGAATATTTGAAAATATTTGAACTTATATTAACATATGGCAACTTTAAAATAGTAATAAGTAGTATACTTAGAAGACTGTGTCACTATATTAATGTTTTTGGTTTTAGAATGGAGGAATCGTTGGACGAAAACCAAGAATTGCCCGACAAATATCTTTTTGAAATATACAAGTGGGCATTAGAATGTAAGTATTAAGTTTGTTGTTCTTTGCAATAATTTTCTTCATAATATCGTTTTTTGAACCTCAGCTGTTGCAAGAGTATCACTAGACACACGCTTGGGGTGCTTGGAACCCAATTTGGACAAACAATCGGAATCTCAGAGAATCATAGACTCTATAAACACATTTTTCTGGAATGTAGCTGAAGTTGAGCTAAAAATGCCAATTTGGAGAATTTACGAAAACAAGTCATTCAAGAATTATATCGGTGCATTAGAAAACTTCAGAACGTAAGTATAAAAGGCCGTAATATAATTAAATTTATTCATAAAAATGTTTTCAAACAAACAATTACATATTGCTCATTTTAATAATTCCTAAAGAAAATGTAGTTAAATCACACGTGAATAACACGTCTCCCATCAATGAAATTATCAAAAATAAATCATCTCGAACATAATGATTAATATCGCCCAAAGACTGTTCCGGTTTAAAGACCGCAATTAATGAATACGCATTAGTATACATGTAACCGTCTGCGGTATATTATATTATATTTTCCGCCTTACTGACACACTTCTCCAACTACCGGTATTATGTCACAGCACGCGTGGTCTGCAATTTCAAAGTCAAGTTTAACTTTCGCTCCTCAAGAGAAATCGAAAGTGGTCGCAGCTCTTGTGTGGTGCTTAATTGGTTGTATCCCTGTGATCTAGGTCATTTGCGGTTTTATGTATTGAACTTTATTGTGCATTCAGATTTACTTCCTCAACGATAATGATATGCATTATGCAGGGTTACTCAACGCTTTGTCTTGGTTACTCAATGTTAACGAGAGATGCTTAGAATTTTGCGTTGAGATTCCTAACAAAGAATTAACTACTTACGCATATACTAATAAGCTAGTGATTGATGAGAAAAACTTTTATTTATAGTTTTTAAATAATTACTAGATTTATTAGAGCAATGTAAATAGGCAGTTTTATAAATTTCTACTCTATTTGAATCACGTTACGTTGTTGCAATATGCATTAGTACAATTTATTTTATCTTATTTTCCCCCATTTGACAATCTACTGGTGATAATTATCATTAAAAAAAGTTCTCATTTGAATGGAATTTTGAAGAGCTTTATTGTATTGCTATATAATACTTTTTCGATCTGGAAGTCTTAAAATATAGTTTTCTATTAGTATTGGCAAGCAATAAGTACAGATCTGAGGTCAGATTGCCCATAATTAAGCTTCATTCTTCATATTTTCTGTTCTTGGCGTTTTCAAAAGACCAGTGTTGAGTATTTTATCCTTTAAACACCCCAGTAGCGATAAACATAACTTTTTATGGCCATAACATTTTATTGAAAAAGACTGGATCTGTCTTTAAAACTTTATTTGTTATCAATTTGAGCTTCAATGAAGTCTAAGCAGGCATTATCAAGAACTCCATAAAACAAAGTCGCATCTGAATTCCTTAATTGTGTTTGCCCGCTGTATGTTTACACATTTTTTCGGAATTTGTAAATTTTGACTTTAGATTCGGATAGAAGACGAAAAGGGAGAATAGGAATGTCTCGTGGAAAAAATGGCAGATAAAGTATATTTAAGCAAAATTTTAAATGCTATTAAGGAGTTCATCTAGCAATGCTAGGATTAGCATTTTATCTGGCTTTGTTTTGAATTGTTCCTTAAAATTATTTAACTTACGAACTGCGTCGTGCAGGAACAATGTGTTTTCAGTAACTTTCTCCAACTCTCACCATTCTTCTAAGCTCTCTTATGTTTCACCTTTTCTCAACAACACTGGTAAAAATCTTCAAATTAGAACAATTAAAACATTGTCATTTATAGGCCTTCGTAGCTGAACATTCCGTAGAAAAATTAAGGAACTTAACCTTCAAGTACTAACGTGTCTGTTGTGGTGCATTCGTACTAACATGACGTCTAAGAGACGGGCATATAGTTAGTTACGTATTTATTACAATTTTTTTTTAACATAAAGTACTATGCAATGATGTATCAAGCGTATTTTAATCACATAAAAAATATTAGCATTTAGAGAGTCAAATAGAAAACCGTGTTTAAATTTGTAGGTGTTAACTTAATTACAGAAAAAAGCAATTTTTAATATTTTTTTTTTATTATCAGCAAACATATTTCAACAGACAATGATATTCTAACACAACTTAAGTAAAAAAATTGAGAAAAAAAGATACGTATAAAAATTCACACCACCCTAAAACTATACAGAATTAGTGCAAGATGAACACATTAGGGTCACTAATAAAAGTATAGCAGAATGTTCATATACAATACCGCGAGCAGTCGACGAATTGCCGAAAATTTTTGTCAACGTGTATGAGTCTTTATTGCTTCGATATAAATTGGTCGAGTGCGACAGCACGAGACCAATTTTGAAGCAATAAACACGAATAAACACTTTGTCAAAAATTTTCGGCAATTCGTCGGCTGCAAGCGGCATTTGAAGGACTATTCAACGAACAAAATTGACATTTCTTAGTAATTAATCAATTTTATCACGTCCTCTTTGAAAATAAAAATCTGTTGACGTAAAATAAATTGTTTTTCAAATTTGACATTTCTAATATCATATTTGATTAATTTTACAGGAAGTTAAATAAATGTCACAGGAAGAGAAAAAAATTGTCATTAAAACTCCGCTAGCGGAATTGTTGCACAATTTTACCCTGATTGGTGGCAAATGACATTAATACTAAATTATGATTGGTGAATAGTTAACTTGAAGGGGGTGAGTTGAATTTGCAAGGGTAACACCACAAGTAGTGGATATATTTTTGACAAATATTTTGCCGTTTCCATGTAAATTATTGCGTTTAAATTTCACGAAACAAAATCATATCAAAAATGTCACGAGCCGAAGGCGAGTCACATTTAAGTGTGATTTTGTTGAGTGAAATTTTCAATAATTTCTATGGAAATGGCAAAATATTTAAAAAATATATATCCACTTCGAGTGGTATTTGGGACGACTATTTAACAATATTAATACATAACTATTAACTTTATTGAAAAATAATCCAACAATTAATATTCATCCTCAATTAAATTCAGCAGAATACTTCCAAAACACAACAGTTAATTTTTTTTAATGAAAGCCAAACTTTGTTCACACAGTTTGTTTATGTTTAGTTTTACGTAGCTTAGCGATATCGCTAAGGACAGAACATCGTTGCTAAGGGATATTTCGCAACAAGGCTATTTAGTTTTTGAGTACGTACATTGTTTTGTGAATATTTTGCATGGTGCCCAATATTCAGTGATATACTAATAATAATAATATAAATAATAATAATAATTTATTTCAGAAGAGTATACATATGTAGAATACACAATAATCTAAGATGACTAGAACTTTCAGAAATAAATGATGAAAGGACTTAGCCCACAGAAGTAAAACTTGTGCGTGGGCGAATTGAAATATATGAAAACGTAGTGAAGCACATTTCTCAACACTTTGCAATTCTCCAAGACAGTAATAAATTGTTTTGATCAAACATTTTTTATGTCTATTAAATTATGAATACTATATCTAGGGGTATTCTGGAGCCAAGATTTTATTTTTTTCTTAAAGTTGTAAATATTTTGACTTTTTTTAATATCTTTCGGTAGTGCCGAGTATATTCGAGGTGCAATATAGCTATAAGATCGTTGGCCAATAGTTTTATCTGCTTTTTCTACTGTAGTTTCAGTATGACATTTGTACCTGGTATGATAATCATGGGTTATATCTGTTAAATCGTCTTTAGTTTGATATTGCAAGCAAAGCATCCTATAACAAAATAGCTGTCTTGGGTCAAACAACTGGCTTTCTTTATATAATAAATCACTCACTGCTGTTATTGGTTGAAAAAAGCAAATGTCTGCAATATGATTGGCTTATATGTTATAGTGTAGAATAGTCATCAATATTATGTTCTCCGTTACTATCCTCGCTGTCTAATTCATTATACTACTGGAACAGTTGCTGCTCAAGAAACTGTCTGTTGATCTAACCGTATTTGAGAAAGTTGGTTTTTAATCCATCATGCAAAAATAGTAGCGTGCAAACTAACCGTCTCTGAGACGGTATTTATTTTTAAATACAAATAACTTCCGCACAAAACATCCCACCGCAGCGAAATTTAAAAAACTGAGTTATTTGTAGGTAGTTTGAAGGTAGATGAAGGATCAACCATAAATCTTAACTGGAGGGGGAAATATTACACGAGTTTCGAACATTTCCGTCTCTCAGACTTAACGTTAGTACTTAAGGGTTAACAAAAAAAACATCCTGTCTACTTTACTACAACGTTGTAATTCTATAAAAACTGTCACTCTAAGAATATCAGTTTAATTTGGAATTTTTTGACGGTTATATAAAAAAGAATTACAAGTTTAGTTTCCAAATCATACAAATCCACAATGTAGATCTCCTAGACTTCCCTATACCACAACCGCTATTAGAAGCCGTACATAATTAACAATTATTTTGCTTATAATGCTATAGCCTTTTTTTGACATCTAAAACAGAACAAAGCAATATTTTTAAATGGCTTGGTGCTAACACAGCAGTGGAAGTGGCTCGATTTTAGAATCTATGTTTCGGAGCCAGAGAATCTGGTTTTAAACCCTAGGTACCCTAGTAGCACCAACGGAAATAATAGTCTACATATGATGTCTTAGTACTTAACAAATACTCAATAGGTAGCGATCACTGAATGGTAAGAACCAAAGTGGTCGTGAATACTAAAACAGAAAGAAAAAAACTAATAACATCACCGTAAAATGAACCGGTAAAACTATTCCAGAACGAAATTGGTGAGAACTTGAACAACACACTGCACATCAAAGAAGGAAATATAAATATAGATCGGCTAAATACAATAATAGTCGATGCAATAAAAGGAGCAGGGTAAAAAATATTGTCTCAAAGACAGAAAAATAGAAGAAAAGTGGAGCACAAATGATGTGGTTGATGCTATAAAGATGGGAGGAGAAAAGCTATTACGTGTACTTGGGCTTCTATTCAACGAACGTCTGTTCAAACGTATAACACCATCAAAGTGGAATATCGCAACTATAATCATTCTGTTGAAGATTATATGCCGATTAGTATGCTGTCTCGTGTATACACTGTGGAAATTAAGTAGTGCAAAAATTTGGTAACTTCGTTAATATTTGTTTTTAAGGAAAAATCTCGGAAAGGAATAGGGATTTAAGTTGCAGCGCATATGTTAGTCATTTCCAGATTTTTATATCATTTGTTTTAAATGTTATGGCGTCATCAATATTTTTTTAATAACAACCAATATATATTTTTTATTTCTTTTGGTAGTTAGTTTTAGTCTATTTTCAACGGCATAAAATATTAAATAGGTTACATTAGAAAAAAATAGAAAAGCGGCATTAATGTTCATGATTAAATTAACAGATTCATTTTAGTTGCCAGGATTTAAAAAAAAATAGTGTAAGTGATGCCTGCCTCCTTAAGTAATGCGAAAGCAATTCTAGTGTGAAACCGTAGAAGAGTTTAGTGAAAGAAAAAAAGAAAACCAAAAAAAAAACGAGGAAACAAAGCAATTAATAAAGTGATTACGTTTCACTTTGACAATAATTCATAATTATTCATTGTTTTATACAGTTGAAAACCGATTAAACCTTGCTACTAAAATAAATAAAAAATATAGGTATTGGTTGTTATTTAAAAAATATTGATGACGTCGTAACATTTAAAACAAATGACATAAAAATCTGGTAATGACTAATATATGCGCTGCAATTTGAAGCGCTACACCCCTTTGAGATTTTTTTCCTCAAAATTAACATTAACTGAGTTACCGAATTTATGCATTACTTAATTTGCATACTGAGGCTAAGCTCTTCACAAAGATTATTGCTAACAGGTTGGTCTAATTATATCTATACCAACCACGGAAGCAAGCTGGGTTTTGATCGGATATGGCACAAATGATCACCTTCAAACTCTAAAAAGCATAATAGAAAAAAGTTGAATATAACAACCCCCTAGTTTTGGTGTTCCTACACTATGAAAACGCCTACAACACTATTAATCAACAGAAAGTGCTAGAAGCACTAGCTGACTGCCGAATAGACCACCGCTACACAACAGTAATTAAGCGTGTACCGTCCGATGTATAATAAAGCCCCCAGCTCATAACCTCTTATTTAAAGAGTTTTGCCCATAAAAATCTCAAAATATATTCAGCGTGTCCGCGGATTGAGTTCACATAAGGTGTAAATGACAAAATATTTTTGAGTTAGATGTTAATATTCTAGGAATCGCTCCTGCTTGTTCTCAAACCAAGATTTTGAGAAAATAAATCAAATTAATTAATATACAGGGTGTTTTTAGGATGGGTTTTTAAAAAATGGCTAAGAGTAAACTACCTTTATTAGAAGAGATAACAAAAAAAAAAGAATTGAGAAAAGTTATTTAGAATTAAGAACAATGGCAGACTCTCAATTTTCAGACAAATCGGCTTACTTTAATTTTTGTAAATTTTGGGATTTTTTATACTAACATACCTGGTTGGTATAAAAAACCAAAAAATATTTAAAAAAAATCAAAGTAGGCCGATTGTCTGAAAATTGAGAGTTTGCCAATACTCTTAATTTTAAACAACTTTTCTTAATACTTTTTTTGTTATCTCTTCTAATAAAGGTAGTTTACTCTTGGTAATTTTTTAAAAATTGATTCTAAAAACACTCTGTACATTAATTAATTTGATTGATTTTCTCAAAATCTTGGTTTGAGAAAAAACAGGAGCGATTCCTAGAATATTAACATCTAACTCGAAAATATTTTGTCATTTACACCTTATGTGAACTCAATCCGCGGACACGCTGTATATTATTAAATGGTACACTTTTACCTAGATTTTAACGATATTAGTTTGCAGTCAACTGTTTCGACTATCAATATTCAACTTTTCTATTTTAAATGGTACACCTGTATATTTTTATAACATGTGAGCAAATGAAAACGAAAGCAAGGTTGGCTTTGAAAAAATTAAGTCATGTGGTTTATTACTTCTGATGTTTTTAATTTAAATATCACAGTTACTATAATAGTCCATATCCAACATAATGTGAATTAATAATTGACATATGTTTCAATTTTCAAAGCCAAGCTTGATTTAATTGTCGTTTGCTCACATGTTATATTTTGATAGAATTTATAATTCTCATTTTTTTTGGTATAACATAAGTTAGGGTTTTTGTGAAAAATACTGCAAAAAATTCTAAAAATGTATCGAATCTAGATTTCCATGGAAATGCGAATTTAAATCTAGAAGTCTTTGAAAACAAAAGTAAAGAAAGAACATTTTTTGCTAATGATGGTATGTATTAAGTTGTCAGTAAACGCGTTTATACGTCGGATTTTGTTGTTAATAATGGCAGAGATTAACAAAAGAGTTGATATGCTACAGATTGATTATGAATGCCGTAAAAACAGTGCTGCGGCTTTATAAATGTTTCGCTTACGCATCCTGAGAGAAATATTCCAAATTCAAGACTTTTTAGGATCTATCTCATTTAGATTTTTTCCCCTGGAGTCATTTCAAAGATCACATTTTCCTCACGGTACCCGAAAATACTAAAGAGTTAAAAACCCTAGAAGAAATGCAGCTGACTATACTCCAGCTGATAAGCTACTCCGATTAGTAGAAAGTGTAAAAGAGAGGTGTCAACAGTGTATTGATAATAACGGACTACATTTTGAAAAATTTTTGTAAATTACTTAAAGTATGTTTTTGTGTCTAATTTCTGTCACATTCTCTGATTTTCTTCGTAACTAGGTTTAATTATTTGTTTTTAAGGTTACATTCTTTCATAATGTCAATTTTTAACGACATTAATTTTTGTTAAATATAATGGCTAAAATTCTGAACTAAATCGTTCATTAATAATCGACTTTATAAAACCAATCATCAGCAAAGATTTGCCTTTGTTTGTTTCTGTTTTCTAGATTCGGTACATTTTTAGAATTTTTTTGTAGTATTTTTCACTAAAACCCTAACTTATGTTATACCAAAAGAAAGAGAATTAAAAATCCTATCAAAATATATATTTCCATTTAAAATAAAAAAATTGAATATTGATAGTTGAAACAATTGACTGTAATCTGCAAACTAGTATCTTCAAAATCTAGGTAAAAGTATACCATTTAATAATATAACATGTGAGCAAACGAAAATGAAATCAAGCTTGGCTTTGAAATATTTGTTTTATGAATAATATGTTGGTGTCACTGTAACTCTATATCAAATTCGAGGTTAGCAGGTTAGGTTTTGGGTCAGTTTTGACATAGACTGACGGAAAACCTAACCTGACAACCTTGAACTTGACATAAACTTAGAGTCTCTCTAGTAATTGGTGGTGGCATATATATCAACAAAAACAAGTTGAAGAAACAGCTTTTTACAAATACTTAGATCACGAAGTACGAATCAGTCGCAATAATCAGACTTGCGACCTCAACATTTGGCCGACTAAAGTATATTTTTAAATCCGCACTCCAACTATGTTTAATAAGAAAGGTTTTCAATCCGTGTGTGCTACCCATTATGATCCGTCGCTAAAACCCTAACACTTACTATAAAGACGGCAAATAACAAGAGTTGCACAACGTGCAATGGAAAGATCAATGTTAGGGTTATCCTTGAGGAACAAAGTATCAAACATCGAAATACGCAGAAGGACAATGCTAGAAAGAATGGCTACCCTCAAATTCGAACTGGGCGGAACATATTGAAAGAACCAACGATGATCGATGAATCACGAAGATAGTGGAATGGAGGCCACAACAAGATGATATTAGGAATAGCGGCCGTCCCCAACTAGATGACATGATGACTTGAAACATATCCACACCAATTAGATGCAAGTTGCTCAGGGTAGAAATCTATGGAAACAATCACGGGAGGTCTATTTCCAGTAGTGAATTTTAGAGGCTGGTTGATGATGACTGATGAACACCAACGCTAAACAAAATCTTATGCCGACTAAGATTTCCCACTCCGATCAGGAATTATCAACCGCGGAGTGTTGATGTTTAAACCTGCTCAAAGAAGAGAGACCAACCTTATAGTGGAGATTTTTCCAACAAATAAACTGATCACCTCTAATAGAGAGCGACGTCAGGACAAACGTATGTGTTATATGTATTCTATGCTAAAAGTAGTCACAGCTTCGGAAATATTCCGTGGAAGTACCTACATAAGCGATTTTCCTTGTGCATAAATATTTTAATTGAACAACAAAGTTTATATGAAATAATACAAAGTTAATGTAAGAATAATTGGGTGTCCCGTACTAACTGATAAAGTATTTATTATATCTAACATTGCTATAATTCCATACATACACAATGAGTTGTTACTATGTGTAGTGTATGCGTTCAATTATTATCAATAATTAATTAAAGTGTAAAATACAAGTTTTTGGCATGAGCGCGAGCAGCATGTAAAAGGTTAAACGGTCACTACATGTAAGTCCGTAGCCAAAGATGCAGGCAAATTGTCATTATGAAGTAAACATTAAATGTTATAATGTTAATAAAGCATGTTAGACAAATTCTCTTTTAATGTAGAACATTACACTATGTACATTTTAGGACAATGACCTTTTTCGTTTTTGAGTTACAGACAGTTCAAAGTATTACATTCTACATTTTTATGGATAGTGCTCTGTTTTAAAATTACTCACAATTGTACACTAAAAAATCTGGTGTGATACACTCACACAACTTTCTTTTACAGTGATCTTATAATTAGCCAAAAATTTGATTTTTAATTTTTAAGCATTTCCCAAAAAATTTCAAAAATTATAAATTCTTCAAAAACGGTGCAAAATAGAGCGTTATCTAATCTAATAATATACCAGGTATTCTATTTAAAATAGGAGTTAATACAAAAATATAGAAAAAAAACAAAAAAGACCCATTTTGGTAGTATTTAACTGGAAAATCACCTATCTCACATCAATACACATTAAAAATGTAATAAAAATGTAAAGTTTGAAAAAAATCGTTAGAGCTGTTTTTGAAAAAATTGGAAAAAAACTGAAAAATTACAAGAGTAAACACCTACTTCCGGTTATGCGATTTTTTTTCAAAAGCTTGCTGTCGTATCTAAATAGTATACAAAACTTACATATTAAATTTCAATGCCATACCTCTTTTCGTTTTTGAGATATTCTGTTCACAGACCCACTGACAGACAGACCAATGAACAAAAACATGTTTTTTGGGGTTCAGGGGACTCGTGAACATCTGTTGAAAACTCAATTTCGAAGTTTTGGGGTGTATCCAATACTTCCTTTATCGTAAAAGGAAGTAAAAATAGTACTTGAGCAGCTCTGTAAAGCTACCATATTTGAAAGATATTGTTCTCTAAGCTTTTACAAAATTTGAAGATGAAAACGAGCAAAATTTCAAAAATGTATTTTAAATTCCTATGAAATTCCATATAAAATGCAGTAAAAATCACCCTGACAGGTTATGCCGTTTCCGAGTTATCGTGTTAAAAGTCTTGTCAAATTAATGATATACCGGTTCTTTATTTTTCGACTTTCCTGTTATTCCAAAGCGGTTACAGTTTGCACAAAAGTTCCGCAGTTTTATGAGACCTTTCATATAATTTGGGGTTGGTCGCGATTGATTCAGCGCGTACGATAAAATTGTAAATTTGTAAAAATGGTGAAGGTCGAAAGCTATACTTCTGCAAGTTGTACCGATATAAAAGTGTACTGATTTTCTTACGAACTGCAGATTTCTTCTAAACCACTGCATACCAATTGTAGTGCGCAACACATTGTTTTTTAGTTTTTGTAGGTTAATTTTGCCTATTTTACATATTCCAAATTAGATGCAGATGTGAAAACTGGTCTGATTTTGGACATAAACCTACATATACAGCGTGGAAATTAAAAGTAGGGCTAAATTCCGTAACTACATTAATCTTCGTTTTCTGGAAAAATTCTCAAATTATTGTAGGGGTTTTTAATATCATTTCTTTAAATGTTATGACGTTATCAATATTTTTATATTTATTTCGATAGTAAGTTTTATAGTTCAGAGAAATTAGACAAAATACAAGCAAAACTTCGGAAAAATTCCCGGAAAGCTGGATTTTGTTATGAGCCTTGATATTGTGGTTCTAAAAAAAATGTCAAAAGTCCTCATCGATCCGAGTGGTGCTAAAAATTTTAATCGGGGGCAAAGATCACCAAAAACGGTATTTCGTGAATATCTCGTTAACTGTCACTTTTACAGAAAAAATATTGATTATCAAATTTGTAGCTTATGAAATTTCTAATAATAAAGATATCATGACTTATTCGTAAAAGTAACCGTTTTGGAGATAATTCGATTTACAGAGTTGAAACGTGCACTCTTTTCCACACCACCTTCGAGGTAGAGTACAAGGTGCGTTTTTTTTCATGTCGTGTCCTCAGTAGGCATATTCCATATTCTGTTTGAAAAATTTTTATTAAAAAAAAAATTATGAACTTGTTTATGTTTATTAATCAATTTTGGATTCGAAACAGGAGTTATTAATATTCATCTTCAGACTCTATTTCAATCGGTATGCTTTCCTCTTCATCATCCTCTTCTTCTTCTTCTTCTGCTGTCTTCTCTATTTCCATAGATTCAGTCAGGAAACGTGATGGATCTACATCTTCAGTGGAGTCGCAAGTATCGACGTCATTTATACGGGGTGTTACATTTAAGCAAGACTGACGAAATAAAGTATTTTTTTTTCGGATTTTGTTCACAACGTTGTTTATAGTGTAGTCATACTGACGCTCTTCAAAGCACCCTACATTTATCAGTCTACCCAATCAACTACCTTAAAATAATTTCAAGTTTCGTAAAATGTCTTAAATAATTAGTTATAAACGTTTGAAGAAAAAGTACTATGTTATTCGGAACAAAAGTATCTTTATGTGGCTCGGCTGTAATTAAAACAATCCAACCACGCCAAATAAAGTATAATTTTTGCTCCTAATAACATAATATACTATTATGCTCCTACTCGAATAGCAAGCAGATGTCCTTTGATATTTTATGACATCGGAGGGAACTTTTCGGAGCACATTCCTTTTCTATTTAGACTACAGTGTACTATATATGTGTTTCTTTCTATTTTTATGGGCTCTGAAACAAGGAAGTTCTGGAATATTTCAAGTCGCAACTCCAATGAGATGCACATCCCATTGAGGAGTGCATCTATTCGTTACAACTCTGTAAATCGAATTATCTCCAAAACGGTTACTTTTACAAATAAAAGTTATGATATCTTTATTGTTAGAAATTTCATAATCTACCAATTTGATAATCAATATTTTTTCTGTAAAGTGACCGTTAACGAGATATTCACGAAATACCGTTTTTGGTGACCTTTGCCCCCCCCCCCCACCCTTAAAATTTTTAGCGGCACTCGGGTCGATGAGGACTTTTGATATTTTGTTTAGAACCACAATATCAAGGCTCACACCAAAATCCACCTTTCCGGGAATTTTTCCGAAGAGCAATGTCTAATCTCTCTGGACTATTTAGTGTTTTCAACGGTATAAAATGATGAAGAGGTTACATTAGAAAAGAATTTAAAAATTTGTCAAATATAGTTGACTTCATTTCTATAGCACCTGCGGTAGGCCTTAATGTAACTTTTTTGTGACAGTAAACATAAAAACATTTTAATTTTTTGAAGTTGGCATATGCATACAATTTTTATACTGGGGATTCTGTATTTTGTTTTCCTAAGGTTTCCACACCTGCATAAAGGCTGGTTTGAATTTAAATATGACAGTAAGTGACAATTCATAATTCTCATTATTGCAACACAGTATTGTTTGTACCTATAATATCCTTAAAAGTATATAGTTATTTATAACATTGACATATGCTAAGTAACCGTCACACCCTTAACCTATTTGCTTTAATAACTTTTTAAGTACATTCCTAGACAAAGATGAATTTTGTAAGTACACTCATGAAATTTTGGAAATCAAAGACCACTTTGTGTTTTTCTGTTTACTGAACAGACTATGTTTACATTTATGAAATTACTAAGAGAAGTTGAAAGACGTCTATTTAAATAAATTAAATTAACTATGGTGAATTTTACTTTCGTATTAACTAGAAAATGTCAGAAATAATTATTTACTAAATAAATATCAACTTAGATTGCTTGTAGAACAATATTGCAAGATATATATGTCCTTTCAATAGGTGTAACCTGTTAAAATATCAAATGTCATTTTGACATTTTTCCAACTAGATGTTTTACACTGTTAAAAATTAGCTAAATCACGGCCTATTTCATGTCCTATAGAAATGAAAGCAATCATGGTACGACAGTTACCTTTGCTTAAAACAAAAACCAATGATTGTTCATTTTTATGTTGGAATTATTGTCAAAGAAGTAAAAGAGCAATCACAACTATTTTGTTTTAAACCCAGGTACCTAACTGTTAATTTCATTCATATTTACTATATGAACTTTAAGGTTGTTTTTATATTTTTTCTAATTTAACCTGTTTCAAATTTCATGCTGTTGATAATTGATTAAAACTTACTACCGAAATAAATGAAAAAAATGTAGGTTGTCTTATAAAAAAAATATTGATGACGTCACAAGATTTGAAAGGAGTGATATAAAAATCTTAAAATGCCGTTAGTATACGTGCTACAATTGTAGTCGCTACACCTTTTTAAGATTTTTTCGCGAAAGCAAAGATTAATGGAGTTGCCGAATTTATGCGTTACTTATTTACCACAATGTATTAAGATCGCACATTATACAGGGAGATCAAAAATAAACTTTATCGCGGGAGGCATTGAAAATAATAAAACTTGCATAATCTATAGTATGCTTTTTGTTGACATAGAACTTTCATTTTTTTTTAAGTTTAAAATTTATTTTTGACATTTTGTTTAACTTATCCCATTGTTATTTTAATGCTACCTATCAATTTAATGCGTACATTTGGTTTAAATTACATAGTTTTGTATATTTATGCAGCTTATTAGGCTATTAAAGTCACATGAACTAATAATACAGTTAATTGTAGTTCAACTGCAGTTTTCTAAAGTGCAGTGTAGACGGTCGTCATATATTTCATGGGCTGCCATGATCAAGTTAATTTTGTATCTCCCTGTACTTCCAGTGTAGACTTTGTTTTGTAAAAGTGTGTAAAGATGCTTCTGCAGAGTCGACCATAGATACACATACTTAATAAACAGTATATACAGGGTGTAAACGAAAATCTACATAAGGATAAGGGTATGTTAAAAATTAAGAAGGATAAACTCTAGTTTTGACCTTTATAAGTGTTTTTTTTTAACATGACAGTAAATATTCTGTTTGTTTTGATGGTTAGCCAAATTTATCTTTAAAATATTATTAGGTCTGAACAAATCTGTTTCATAAAATGAATAACTATTTATAAAAGCAGCTTTGCTTTTTCTTCAAATTTCTTTTACGTAACAAAACTTAATTAACCGTTGACACGGCAAAACAAACAACGTTTCTATGTTACATGGCGACAGATACAATCGATCTTTCGTAATTTTTAAAATTGCCTTTTTCCTATGTACGAAATTTTCGTTTACACCCTGTATATAAGAATGCAAAATTCACAGTTGATTTAAACATTATCACAAACCCAATAAAAATTACGGACAGGGATATACTATATCCCCAAAAGTATTTACTTTGTGCTTGGGAGATGTATACAAAGATGTAGATTGGGAGGACAAATGCCTGAAAATAAATTAAACCATTTGCGGGTTGCTGATGACATCCATTTGATATCGGAGAACTTATGCGACATACGGCAAATAGTCACAGATGTACAGAACCAGTCAAATGAAATTGGTTTAGATTCAAGAAAGATACGAAGACACGGAAATAATGAGTAAAGCTGATATTATATGCAAATGCATATTTTGTATAATTGATATGCTGGCGAAACTTTTTGCATATGTATACTAATTATATGAAAACAAATCGTTTAAACCAAGTTTCATTTTGCATATTTTGCATATTTATACGATTTTGAACATACTTTCTGGATTTTTGCATATTTGGTTATATTTAGCAATAATTTGTAATGTATGAACTTTTTGAGATTTTTTTGTAAAATTTACTATTTCATTAAATTATTGATAAATTTTTTATGTGCAACTGAGATATATACTTTTACTTCTTGCAGCTGGAATGCAGAGCGCTTATCGAAATAAGCAGAGGAAAGGGAAAGTCCCTGTTAAAATCTTTGACTATACAGGGTGTCCTAAATAAGTGTCGCAACGGAACACTGTAGATTCCTTGAGCAAAAATATGATGATTTAACTCAACTTACCTATATACAAAGTTGCTTAGTTTAGCCGCTAGAGGGCTTTAAAAGCGATTAACTTTTTTAAATTTTTTCTAAGCCCTCTAGCGGCTAAACTAAGCAACTTTGTATATAGGTAAGGTGAGTTAAATCATTATATGTTTGCTCAACGAATCTACAGTGTTCCGTTGCCACACTTATTTAGGAACACCCTGTGTAAACATAGACTGCCAGCAACCCACTTTTCCTGTAGAAACAATATATAAGGAATCAACCAACATAGAATCCATTTCACGAGTGTTGGGTGAATAATAGTCTGGCGGTGTTAGGGGAAATCTCACTTTTATGTTACCTACAACGTAAAGTTGGCGTTGGTAGTCCACGTTTATATAGTCAAACGTTAAAATGAATGACGTCTTTGAATAAACATTAGAAAAATAAATATTCTTATACAAAATAATTACAATTTTTACATTATTTAGAAAACTCCTAGTTATTTTCAAAAAAATTAGAGCATATTATATGCATATATTATAACTTTGGGTGCATATACTCAACAAAATGCATATATATGCGCATATTTTCGTACATTTGAGTGCATATAATTATCAGCTTTAATAATGAGTAATGCGGAACTGAAGTAAAACGATCAGATAAAGATCACATAATTATGTGATAATGGAAAAAGTAGAAAATTATGTCTTTTGAGCCGAAACGTAAACTTTAAAGCTAACAGCCAAGAAGAATTAAGTTGAGTTCGGCAGCTTTAACTCGCTGGAGAGATGTGTTTAACAGCAATACACACATCAGAAGCTAGACAAAGTCATTTAATCAAGCCTTTGTACCTATTTTCATATACGCTGCTAAAACTTGGACCCTAATAAAGAAATATAAAATGAAATTGCAAGTAGCACAAGAAGCAATGGAGAGAGCATTGTGAGAAGGAAAAAACAGTGACTTGATAAGACAAAACACAGAAGGACATTATATACTATGAAAAGCACTCCAACTAGCTTAGAGGACCATATCCACTACGATGGACCAATGATGTTAATAAGACAGAAGCCTACAACTGGATTCAAAAACACACAATAGGGAAGAATGGCAGGCGCTAGGGGAGGCTTATATCCGTAACGGATTACGATAGATATGGTAATGATGAAAGCATATGATTCAGACAATTTGTTATATATGAGAAAACTCCAATTTAACAGTCGAATCATATGCAAGGTGCCCATTTTCTCACCCCATCCTCCCCTTAAAGATTTTCAAATCGGCAAAACATCTTCCAATTTAGAGGCAACTTAGAAAAACCATGTTTTTTAATAAAAAATATTTCCCGTTAAAAAACTGGTTTTGCAATGTTGCCTCTGAATTCTAAGATGTTTTTCCTATTTGCAGACAATAAGGTGGGGTAGCGGGTAGACTGGGTCTACGATCCCAGTAGAGCTAGATCTGCTCCAGGAAAGCTGTTCTGCCTACGTGAGCCTCGTTTTTCCCCGCCTCCTTTCATCTGGAGAAAATAAATGTCCCAACACCTTCTTCCATCCACACTCCAAATATGTCCTTCCCAGAAACCCCCTTCTAGCTTTTAGCCAGCGTTGAAGATTATGGCTAAAAGCCTACCAAAACATTCAAATGGCGAAATTTGAAAAAAAACCGGAATTGATCCCCAGGTGGGTGAAGCATCTAATGCCCATAACTCCCACATCCCAAAAGGGGTCTGCCTCATGGAGTCTGGGGGAGGCAAAAATTCGCCCCTAACTTCAACAAAAACGATAAACTTTAGAGCAAAAGTACCCCAAACAAGTAAACAAAAAGAGCCACAATGGAAATACAACCTAGATAAGATTCTCTACGCCGCAGCATACAATATTCGCACCATGCGACTTGAAGAACATCTCGCTTGCTTAGAGCACGAACTACAGAACATCAAATGGGATGTCCTCGGAATCAGCGAGACGAAGCTGAAAGGCGAAACGACTAACATTCCTAAGTCCGGATACCTCCTATTCAAAAATACCACGGACGAAAATTCACACATTGGCGGCCTAGACGTGCTAATTCACAGCAGGAGGAAGCACCTCGTCACCAAGACCAAGTCCATATCAGGCAGGGTAACCTACGTCGTACTCAAATTGTACCACATGTTTAGCGTCCAGATCATTTGTGCTTACACCTCTGCCGGTGAATAAGTAGGGATCTGACAACACCAAAGAACACAGAAAACACCCACTTCTCCATAATACTCGACGACTTTAATGCCAAAGAAGCGAAGTCTATCACGGACCCCCCATTTATTGAAAATTTTGGACTTGGAACACGAAATCAGAAAGGACAAACAATGATAAACTTTCATAACAAAGAACGTGTCTACTGCATGAACACCTTTTACAAAAAAAAAATCCGAATAGAAAGTGGACCTGCAGACAGTGGCACGACCAAGACCGAAATAGATTACATCCTCACATCAAAGAACCGAATGTGTTCAGATGTATCGGTCATAAATCGCTTCAATTCGGGCAGCGACCATAGGCTGATCAGAGCCAGGATATACATAAATACTCAACTCGAGAGAAAACGTCGGGTGGAAAGGAAGAATCGCCCCACTATAAACGAGCTGAGAGAAAAAAAGGGGAGTTTAACCGATGCATAGACAGGAAGCTACAACCAACAGAAATGTGAAGTGAGAAATGGCACTGAATGAGCTGTCGACCAAAATTACCAACAGTGTACGAACAGCAGTAAAGAAAGTCAGTGTACTTCAAAAACGAAAAAATCTGAAATTTAGTCTTGAAACAGAACAACTTAGCAACTGACCATATTCAAGCAGTACGCACACTGATAGAAAAATGTACGGAGTACAACGTCTCACTTCACATGCCCTTCATAGACTACCGGGAAGCGTTTGACTCGATTGAGACCTGGGCAGTGATGAAGGCGATGTTCAATGTCCGCATTGGGAGTCCCATTAGTGACAGAATCAGAAATAATGAGATGCAACCTGCAGGGTGTGAAAGATGAATGCGAAGCAGAATACGAGGCTCGAGAGATTATGCCCGCCGAATGAATGGTAACAGAGTGTCGAGAATAGCCATGGACAGAAAGCTCCATTCGGAACGACCACCTGGAAGGTCACCAAAGAGATGGTAAGACTGCCGGATGTCGACTTCGCAAGATAGATAAATATAATATATTTAGGTTGGTAATTAACAGGATATGGTCCTAGATTAAGAAGAAGAAGACCCCGAAGCCTGTCAGAGGTTTCATCTGTTCGATCCAACGATTCGGAGATCTTTTTCTAGGTCGGCGCCTATTGACTTTTTCTTTGAAAACTAGTTGTTGCATAGCGTTCGTTTGTCTTACTATATGTCCAAAATATCTTAAGTAGGACACTCTGATTCTAGAAGGGAGACGTGATTGTATGTTGAGTGCTTCAACAACAGGTAAATGGTCGGAATCGAGTACGATTGGAATCTGCGTCACGTTTTTATGCAGAATTATATCAAGAATATCTGGAACTTCGTTGAATAGTATAGAAAATATCCATAGTCAGTTGGTGTCGAACTGTGCACTGCTAGTTGAGGTAAGCATTCTGAGTTCTACTCAGTTCATATTGTTGCAATTGATATCCCTTCATAGTAAAATAGGATGCGGACCTTCATTGATATTTACTTAATTCGTCCTTTTTTCACCCACCGACACTGAATGGATAAACATACACAAGCTTTTTTATAGAAACAGCTACGTGAATTTCTTTAAAATGACACAAAATAACCTCTATCTTATACATACATCCTATGATCTAAATCCTTTATCTAATAGACGTGTCTGTCTGGGACGCTATTTCAGCAGACAAACCGTAAGAGATAGAGAAAAAAGTTATGAATGTTATATGTTTGGAATGGTCATGTCAGGTCAGGAACCGAATTTCAGTCACTTGACACTTCCGGTTTTCGAGAAATCACGTGATTTCCGTCCGTCGGGACGCTGGTCCGTCCGGGCCGCTGTTTCAGCAGCCAAACCGTAAGAGATAGAGAAAGAAGTTATGAAAGTTAACACGCCTCGGTTTATAGCTCAGCGGTAGGGTTACTTCAATGGCGTCGGTTTCGGAAGAGGAGGGTGGGCGTTACCCTCAGCTAGACACTGGATTTGATTGGAACAAAGTTTATTATATTTACACTACTAACTAACATACAGATAAGCTTATAACTAGGTAACATATATGTACAGAAAAAAAGAAAATGTCGGATTGGCATCAGTTGGAAGCTGGTGTGGTCCTTCGGAGGCGATGCCGGCGGCTAAAGTGGCTCCGTGTCCAAATCCCACGAAGACGGCAGGCTCTAAGTCCAGCGGAGGCGATTGGCTCTAAGTCCAACTGAGGCGATTGGCTCTAAGTCCAACGAATGCGGTTGGCTCTGAGTCCAGTAGATGCGGCAGACAGCTAAGTCCAGTGGATGCGGCCGGCTCTATGTCCAGTAGATGCGGTAGACAGCTAAGTCCAGTGGATGCGGCAGGCTCTATGTCCAGTAGATGCGGTAGACAGCTATGTCCAACAAAGGTGATAGGCTCTGGAAAGAGCTGGGGCTGGTAGATCCTTGGAAGGCTGGAGCTGCTAGCTGGTCCTGGAAGGCTGGATGCTGTTGGCTGACTCTCCTGGGTTGAGTGCTGCTGGATTGACCCGCCGAGGCAGAGTGATTTTCTACTGCCAGCGTCCGACTATTTAAAGGTGCCAGTCCTTTGTCAGACTCGATCTCGCAGCTCATTGGTCGAAGTAGAAGGGATGTTTTGCCCGTTTTTGATGTATTTTGGATTATCGCGTTTAATTGAGCGGCGTGATCAATTATCGACTTGATTTGGGTCGCAATCAATAGTCGTTGAAATGTTGATTCTAACGACACCCAATTTGCTAGGTTTTGGTAAAGATTAATTGCAATTGGAATTTTTAATTCCGTGTTCGGCGTAAAATTTACTTAAGCATTACTCTTATTGCGTATGTTAAGAAGTTATTTTTGCTTCGATTGGTTGCGCGCTAATTTTATATGAATTTTGATACTATTCACGCCTTCCTGGGATGCTTTCTTCCGCTAATTATAATTTAATTTGTAATTTTGCACCCTTGCCCGCTGTACTCGGTCGTGGCCCTGATTTCTTCGTTACAAAATGCTTTTCCGCTGGGCCGCTGTGTACGCTGAATTTCGGCCGCTCCGCCCGCATGCATTCGCTGGCTGATGGAAAGATTCGTTTTTCTCGACCTGCCTGGGTGCTAGAGACTTGGGGTTGATTTTATCAGGTGGCGGTTAATTTTTCCTATCTGCAGGTATCCTTATGTGGGGGTTTTGATTGGGCGCACTCTGATTTAAAAGCGTTTTAGTAATTGAACTTGGATTATTAATTTCGTAGCGCGTTCGGATTTGTTCTCAGCGGCGCCGGCGCCGTTTTTTGTCGGCTTCCGGATTTATTGGGATGTTTTATGTGCTTGCAATTTTTTTGTTTTGGGGTCTGGCGAGCCGTTGGCCCCTTATTGTATTTGTTGTGCAGAGGTTTGCACTTGAGAATTGGTGCTCCTTTGAGCTGGCATGCCGCGATTTATTGTTTTATTTTGTAACGGTTTTCTTTTAAATTCGTGTAGGATCGGGGCGATTTGCTGGTGAACAGATGTTTTTGTAATTTGTTCGCTGCCTGCTTGGCGATGAAAAATTACTTCGTTGTCTGTTAACCGGTTCATATTAAAGTTATATGTTTGAAATGGTCATGTCAGGTCAGGAACCGAATTTCAGTCACGTGACACTTCCGGTTTTCGAGAAATCACGTGATTTTCGTCCGTCCGGGACGCGTTCTATTTGAAAAACGGTCTTTTTTGTTTTATTAAATGAGACATTTGTCTCACTGGTTGCTAGTTTTAATATAATAATCAGTAGCAAATATGCAAGAGGTTTGATTTCGTTCAGTTAAAGTTGCAGATTCTTACGAGCATTTGATTTCCAGGTACCTTGACAAGACAAACTGTCACTGATAGAATGACGAGTCCAGCAGGAAGAATCGTTTTATCTGATAGTTCGTCGAATCCATTTACCGATTGGAAATCAATTTTAATGTGAAGAAAATAAAAACCTCGAGTGTATGTAATTGAATATGTAATTGCAATGTTGGTTGTGATGCCAGAAAAAGTAAACATTTTATCCGATTTAAAAGTTAAAGCAAACTATCCGCTGTCAAAGCGAGAAAAATACTTGCTGCCGATATTTCTAAATTGAATTGCAGATTTTACTGACTCGGTTTGGTGAATATAGTGTAGGAATCTTTCAACGTATACGGTAGTCGATATGAAGAAGTTGTGAAACGTGTATTGAAGTCATCTGAGGATATTTTGAACATTTCATTTGATTGAGTTTGGTTTTTGTATTTTATTACTATATTTTCCAATGAGGAAAAATTTAAATAATAGTTATTTATATAGCAAGGGCATTCTGAAGAGAGAAGTCATAATGCCCGTAAGGGTATATTATGTACTTCATAATGTGCCTTGTCTCCAACTTATTAATACAAAACAATAATGTAGATACTATAATGGTAAGACATAAATATCTTAAGATGCTTATATTTTGGAACAGAAGCGCTAGAGAATACATGTTTATAGGAACTTTTTCATTCTTAGGACTACTAGAATATGTCTTTAAAGCTTGAGGGTAGCTTAAATGTACACCTTGCATATACTACATATAACGTCCAATATATTATATTAAATTGCCTTACGCATTTTTACTAGTTTGCGGAGCCATGTTTACAGCTTTTAAAATCATCAATTCTTAGAAATTGCTTATTTTTTACGCTTTGTGATAATAAGAAACAGTACCCATATAATATTCATCTACGACAGTATGTAAAATTGACTTTTAGTTGGCAGTTTTAGGTTTGTAAAACGAGTTTTTAATAACATGTTTTCGTTAGCCAGGTAGTCAATAGCAACGTGTTTAAAAGATTTCATTAGGCACGTCGTCAGTAGCATAGTGTTTTAACCACGCAAAATGACGACCGTTTGCTAGTACCTAATCCTAATTTACATTTAAATATTTTATTTATATTTACCGTGTTTTCTAGATTCTGTCGTAGATAAAATATTGTACGATACACAAGCGTAAAGCATCTTTAGTCACTCGAGGGGATTAAAACGCTCGCTCACTCGTGTTTTAACCACGCTTGTGACTAAAGACTAGCTTTACGCACTTCTATGTTAAATTACGATTAACGATCGCATATCGTTGTGGTGTGATATGTTGTCTTGCTCAACATTTGTTATATTTCAGGTTATGTATGAAATATATTACCAAAGCAATGGAAAAAGTCTCATTTGAGGAAATCAGTATTAAAAAGGAAGAAGATATATCGATTGTGGAAAGAATACTGCTCAAAACACAAAACAGTAAAGTAGCTGCAGTATTAGCTTTGGATCTTCTACTAGTTGGAGTAGACACTGTAAGTGTGTAAGTTACCAAAAATCTTTGTTATCTTTGTGCTATCCTACATTTTTAATAATAAAATAAATTTGAATTTGTACATTTCCATCTGTTGTCTTCAAATTTTCAATACGCATATACCTTACTCGATAATTAGTACGGGGAGGTTGGAAGTTTTCATGTTTGGGTAAAATAACGGTTTGCAGTGACATTAGATTGCTTTATTAAATTCACTCGAGAAGGTTGCGTTATTAAAAGTTGTTGAGATGTACCCTCTTAAAGCGAACTTAGGTTTCATGTAAGAAACCATAGCCTTTCGGTAGCGCACAATTTTTGTACATACAGTTAAGGTTCAATAGATTGCGTGTATAAATTACCGTTCTCTAATACCTTTAAATTGAATAAAATCTTATAAGAGATCATCTTTTAAGCGAAATTGAAAGGGAATTTTATAAAGTACCAAAAATATTAAAGCTAAATCTGTTATTAAGAAATCAAAAGTGACCACTACCATGATTGCGATTTCTAAGAACATTATTGTGAAACGTTAATGTAGTAAATTATTACTAAGTAGTTCGTTTATTATAGGCGTAAAATTCAGTATGTCTCTCAAACTTCACGGGTTACAGCTCTTGTTAAGTGTTCCCGAACGTTTATTTACCTGATTTTGGTTATACTTTGCGAATAGAATTATTTCTCGCATTTTGGTGGTGCAATTTTAAGTCATCATCCAGAGAATTATTCACTAGGCTTGTTTTTATAAATCCTTCAGTAAATTTTAGACCAAAATTAAAGTAGGTCAAACCTGATGAAAAGTTATATGGTTTTCAGACTTCCATAGCAGTTGCATCCACACTGTACCAACTTTCTCAAAATCCCGATAAGCAACAGAAGCTTTATGAAGAGTTATGTTCAGTGTTACCCCATGCAGATTCAAAGATCGATATTTCTGCTCAAGAGAAGCTGCATTATTTGAAAGCATGCATCAAGGAAACTCTAAGGTAAAGGACAACACTGAAAATGATGAAGTTTCTGTCAAACGTTTTATTGAACTAATTTTTTCAGAATGTACCCTGTAATAATTGGGAATGGACGAAGTCTAACCTCTGAAGCAATTGTTGGTGGTTACAGAGTACCAAAAGGGGTAAATATCAAAACAGATACAAACACAAAGCATGTACCAAAGACATCTGTTTCTAAAAATGTCCCCTCTCATTAAAGAGCTATTATAAAAATGCTTAGCATTATACGCATTATTAAAAGATACACAATTTTGCTGATAATGTTTTTGTTGAGATACCTAGTTAATGTCATTCAGTTTACTTAAAAAAAATATGGACTTGAGACTACGAAATTACTTCCGTTAACTATAAGTAATGATCAGAACTACAATATTAAAATAATAAAATGGACTTTAATATTTGTTATTTGCAAATTAACATGTGCATTTTGTATGACGTATGAGAATTATTAATTTACTAAAGAATTTTTTAGACGCATGTCATATTCCCCCATTTAGTGGTGAGCAATATAGAAGAATATGTGGAAGAACCAGACAAATTTCTACCAGAACGATGGCTAAAGACGTCAAACGAAGATGATCAAGTATGCCCCATGTCTTCAAAGAAAGTACACCCATTTGTTAGTTTACCGTTTGGTTATGGAAGAAGGTCGTGTTTAGGCAGAAGATTTGCTGAGATTGAACTTCAGATATTGTTGGCAAAGGTAAATAGATACGTTATCTTCCAGTTACTATATACCTAACAACATCTGTAAGGAAAAGTATGTAGATATAACTTCAAAATTGATAAAAATATAATATTAATATTTATAATACTTTGGTGTCTAAGGTACCTGGTACTCTGCATGCCTAGACCTTGTCCATTTACAAACAAAGAGACAAAAACTACTTAGTTCTCGATGCAATAATCCATAAAAAAACCTAGACCACCATGGGTGGGTTTCTGGATTATTCTACGAGACGCGATAGTTACTCGCCGGCAACCCTCCTAGCATATGTAGGTACAAAAGAATATCTTTTGTGATTGTAAACATGTTGTTTGTTTCGTACTCCTAATTCCCCCCACTGTTTATCCACATCTCGCAGTTAATTGTCTTTATTCTTAATACCTATATCGATTCCTAGTGTTTCAAACGATTTTCTATTTTCTTTCGAACATCTCATTCTCGCTCTTCCTTTCTCTCTTTGACTTTTTAGTTTTCTTTCGATGATTCTTTTGGCTTTCTTCAAAATATACATACTTTCATTCTGTTCTGGATACACTTGATTGGCTACTTCCCAGGTCTTCTTTTTATTGTAAAATGTGCATGTTTTTAGATGTTATCAAATCTCGTACAGCTACAGCAGCATTTTTGTTTTTACCTTTGTTTTCTTCATATTCTTTGTTCTGATTATAATTTCGATGAATACAATTTTTATTATTGAATTGCAAAAGAATTTAATGTGTTAAATTCCTTGTCTAAAAATAAATAAATAGAATAAATCTTTAATAGTTAAAAACGCAAAATCGCTAATTTGATGTTTTAGGTTCAACTGTCGTTAGCAACAATTTATTAATGAAACTAATTAGTATAGAATTTTTGGTATTTGTTTTGCTTTTATGCGATTTTAGTTGATACTCGATTTAATTTACATTTATCGTATTATCGTAATTTTTATTTATTGTTTCAACAATGGCTGGATTTTTATCTTCTAAACCTTTTTTTGTTGTACTCGGATAATGTAAGTATTTAAATTAGCATTTTAACAGTTTTTATTTGTTGTTCCTTAAATTAAACCTCTTAAGGGGATTCGAATATCTACACAACGATCAAATTTAAGGGTATCAAGTAGGATGCGAGTAAGAAAAAAGCGCATTAAAATGACTTTTAATGGCTCTCATACTTTTAGAAATATTATTCACCCTCGCATCTTTGTTGGACTTTGTATAATGAATAAGGTTTGATGAGATTTTAGAAGAATAAAAAATATATAAGTATGTCCGAGAGTCTTACCTACTGATTTAATCCTTTGTGAGGAAATGTATTAGCCAGATTTATAACTAATAATCTCATTTATATTTTAAACATTCCCCTTTCCTAGCATTCGACTTTCCAGGTCTGCTCGTTATAGAGGATATTTTAAAAATAGAAATTAGTCTACCCTAAATTTCCTGCTGATCCGAAATTTAAAAAAAGATTTTAATGATATTTCATTAGTCTTCAAACAGTAGATTCTGCACAATTAAAAAGTAGCTTCTGGTTATTACTATTTAACCTATGCATATCTAATTCTCATTTATCCAACACCTCCTAGTTAAAAGGTTATAATTACATCAATTTGAGACCTCTCAAGTGGCTCATAAGTCATAACCCACTAATGAGGTAAAAACGATAGCTCACTATTGAGATAAAAATCATAAGTCACTCACTAGGTACTGTACTATTGGTAGCACGGTCAGACTATGTCAAATTCAAGATCCGCAGGTTAAGTTTTTGCTTCAGTTTGTGTAAAATAACACACAAAAACTAACCTACTAACCTTGAATTTGACATTAACTAACAGTGTCACCAATAAGACACTTCAGTACTGCCAAACGTATAACACGAGTCACAAGCGACTCTAATTATAAATGCATTTGACCTCTCCGCATTTTCCAATCTGTCACTATGAGTTTTCACATGACTTTTCACGGCTGTCAATACAAAATTTATGTTTTTTAGATATTTAATTGAGTTATTGGATAAAGTTTTGTATGGAACCCGTGTGTTATTACAAATAATTAGCTCGAGAAATGACCTTGAGGGCTCAACTTTTCTCTCGTGCGTTATTGTAATATAACACACTTATACCAAAGAGCATATATATGCTCTTTGCTTATACCATAAATAACTATTGAACTATCGGTACTGTAGCTGACTCCCAATTAATTTGTCACTTTGTCTTTTCAAAGCTATCAGTACAAAATGTATGTTTTTTATATGTTTATTGAGTTGTTGGATAAGATCTGTACCATAAATATGTAACTATTATAACAGCAGAATGGTTTCTTTGTTTTCAATTACTTACTATGTTTTTTTGCAGGTTTTTCGAAAATATAAAGTTGAGTACAACTATGGGCCACTTACTTACAAAATAACGCCTACTTATGTACCTGAAGAACCGTTAAAGTTTAAATTAACCCAGAGAAGTAGTATGTGATTGTCTATCAGCGTATTAATAATTGCGCATGCTTTAGTCTGATATAATTTTACCATATACCAATATATTGTAATTTAAGTTTTTATTTTAATTAACTTTAATCTCTAGTTTGTATCTTTTTATAAAAAAAATTCAATAAAAAATAATGACACTAAAGCATTACCAGTCTACGTACTGGCTTCACACTGTTGTTATTATTGCCGAAATACTTGAATTGGAAATTATTAAGGCAATGGGACCTGAGTAGTTGTAAAAATTTGCGTGCATTTTAATTGTAACTTTCTTGAGATAGGTATTGTTAAGTTGTGTTTATTTCAAGTTCACTAAGAAGTTGATTATTATTAGTTATAAACCTGGGGGTATCTACTTTTCTTCTAAAACCTGGATTTTATTCAGATTATTTTTGGTAGACTCACCCCAGACCATACATGCATGCTACATCGTATAGGAGCAAATTAATAATTAATATACGAACATATCGTGTAATTCGTTTTAAGATTGATTACCTATTTATAATAGGGATTAGCTGATTTATCTGACATCCTTAATTTAGCTGCTTCCGAATGATAGTTGGAGTTCATTGTTGTTTATTTTTCTTGAGCTGAATATATTTGTTTCACATTTATGTTGGCCCAATTTAAGATTCCTATGGAAGTGATAATAAAGAAAATCAAACCGACCCACGGGAAGATATCGAATTGGACAAAATAAAATATGTATGCAAGTGGCAGAGAGGGCGATACTAAGAAGAATAATGGGAAAGATAATAGTCCAGTCAATCTGTATATTTCACCTTGCATTAAATCGGGTAGTTCTGATTTTTTATATGTTTTATATGGTTGAGGCCTAATAATGAATCTAAGTTTTCGACCTCGGCCGAGTACCGGAAGTACCTAAAATAACAAACAAACGCGAAATTTTCGACCGAAATACGGTTTTTGTCGATTTTCATCCTGAACCACTGGATTTTCAGCAAAAGTTGTTATATCCTGTGTTAAATTAGAGGAAATTTTATACAATTTAAGACCAGAACGGTGTCTGTAGACCTAATAGTTTTGAAGATACAGCTTTTCAAAGTTTAACAAATTTTTCACATTTTGCATTTTTAGGATTTTAGTCGGTTCTACCTCGAAAGGTTCGTAGTAGTACAACACAAATAATGTTAAGCAAATTAATCTGCATTCAAATTATAATAATATGAGACGAAAATGGTCCTTGGTACCTCGTTCTGTGATAAGCTAAGTTGCATTGTAGAATTGTTGAAAAATAACTCAAAAACTGTCTGTACCTAAAAGGGGCGGGTAAAGGTAAAACCGCTCAAAGTAGCCAATGTTTCAAGCGTCATATCTACTACGTACGAGTATGTGGGCCAACCATATCAAACTTTTTTTTGTATGATAGCCTGTAATTTTATCTGTCAAACGATATGGATTTGATGGCAATTTATTGGTAGGAAGGGCATTAAAAAAATATTTTAAAAACACATTGCAATTTACCTCCAAAGAGTTTTTCTCCCAAACGGCTTGTCCAATCTTAGTCTTTTTTATATCAGAATTATTCTTTTTCACAGTTCTAGTGTATGAGATAAAAAATAGAGTAAATTCTAAAAAAATGTAAAAAATAAGTTTGTAAAGGTTAAGTTTTCTTTGTAAGATTTTTATGAAATTATCTCATTCGCTAGATAGTATTAAGAAGCCTAGGACATTGGCGTAAACAGAATTTGAAATTTATGTTTCGTTATAGTATAGTCCAGTCAAATGGTAGAAAAGAGAGGAAAGTTTTAGTTTAGTTTTGATATTTGGTTCCTCTATGTTTTTTGGGTCGTTGAACACAAATATCAGGTTTGCCAACAAAAATTTTGACCGGAAACATGTTTTTTAAATAAAAACAGTGTAAAAAACTGATATTTTCAGTATTTCTAAAATTATCCGAAAGCTATCCATTATTCATAAATGTTGAGCCTATATGAAACGAAAGAAGATAAAATTTCCTACATTTTATGAAGTAGTTTGTTTTCTCCGATCAATCGTTCAACCACGAGAGCGCCGCGAAATTATAGTCCAGTCAAATGGTAGAAAATAGAGGAAAGTTTTAAGAGTCTTGATATTTGCTTCCTATATGTTTTTTGGGTCCCTGTACGCGAATATCAGGTTTTCCAACATTTCATTTATGAAGATTCGTTTCATATACCATTTTTGATTTACGAAAAATGGATAGTATTCGAGTTACTTTGAAATAAATTGGGATAATTTCCTTTTTTTTTTGCTTTTAACACCTAACTTCGCGGCACTCTCGCGACTGAACGTTTGAAACCTGTAGTACATAAAATGTAGGAAATTGTATCTTCTTTCGTTTCATATAGGTTTAACATTGACGAAATTGGATAGTTTTCGAGTAACTTTAGAAAAACTTAAAAAAAAACGTTTTTTAAGACCGTTTTTGCTTAAAAAAACGTGTTTTCGGTCAAAATTATTGTTGGAAAACCTGATATTCGTATACAGCGACCCAAAAACCATATAAGAACCAAATATCACAATTCCACCAAAACTTTCCACTATTTTCTACCATTTGACTGCACTATAACTTCGCGGCGCTCTCGCGGCTGAACGATTGATCGGAGAAAAAAAACTCTAGTTTATAAAATGTAGGAAATGTTATCTTATTTCATTTCATATATGTTCAACATTTACGAAAACTAGTTCTTCGGGGTTAAAATTGACGAAAACCGAAACAAGGTAGAAAATTTTGGCTTTTTTTAGTTATTTGAAGTACTTCCGGCACTCGGCCGAGGTCGAAAACTTAGATTCATCATTAGGCCTCAACCATATAACACATATAAAAAAATCAGAACTACCCGATTTGATGCAAGGTAACACCCCCTTTTGATGACAGATTGACTGGACTATAATGCTAGACAGCGAACGAAATAACAACAAACGAAAACCATGCAAAATACAGCCAATAACGGAATGGGTTAACGCCAGACGACAGGAATGGGATAGCCACGTGTCAAGAGTAGATTACGACAGATTAGTAAAAATTAGTACGAGACAGTAAACTCCAAGGAGGAGAAATATTCAACAAAAGATGGAGAGACAGCTTGTGAATGTTATCGAAGAAGAACAGGTAAAATCTCCTAAAATGGAGCAAAGGAAGAAGAAGAAGAATTTAAAATTTCATTTCGAAAACCACTTACAGATTGTGTTTGCTGTCGACTGAAGATGTTCTGCTGCTTGAGTTTGATCTTCATTTTGTACCACAAGAGTTGTGTCGTCACGAAAAAATTAAAACTGAAAAACTAAATACACGAATGTAATAGACAACAAGAAGCCAAAATAAAAATCGAGAACACAGTAATAGAACTCTATCTGTTCTAGGGCAAAGAATTGAAACATCGAAAACAACTTAAAAGCAGAACTATCAAGAAGGGCATCGTTGGCATGGGCAGCCTTTGGAAGGCTCAGATATGTCTTTTACTCAGATCCCCCAAACCCCTCAAAACGAGAACATATGATCAGTATGTGTTAAAAATATTAACATATGGTACATAAACACGGGCAATCAATAAAGAGATCAATAACTAATTGCAGATAGTGCAATGAGCTACGGAAAGACGGATGACAGGAATAATTAATATTCACGACTACATAAACAACAAAGAAGTTCAAAGAAGATCAAAAGTGACAGATGCCGTAGAGCGCCTATGTAAATTACAATGAAGTTAGGCAATTCATACAGCCGGGATGGAAGATAACCGTTGAACACGTAAATTTATTGAGTAGAGACCTTGGAGTATAAGAGAAGTAGGGGTCGTCCTCATACGAGGGGGACAGACGACATTAAAAGACTGGTCGGTAGCAACTGGATTAAGCACGCACAAGACCGAGAAAAGTGGAAATACCTAAGAGAGACGTACATCTAACGATGAGTCATGAGCTGACAGTGATGATGATGATGATAATGATCAAGAAACGAAAAGGCGACAGCTTTAAGGTATTCGGGAAATTTTGATGTGGATGATTTGGTATTTGGATCGTTTCTTCTGCTCAAAGCTTGTCTGGATAAAGTCTTTGAAGTTGAATTGAACTGGAATTCTAGTGTGATATTCTGGTCAGTAATTTTTTTTATTTAATCTTGCTCATATTACTTTTTCTAGTCTTCTTCTTCTTCCACTTAATTTAGGACGTATGTCCTGTAATTTCCAATTTTCCCGTTCATATTTCCTGGGATACGGACGTCCAGCAATCCTTCCACCGTTTTGGCGGCCTTCCTATTGGACGTTTCGTGTTTGGTTTCTGTGTTTTTGCCCATTTCGCCAGTCGATCATCTTCCATTCGGTCGACTTGGTCTCCCCAGTGTCGGCGTCTTGTTCTTACCCATTTTACAATATCTTGGGTGTTGCACTCTTGGCGTATGGTTTGGCTTCTAATTTGGTCTCGTAGGGTCACGCCACGTATGGCTCTTAACGTCTTCATTTCCGCTGTTCTCATTATTTGTTTGGTTTTGGAAGTGTCCGCGCGACTTTCAGGAGCGTATGTTAAAATTGGACGTACACAGGTTTTGTAGATTCTAACTTTACCGTCGACGGTCATGTGTTTATTGCGCCATATTATGTCATTGAGGTAGCATTTTTCTAGTATCTTATATAATGTTGAAAGAAGACCAATTGCTCTGCAATTTGCAACATTGCTTTTACATTTTTCTTGCTTTTGAACCATTAGCTTCTTCTTCTTTTTCGCGTGACTAGGATTGCTCCTTTTTGTCTGCCTCTTAATCCGTTTCTGTTGTGGTTGTGGTTTCTACATTTTTGGCGGTCTTCCAACTGGTCTTCTACTATAGGGTTTGTTGTTCTTACATATTTTTGCTATTCGGTCCAGTCCCATACTGTCTACATTTTCTTGCCGTGTTCGTCATCTTTGCATCCGTCCAATTCCGAGGCTTCTTTTCGGTTTTTTCAGCAATTTAAAGATTCGCTTTCAGTAGGCTACTAGCCTTGTTGAAAGCCTAGTCTGTTTTGGTCCGCGAATGGTATTTTATTTCCAACCTACCCGCCGGTCTATGATTTCAGACCGGTTAGGGAATTACCCTATCTCTCGCCCGGGGACGCGTCCAATGGGAGACAGACAACTCCACACGGATGAAGCATTAGCTCGTGTGAATATTTGCAATTTAGCTGAAAATTTTCGAGCCTCAAACACGCATGGATTTCACTTGCAATATAAACCAGATATTTCTAGAGTAAGCAGTTAAGCATAAACACAAAAATGGAGGTATATAAGGCAGCCATTAAACCGGTAGTTGCCTATGACAGCGAATTTAACAAGCCTGGAAGAAGACAAGTTACGAATATTCGAAAGGAAGATAGTAAGAAGAATATATGGATTAAAGAAAGTCACTGATGGGGAATACAGAAGATTAATGAATTTTGAAATAAAAGACAATCTAAAAGGAGAAGATATAGTGAAGACCATAAAAGTGCAAAGACTCCGATGGTACGGCCATATAAGGAGAATGGGAGACAATAAGGAAGTAAAGAAAATTACAACATGGAGTCCAGATATCACGAGAGGAAGGGGGAGACCGAGAAGCAGGTGGGAGATCAGATACTGGAGGATATAAGGAGACTGGAGATACAAACATGGTGGGACAAGGTACAGGACCGAGACAGGTAGAGGAAATTAACGGAAAAAGCAAAGACCAACAACAGACTAGAATAAATCAAGAATGGAAGAACGTGAATTAACTCACCACAATAAATGAGTTTCCAGAGCTCACATGAATGAGCGGCTACAATTCCTAAAGGAATGTAGAGCCATATATATATAAGCAGTTAAATATTTAATTGGACATTTGCTTAGAACCAGGCGATTTAATTATTCGTTGGAAAGGGTTTGATGATTTAAGGGCTTTCGTTCGGACTAGTAGGTTTAATATTATAACATGTAAAAACTCTGGTACCTAAGCACCCACAAACTAGGCGGCAGTTAACGTGCTCGTAAATATCTGAATAAACAACGATGGTGTGTTTCAACTTTTGAAGTTGACGTGAAGGTGATTAGCAAATCTAGTAGACTTTTTATTAGTTATGAGTGCTTATTACGAGGGTCACTCTATTTCCAGTGAGATATAAAAAAACTAAATACATATTTGACAATATTTATTTATAAATGTTCGAAGTAGTCCCCCTTGACCTCAATACATTTATTCAATCTTTTTTTCCACAAATCAAACGCTTCTCGCCATTGATTTTTCGGAATACTGTCAAAATACTGATGAATTGCTGTATCAATCTCGTTTTCTGGAGAAAATTCTCGGCCCCGAAGGTGTTTTTTTTAAATTAAAGAATATCCAAAAGTCACATATCGCCAAATCAGGTGAATAAGGTGGATGTTCAATCACACGAATATGTTTTTCCCTCAAATAATTAACTGTAGCGCGCGACGAATGCGAGGATGCATTGTCCTTTTGCAACAAAAGGCCTCTTACATCAAGTTCAGCAAAAACTTCAGGCAAACATTTATTGATGTACCAGTTTGCAGTAACTGTGCGCTGTTCTTCTAACTTAATGGCTTTGACTAAACCAGTGCTTCTGAAGAAGAGAGCGTAGATTACTTTTTTCATGGCGCGTTGTTTTTTTGGTGTTGTCGGTGTTGGATCATCTTCATGAATCCACACACGGGATTCCTGTCGAGTTGGAGTATCATAAAATGGTATGTGCGTCTCATCACCTGTTACGATTTAGGAAATAATCCGATGACCGCCATTTTCCAACATGTTGAGAGTCTCCCTGCTGATTCTTACACGTTCTGACTTCTGGAACTCCGTTAACTGGTGTGGTACCCAACGTTGAACAACTTTCTTCATCCGGAGTTTCTCATGTAAAATTTTTGAAACTGCTGCGGATCCAATCCGTAATGTCGTCCGGATCGTGCTGTATGTGCAGTGTGGGTCTTCGGCAATCATGCTCTGAACACGAGCAACATTTTCTGGGGTGACTGCTGTTTTCGGTTTTGGTTCACGTGATTCATCAGTTAAAGAACTCCGACCTCGTTTAAATTCAGCAAACCACCGATAAATGGTTGCTCTTGAAGGCTTTTCTTTACCAAATGCTAAAGTTAGGCGTTCCATGCACTGCTTTTCATCTAAACCGCACTTAAAATCGTAGTAGATTAATGCACGAAGATTCTCTCTACTCAACTCCATCGCGTTTACGAAATAAACAATTTTTTGTTTCTACACACTTGATTGTCATTTAATTACATTGCACGGCTGGGTCACTAGATAAACAGGCTTCCTCAAAAAAAAATGGTTTTATCTAAGTATGCATACATTGCAACGTATCTCACTGGAAGCAGAGTGGCCCTCGTATAATACTTAAAACTCGTTAATGCTCCCCTGGCATCTCTAGGCACGAGGTGTGTGCTAAGTTCAGTCAGTGGCCCTATGGGCCCTGATTCCCACTTTGATTCTAAGAACATCCAGGTTAAAGCACTCCAGATTTATAAAAACAACCAATGGAAACGTCATCTATGCCCTCCGGGCTTAAGATCAAGCAATAATATTCCAACTGCACGTATTCTATGGGCCGTTATCTAACGCGAGGCTTGCCCACCAGGTACTTATACGACGCTCTCCAAACTCTCAAAGCCTTTCCACTCTCTCGAACGTTTTTCACATCTTTTCATTTCCGACGTACCCAACATCTGCCGCAGGTAACTATGCTGATGCTCGTCCCCTCTGAGGGTTGAATATAAATTTCTTTCGCCGTACATAAGCCAACAAGCTCGGCCTTGGTTAGACTGTGTTACGGTCTAAAACGGGTTTTACGGCACTGCGTCGGCACATACAAAAACTAAACGGCCGGCGCGGACGATACTTTACATAATCGGGACAAAGACTCACCTAGGCCGCTGCCCAACCCGCAACAAGGAATGCCAGCTAAAAATCAGTGGACCGAAGGAGGGTTCTTCACAACAATGAAATTAAATAGGGCGCCACCCGGTTTTATCGACGTAAACGAAAATACAGGGATAGACTCAGAGTAAACCGGGAAAATTAAATGGGCTTACCTTCTAACTTATCACCTTGGCGCAACCTGAAGCTTAACGGGATTCGAATATAGTAGTAGCCTCATGAACTTCAGATCTGCAGCGACGAGCGCAACCGACTTACCTGCAACGCTTAAACACTCAGGCTTCACCTTACATAAATCTTGACACAGTAAGTAAGTCACCCTGTAAACAAGCATGCACAAATACAAGGGATAATCATAAGTCCAATGCAGCAAACACATCTATAGGCTAATCTATGGCAGAAAGTTACAGTAGTGCCGACGTGGTCAGCGTACACAATACACTCTCAGTGGTACAAGGGCTTACCCTAAAAAGAAATAAAGCCCAGCTGGGGACACTTTATCTAACAATTACACTTAAACATTTACAGGTAAATTTAGGAATGAGCGCACAATGCTTTGAGTAGCGCTAATAGCAAGTATGTTTGATTTAGTAACACAAAGGTTCTATTCAGAAATGGGCACACAATGCCTTGATTAAATGTCAATAGCAAGTATGTTTGATTTAGTAGCACAAACGTTAAATGCAGAAATGGGCACACAATGCCTTGATTAAGCGATAATAGCAAGTATATTTAATTTAGTATAACAAACGTTAAATGCAGGAATGGGCACACAATTCCCTAATTAAACGCTAATAGCAAGTATATTTCATTTAGTAGCACAAACTTTAAATGCAGAAATGGGCACACAGTGACTCGATTAAATATTAGTAGCAAGTATGTTTAATTTGTACCAAATTACCAAATTAGTGTACCAAATAGAGGAGCGCACAATACCTTGATTTTACGGCTTGGCCTCGATGCGTAAGCGTTGATTGCGGCAGACGTACGGCGAGTATCGCTACAACTGTCGTTCGACGTGGTGTGGGTGGAAACCTGCGACGTCCAATGAGTCCCCCAATTACTCGGGAAAATGTGTAATGGCGATCACAAAAATCTACGAGGCCGTTATATAGCACACTTGGGAGAATAGACCCGGACCAGAAATCGGAATAATTAGCCCTACAGGCGTCTTGAATTACTGAATAAGCGGCATAAGACATCGATATGGACATCACAAAATCAACACCCAAACGCACAACCACCTACTTACACAGCTGGCCCAAAAACCGTCTCAATAAAAGCAATCCAAAATTTGCTGTAACAGCATCAAAACATCGGACGCCTCCGCACACGAGGCGCAAAGGCCCCAAAAAACCACACTATATCGACTGTACTAGCTAGTGGGCTGAGACTGAATAATCCCCAAAACGCAGTCAAGCGAAACTCCTTGCGACGTGCAGGTGTAGCCAATCAGAACGCAGTATCCTCGCGTGACAACAGCGAAGCAAGTCGTGAGCGAGAGAGAGCGACTGAAGCTTAAATTATTCAAGACAGATATTTTGAAAATTGGTATAAACGGGATGAAGCAACCTGCAGCTGCGACGGAAACGGCTAGAGCACAGCGCGGAGCGAAGTTGCGTGGGTGTCAACTTTAGAATTTTAGATACAATTAGCTGAAGGGTTATACGTTAAAATATAACTGAAACGGAACTTAAATACAGGCAAACTCGTAAAATATAAAAATGGCCTGACAACTGCATTTCCGCGAGTTGCATCGTTTCAGTACAACTGGCCAGTGGCAAGAATCCTAAACCCGCCGGGAATAGCATCTGCACACAGCGCTGCGCTGGCTTTATACCAGTTGATTGCACACTCTGTGAGTAGTAACACGTGCCTCTTTCTAGCTTACATCCGCGGATTTTTTGTAATTGTAATTGGCCTGTTTTCCTACGTTATAGTGCAACGTTGAAACACAAAGGCCTTTAGGATTTATTGCACACGGCTTAAGATATTATATTAGCTTTTGTTTAAGCAAGGATAACTGCTTTGATAAGTAGATTATACCAATATTCTTGGTTTACTATTTAATTGTGAATTGTTTCTAAATTTAGCCGAAAGCTTATCATATCCAACATAGTTTTTTTTTGCTTTTTGCTGTGTGCTTGCATTGCGACCCAGTTGGTATATACTTTTTAGGTTGACACCTTATAACATTTGTGTATTATATGTTTTGGCTACCAGCCTAATTGTACATGTGCGTTTAGCACACCAGGCATAAATTGTTTGACATTATTAATATTGCCTTGTAATATATTTTTATATATTATATTATATATTATTATAACTTCTTGTTATTGCTACTACTGGTATATCTGTTAGTTCAAGCTGCTCGTCTTTTTTGAGTTTAGAACCGTTAAGCAAGAAGCGCAAAAAGGTAGGTACGTTTTTAATTTTACTGAAACCTATATTTGTAGTTTTTGTCGTAATTAACGACTGGCTTCTGCTTTTTTTCCAAATTTATTGCTTTATGCATTTTTCTAACTTCAAGAAACGCCACCTAGTCCTTATACACGCCATTCACTGTCGAGGGTTGGAGCTAGTTAGGACGTGGTCACCTTTCGCGTTAACATTTAACTGATTTTTGATCAAAATTGATACCCGTCCAGCTGCAAAAGTGTGATTTATAATATCGATTAAAAGAGGCGAATTGTCGTTTGGTGTGAGAAGATTGTTCTTGAGAGGAAGGAGTATTTTGTCTGGTACTAGGTACATAGTATCTTCGTGAGTCTGTAGCGGTTTATTATTAGCACTTGGTGTGTTAGACAATTGCGGTAATGCTATATTGCGATTATTTTGTGTTTGATTTTGTAAACATTCTATTTGCAGCCTCTGCAGTTTACCGGGTGGCCTTTGTCTGTTAACACATTGTGGGCAATTATTTTATGCATATTTTACGTTTTATCTATTTCGAACGCTTGTTCATTGGTTGTGAAGTTTACCGAGCACACTGGTATTGGCAGTTTATCTTTACTGTAAAGCCCAGCTAGTTAGCTTAGTTGTTCGGAAATTGAAATTGTTCATAAAGTATTTTGACAGTTTTCTGTAGTCTTTTTCGTTAGTTACGTTTATTTTAAGGGTATTATTTGAAACATAGTTGTGAACTGAATTGTGATTGATGTTTGCATAAATGCATATCTTTTAGAAATTCTTTATAATTCAGAGATTTGGTAAGAAAGGTGGCAGGATTTTATTTTTCGGTGACATTTCTTTATCGTTAGGTGTGATTGGATCACTGAATTCCAGTTGACTTAGGAGATAGAAGCTGTTTGCTTTTACTAAGAGAATTTTAAGCCTTCATTGGTATTTTTCTATATGTAGTTTATGGGTGATGGCAGATGATGTGAGTTTTGTTTTAGCTTTGGCACTGGGAACGGTGCCCTGAAGGGCAGCTACGTCTTTTAGGTTTAATTTTAAAAATAATTTTATTTAGCACTATTATTGAAATAATAAGACAAATGAAGTTTGAATGTCATAGGAGATAAAATCATAGATAATAACACTATAATGATGCTATTGATAAAAATAGAAAGGAAAAATTAAATACTTTTAAATTCATTCTATTGGGAATCTAAGTGTTTTTAGTATACGATAATTATTCTTATCTAAAGGTAAAGAAAGACATTTTCAATAGTATGGTGTTTAGATGTATGTATACACCAATTTATTTCTACCGGAAACGACTTACCTGAAAAAGTGTTGTCAAAATGTTTAAGTAATATTATTGCCAGATGCATAATTTTTCCCAAAAGTTACTCAAATTTCGAAGGGGAAATGTTATAAACTGTCGAACTGTGTATTATTGAAACCATATATGGAAAATTTTAAATGCTATTTAAGTGCTATTGATTTATGGTATTTGATGTGGAAAACAACCTGAATAAATTCTACAAGCAAGACGGAAAATTACACAATTTTTACGTTAACATTTACGGGGGCAATATATAGGGTGTTGTGGAAGTCCACGTAATAATCTTAACCAGCGATAGAGCTCACAAAACTGAACAATTTTTCTATTTATCGTTTTTATTTTAATTGTACATCTTTGCAATGATTTATACTCTCACATTCGACGAGCCGTTTAGTAAGCAAATGTAAGTTAATGGTGAACAAACCAACTATACTAATAAAACGGAAGAGCTCTTGCTGCACAGAAACGTGTGGTCAATAACTTACCCATTTCAAGCAATAAGATACCTTATAGTGACTAGATGTTAACTAAAGGTGTATCAGTATCTATGCAATTATGTTAGTTTGCATTTTAAAGAAATGTGTTTTGTTTCGTGCCATTAAATTAAAATATTATTCCATAGGGGGGGTACACATTTTTAAAGTAAAATTATTTAAATTTTAACTCAGTTTGCGGGCGTGTTCGATACTAGTCTATGATATAAAAAAAGTTGTTCAGTTTTATACGATCTTTGTGTGGTTAAATCTATTAAATACTTACAAACATTGTTTTTAAAATAAGATATTTATTATGGCACAACATATATAATTTAACATATAATGATCTTCTAAATACTGTAGAGTTTATAAACATATTTTAAGGAACTATAAAATGGTTTTAAAGCATACTATTTCCTACAATGACACACTCCATTTTTGCAGGTTCCCCCTTTGTATCCCTTTCCCATAACCAGACAATGAGCAGCGCAAGCACTGTGGTTAACGGCAAATTTAGGCAACTGGAAGCTCAGCAAGTCACATGTCAGCCTTCTATGACGATCAGCTCGTACCAATTCACCTGTAATGTAAAACATTCATATTGTATAAACATGTAATAACATTTACCGTTTTTACAATTTCAAGTTCTGGAATTACTGGAAACAAACAACTAACGCCTTGAAGAACTAGATATACAAGGTTTTAACATAAAAATGTATTATAAATATTTTAAAAAATATATTTATAAGACATCTTAAATGTTATTTATGGCTCTCAGGTTATTCTAATCTGCTCAACATTTTCAAACAATCTATAACGAAATCATAATTTATGCAATTTAACAGCTTTTCTAAATTATAACATGGACTTATTCAACAAAATATTTTTTCTTTGCCACCTTTACCTTTATTTTTTAAGTTATGATGTGATTGAATTATATAATTTTAAACAAAACAATGACAAATAAAGCAAAACTTACCGTCGCTATCATTCTCAACTGGACTGCAGCTAGCATAGGTTACGAATACCACTGCCACGATCACAAGTACCAAGGTTACTTTCATTTTTATTAAATAATTGTTTGAAAACTAAGTAGATTCAAACTCAAAGCGACAGTGGATAAAATACAACTGAATTTCAACTTCATCTGCTGTTTTATAAGTACATCAGATGAATCATAATCAGACAAAATGTCCAGCGCGGTATTTCCCAAAGAAACAATTTCTCCAGGTGCTTATTATTGGGCATACGGGAATCACCTTGTACGCCGAATTTGACCTGGACTATTAATATTAGATTTTGTAAGTTACAGTAACTAATTGGTGTCTTCTTTGGTTAGCGGAGAAAATAAAATCATACAAAACAATGGATTTACACTTGCCTGCGGCATAAAATGCTTTTAAAAGTTGAATTTTGAATTAAGGATTTGTCTATCCCACTCGCTTGTAAAACTATTTGATTATAATTTGTAAGTATGTTTTCATTAAAAATATCCATTAAGAAACACATTTTAGATTGTTTTGATTGATCATTATTTAACATTTGCAATTTTACACAAGTCAGGGATTATTTCAGAGTATATTATTTTAGCAGTTTAAAAAATGTCTGTATTAACATGCTGATCAGTTTCATAAGCATATATTCATTTTAATATTCAAACAGATAAAAACGTTATTAGCAGAAAACAGTTTCTCCTTCCTCTTGTATATAGGCCAGAGACCTGTTTTTAACAAGTTGGTGCTCTGAGCCCTCTTTGCTCGTAAGCCAGATAGGTGGCTAGCCTTGCCCGTCGAAACTGAGAAAGAGTTTTTTTGTTAGGAGTTAACGACTACTACAGCGTGGTAGAAAACAATTTAATAAAAGCAAACGTTACCAAAAAGTGATGCTTTTTGTTTCGAGTGTAAAATAGTGGCTCTGAGTATGCTATATAGGGTGCTCAAAATCTTTAAATTTTATTATTTTGAATTTTTCTTTATGGAACACCTTATATATTTTTCTACTTTTGAAAAGCCCTTCAACAGGCTTTCAAAAAAGTCTTTTTCTACTCACATATATGAGAGTATCTATTTTACAACAGTTTACCCCATGTGAAAGTTCAATTTTCGTTACTAGAGATGAAAGTGCACATGCTATGGAAATTAATAAACAACTAATTGTTTGCCCGAAAAAAATCCCATTTGGCTTTTACATTAAAATTAAGTTTAAAAAGAAAGTATGCCAAGAACTGTTAGATTCTAAATTAATTTGTAATTTTTGTATTATGTAACTTAAATTTCAAATTTCTTTATGTTATCAGAAAAAATAGCATTTGCTACTTGCGATGAAATAGGCGCTTTCGTTCGTAAAATTGTTCAATCTGACAATTTTTCACCTCACGAAAGAGACGGCACTTTTACTTCTTGTAGTAAAATGTACTATTCTCTACTCATATATATGAAAGTTCCTATTTTCGTAGCAGTTTACCCTATATAAAAGTTCAACTTTCTTGACTAGACATTAAAATTCGAGTTGCTATGGAAATTAATAAAGAGTCAATTGTTTGCATGCAAACATTTTCGTAATTTGGTTTTTACATCAAAATTAAGTATGCAGAATCCAGGTGAATTTGTAATTTTTACATTATGAAATATACATTTGTAATTTTTTGTATTTGTACAAAACATACTTTATGAAATTTTTACCTCACGCAAAAATGGTACTTTTCTCTCTTGTCGTAGAATATTGTATAGCTTGTCAAACAAAGTGCCACTATTAATTCTAATAAAAAAAAACTATTTTCGACAATCGATAAACAATGTCAACTTTATTATTCTCAATTCAGTTACGACATGGCACATGGTGCGCCAAAATAAGTTTTGCCGTACTAGTCTGTCAAAATACGAAAACGTATTTTATAAAATCAAATTTTTATATTAAAAATTATTTGTTGACTGTCGAAAAATCGTGGTGTCCTCGTCGGATAGAGCTGTTCGTTGCACTTGGCAAGCTGACGATCCCAGCTTTTCATCGATCGTCGACTATTTTACCGCGTGCAACAAACAATTCTGTATCCGCACATGGTACACAAAGAAACTATTTTTGTACTGTTATTTCTTGTCGTCTTACTAACGAGTACATTTGCATACTGCTATGTCTTGTTACCTAGCAACGACGATAATATGCCGAAGTCATGTATTTTACGACCTGAAAGCAAGTCGAAAAACATTATTTTACGTTCGATCGGTAAAAACATTAATTCGAGTATCAACTGAAATCAGATTTCAAAAAGCTGTAAACGGGATTACGCGGAACTTCCTTCGCGTGAGTTACATCAATTTCCAAAGTTTAAAAATGTAGTCCTCTTGAATCCGAACTCCGCGCTCCCAGGCGAATGAGGTTGATATTTCGGACCCAATTTCTAGTCCGTCGTTAAGGTCCACCGCTTGAGGCCATTGAATAACTGAGCCACGACCGTGCACGAATTGTACAAGTTTCTGCTGGTTATAAAGACACCATACTATTCTGTCCCATTTGTGATGTTTACCCTGTATCCATTAGTTCTCATTTTGACCAAGTACAAAGCCTGAGCTGAAACAACGTATGAAATGCTTTAGGACTCAGGTCCGTATCCAAAAATTTCTTGATGATGATTAAAAAAGTCTCTAAACGTAATTAAACTATGGTTTGTTTAGTACATTTTTGAATTGAGCATGAAAACGTCTAAAATTTGACATCAGAAAATCAGGATCAATACAGTCCTGATTTTCTGGTTTCTCATGAAAAAATTAAATTGATGATTGTTGCTTGAAGATAAAACATCGGATAACAAAATTGATAACGGAATATTTAAGTGCATAAAAAGTTGCTCTAAGAAATTTCCCTCTAACTTTAATATTAACGCCAGAAAAAATAGAACAAAACATTTCAAAAATCGTTTTTTAAGATAACTCAAAAAATAAAAATTATATCAAGGATTTCTAAGCGTCATTTTCTTAGCCCCTTGATTACGCAACTTTTTTCCCATTGAACACAATTTTTATTTCTTATTATTAACAGATCTCATACTGGCCCTCCTTATCTTGAACACACTGTATATTTCTTTGATTTTTTTTTTGGTTTCATCCAGGTAAACATATAATCTGCATGCGAAAGTTCGTCTTCCTCCAACAACTAATTTTGAGTTATATCGCCAACAGAGAGACAGATAGATGGAATTGAAAAAAACTGAATTTCTTCATCTAGCGACCCTGAAACGTAAAGATTTAAAGAAATCTCTTTTAGACAAGGCAAGTAAAAACAAAGAAATACACAAAAATCTTATACCTAATTACGTTAAATGTTCCAGAATATCTCCTTCTAGTTCCTGGATATGAAAACTATACAGAGTGCTCAAAATGTCCCAATTTAATCATTTACATTTTACGGTATACCTGTATATTGAAATAATTTTTCGAAAAAGCTTTTTTCTGATATTTTATTTCATCTCCCAAATTGCACCGCTATTTCTATCTACATCTTTTACATAAGTACATTTTATGTAATTCTCATAATTTTAGAAATGTCTTCTACGCTACTGTCGTTATCGGACCCTGTGTTCTATTGGTAGGTTGGTCGGTAGTGTGCACAGGTGTAAGACCTATTTTTAAGCGATTTTGACGCAAATTTTGGTATTTTCTACTGGCGTATCTAGTCTTTCGTCTTCCCCTTCTCGTTTCCCACCTTTCGCACATCAGATAAGGTGCATCAAATTTGAAACGTAGTCCATAGGAACAAGCAAGAAATTTTTCTAAATAATTTCGTTTCATCGCAGTTCTTAGCCTTCAAGCTAGACCGTTGGCTGTTGTCTGCTTCGGGATTGGCTGCAGGTGGTGAGGCCACAGAGCGTGTTTGGCGGGAACGGCGTTGGATTGAGTCAGTTAGTTGCCGGCTGGGATCGTAAGCGCTTCGAGAGCTTGGTTTTGGTGTGCCGCCACGCGTGTTCGCGCACGGGTCGCTCGTGGCGGGGGCGGCCAGTGAATGTGCGGTTACAGCATGGTTTGACTTTGCTTTTCGGAGAGTTCGCCACGGGCCATCTTGGTGTTAAGTGTTTGGGCTGTGCGTGTCCGATTTCTTGAATGGCCGCCGTTTTGCAAGTGTCCGAGGGCCGAATGAGTCATCTTTCAGATACATTGGAATTCAGTCTGCAGAACGGGCTAATATTTAAGTCTCGACCGTTGCTAATAATTTATGCGCATATTTGCTGAACGGCCACCCCTTTTTGGGGCCGCCTGTAACCTTATTAACTTATTTGTTTGCTAATTATTTATGTGCATATTTGTTGAACGGCCTCCATTTTTGAGGCCGCCTGTAAGAACTGATTAACTTTTCTGTTTGCTAATAACTTATGCGCGTATTTGCTGAACGGCCACCCCTTTTTGGGACCGTTTGTAACCTTATTAACTTATTTGTTTGCTACTAATTTATGTGCATATTTGCTGAACTGCTACCGTTTTTGAGGCCACCTGTAAGAACTAATTAACTTTTCTGTTTGCTAATAATTTATGTTCATCTTTGCTGAACGGCTACCCTTTTTGGGCCGCCTGTAAGCTAATTAACTTAGCTGTGTGCTAACTTCCATTATCCCACCTGTAGTTTAGTCGATTAGAGATAAAGCAGGGCTTATAGATTTAGCCCCGTTATTATGATAAGTTCTCATTGTGTTGTACCTACTTGATCACGTGCTTAGACCAATAGATCGGTTTACTGAGCGTTGCCTTATGATCTACCCCACGTGCTTGTGCATGCTTATTTTAAGGTTAAGTTATACTCAGATTCATGTACGGTAGAAAGTGGAAAGAGTTCTCAAGCGTCGCAAGTAAGTTAGGGTGCTTGTCGCTGCAGTGTCGGAAGTCGTGAGGCTGTGCACAAATATTATATTTTTATTTATCTTTGGGTTTCGTCAAGGTGTAAGGTGGAAAGTAAGCGCATTAATTTTCCGGTTTTATAGTGGGTCTATCTTTGTGTTTTCGTTCTTACTGATGAAACCGGGTGGCGCCCAATTAATTCTGTCATTGTTTGCCGTCCCTTAGGCTGTTGCCCGTAGGTAATCTTTTGTAAGAACACCCCTCGTCCCACTGTAGTTTAGCCGGCATATCTTGTTACCGGCGGGGCAGCGGTCCTAGGTGGGTCACGCCGGCCGTCTAACTTTTACGTGACTTTTTGTATGTGCTGGCGCGGTGTCGTAAAAGTCGTTTTAGACCGTAACAAAGTAGATCAAACTTTGTACAACATTCGTACAGTAACTTCACATTACGATACTTGATGGGTTACCAAAATCGGTCTTCCGGCCTCGTTTAACAACTTTTCTATGGTTATCGTAATATGAAACCTTACGATATATCTCAAGCAAGCATTTTGCACTCTTTGAATTCGCTTAGTGGTACCATATCTAAACCGGAATAATAAATTTCTGAGCAAAACGTAAACTGGGAGAGAACAAGAGATTCGCAGAGAGTAGTTTTGACTGCTTTACTGAGGTATGACCGGTGTGGATAAAGTATTCTAAGATTGCCATATGCTTTCTGAATGTATTGGGACATTTGTTGTTTATATCTAAAACTATTGTCCAATATAAAACCTAGATTTCTTGCTTCATCAATAACACTGATTAGTGTATTGTTTATGTGCATGTTAAGTATGTTTTTCTTAATATCACATTCATTTCTACTCCCAAACATTGCAGCACAAGATTTCTCAGGATTTAATATTAAGGCATGTTGTTTGGTTGCTTTTGCTAATAAATTAAGATCTCTGTTTATGGTAGCAACTGAATTATCGAAATTTTCCGGTAAAAAAGAGTAATAGACTATCGTCGGCGTACTTATGCAATTTACAGGTTTTAACGTAATTATGCAGCTTGACAGTATCAAGGGCATACAACAAGGGCCCAAAAAAAGATCCTTGTGGAATACCTCTTTGAACAAATCGTGCTGTAGACATACGACCTGTTGACTTCTGTTAGAAAGGTAGTCTTTCATTAGGGTAAGAGCATTAAGACCAAGACCAATGTACCTAATTTAAAACAGCTATTAACAATTCATGATTAAAATCTAACAGAGTTAATACTGTTAATTTTTCATTATCAGAAGCAGCTAAAATATCATCAGTTTTATTTAGCAAAGCCGTAACACAACTATGAGATGGTCTAAACCCTGACTGAGAAATTGGAAGAATATTATAAATACATAAATGTTGGCGTGACTGCTTATTTATAATTTGCTCTAAAAGCTTTGAAAATGCCGGCAGTATACTGATAGGTGGTAAATCTTTATAGGCGGCAGCATTATTTATTTTTGTGAAAGGAATCACAACTGCATTTTTCCAACAATTTAGAAAAACATTTTCTGTTAAACAGCAGTTGAGTATATCAGTAATAAACGGTAATATGTATAGACAACACAGTTTGATCATATTGATGGTTATACCGTCTATACCCGCTGCATTACTTTTTACATTCCTAATTAAATTTTGTATGTCCTCAACCTCAATAGTAGTGAACTAAGTTTTTCTGATGTAAGTTCGTTATTACGATAAAAATCTAGAAGCATTTGATCAGGAGTGCTGTGAGTTATACAGTCTACAAAAAAATCATTTACTGCTTGTACATTACTGAGTGTTTCCGGAATAGAATTTTGTTTTTTAATGTTTATATTTATTAAATTTAGCTCCTTCCAAATAGCATGTGTGCCGTCAATCCCAAGTTTATGCTCGAAATACTCTTTCTTTTCATTTTGAATTGCAAGATTGTAAAATTAGGCAAACTTTTATAATATTTTCAGTGCCGGGAGTTCTTAGATTGTTTATATTTTTATTTTGTCTTATTTTTAAGATTTATTAGTAACTTAACATTATCAGTAAACCAAGGTGCTGGTTTGTTCACGGTTATCCACGGGGCATGCAAGTCAAAAATGGATGCAATATAATAATTTAAAATGTTTAATTTAGTATCAATATTCCGCTCATAAAACAATTGATGAAGAAAGTCACAGTAAAAGTAATTAAAATTAAAATATTTAAAATTCCGAAACTTAGTTTGTCGATCTCACCAGTTGATATTTTGCTAAAATTGTCTCATGATCGGATAACTCGTTTTCACACACTCCTGTTTCAATAATGCAGCTGGTATCCAATGTAATTATGAGATCTATCAATACACGTTTTCTTATAACACTTACCAAAATTCGTTTGATTGCCGCTGAACTTGTATCGTTACTATCTATTACCTACTTCAAAGTCACGGTCAGCGTTACAAAACAAAAAAAGTGTTTAGTAAGGACAAAGGTATTGAAATTCTATCACTATACAAGTGTTGTTGCAAAATTTAAAAAAAATTACGATAATACTAATAGAAAAATAGATGATTATAAATATTAATAATAAAGTTTCTACAATTACAAATTTATAATCTTGCCGATGATGTTATGGCAACACAACTAATTTTAGAAGTATATTTTTCAATATTTACACTTTCAGCTTCCTCAATTATTTGATTGCTAATTTTCTTTTATTTCTCTAAGGCTTTCTATACAACCTTCAGCGACGCTCGTTGACACCAGCCTCCATGACGTTTGACTGTTTGCATATCAGCAAATGCGTCAGCCAGTAACGACGCCGACGTCTTATGGACACAATGGCCAGTATATCCCATCATGTGCAGTAACTATACATTTTTGTACATCCTCTTTTGGATTTTCTCAGTAGATTGTCGTTAGAGAATGCTATTAATAACCTGTAGTTACAAATGTTTAAGTTATACTTCAGGGAAATAGTGCACCTTAACATTTAATAACGTGTCAATAATGTAGATGGTTTATGAAGTTGAGACTTTCCAAAGAAAAACGGAAGAAATACTTTTTGTATCAAGTCTTGTAAATTATTTCTCTTACACCAATTTTCTGACTTGTGACATTTTAATTCGTGTCTTTTGATTTCGACCGTATAAAGATCGAAATTTCCGCATTTTCTACTTTTTTTATTTTTGATGGCTCTGAATCGTTCATTTTGTAGTGTTTTTAAAAAACTGATTGTAACACAAAATAAACATAAAAACAAGCTTCACGAATAAACTAGATTTCAGCCTACCCTTATTTGAAAAAGTAGAAAATTTAAATTTAATGAAACGTCACAATATTTAATTATCTTAGGAAAGTAGATAACACTTTGTAAACAATCCGTACTGTAACTTCATATCACAATACTTAAAAGGTTGTCTCTTAACTTTCCCATTGCATATCGTAATTTGAAACATTATATACTAAGTAAATATTAACAGCAATTTGTTAGTATAACAATACCCATCCAACTTACAACAAGCTTTTTTCTGCAACATATAATACTTCATTATTTTTAAAACAGTGAGAACTATGGATAATATATAAAATACGCTGCGGTCCTAGGTTCCTAGGCTTGACAAGCCCCTGATTGTAAGAAACATTTTCAATAAAATTTGTTATAATTAATAATTACTTTCATGTGATTTTGCAGAAGTAGTGTTCGATTATCAGAATTCATTCAATTTTTAAAGAGAAAAAAATGTTGATAACGAACAACTACTATAAAGAAATATTTGTTTCAAATACTTACAAGTAAGTAAAACATTGCAGTACTTTTTAACTTTATACGAAATTAATATAAGAGCCAACTGTAGCCTTTGGTGCAAGGACAAAATCTTATTAATGTCTTTATTAATAATGTACTCAGAATTGGATTAAACGCGAAGAGCCCAAAAGGACAACTGCCCCAAGTATTTCAATGGGTTGTTATTTTACATTTTTGAGTTAATTTTATTAAAGGTTCTGGCGGGTAAACTTGTTTTTTTAACAATATATGTTAAGCTTTTAAAACTCTTAAATGGAACTATATGTATTAAAAACGGTAGTTTACTGCTTCTAAAGTGCATGTACGGGTATTGGGGATTTACACAGGGTTATCAGTAACCATTTAACTATTTTTAGTTCAAGTACAGTTAAATATGCGATATAAATGTTATGCATTCAAATCACGACATAATAATCTTTCATTACTGATGTCAATTTATCAACATTGTAATAATTCTATTTATATTAGCGAGGTTACTTAGTTCGTTTTTTTAAACATAATAAACAGATTTTAAACAAAAATTAAATTTAACTAAGAACAAACGAATTACCTCTGATATTTATTTTAGTGCAGTAAGGACTGTCAAGTTATTCCTAATATTTAATACTACTTCTAGATTGTTTAACCCTTCTTCAATCAGCTGTAACTTTTCACTGTCAACAGATATCAAGCTTGATAACCTCATACGAGACTACTGTGGAATTTCCTAAATAAGCTTTAGAGTATATATAAAAGGGTTTTTAATTTGTGCAACCATAGTGAATAGTTGGTCGATCATGAAAGAAATATCATGAACCGTTCAATTATAGTTTTTGCCTTGGTAGCATCATTTTGCGTACTATGTGCCTATCCTCTACCTATTGATGATCAAGGTATAATATACCTACAGCTAGATTATACTCGTACTGCACACAGTAGTTAGCAAAGTTGAATTTGTGTAAAAATTAATAATAAAACAACAAATAAAATTTACATATTTTGTTTGAATTTGTTATTACATCTTTATATTACTTGATGATGCATTTTATACAATCTAGGCTGGTGTTTAAAAAACAATGTTTAAATATACATTTAAATTATTACTATTGATTCAACTTTTTTTTTCAGAAGCAGTTCAAGGTCCCCGTCAAAAACGACTCACTTGTGATTTGCTTAGTGCTTCTAATGTGGCCAGTATCGGAGAGGCGGGCTGTAACTTACACTGTACGATATTGGGATATAAATCAGGATTCTGTGATCAAGGAGTTTGCCGCTGCAAACGATAAGGACGAATATATTTTCATTTATTAATCCATACAATTCTCTGTTATTATAATAAATAATGTTTTAGATACAGTTGATTTGTATATTTGACTCAAAATGTATACTTATGATTTTGCTTTAAAACCAAGTTTAAATAGAGGATATCCATAAAGGATTGCCGGATTTTAATATGAAAATATATTGTAACGATACAAGTTTGTTTATGAGCATCTTAACGAAACTAGCCATAAGCAAACGTATATTGTTCAATATTTTATCTTCATCAATAAATTCTGATTCAATATATTTTTTTATATAAAAAGAGTGCGGCAATGAAGCTCTTAACGATACTACAATTAATTTGGTTGATACGCTATATCAACGCCGATGAATATCAATATAGTAATAGAATATCTATGATTCGACAGTTTACAAATAACAGTTGTTATACAAATAACAGTTCTACTTGTTTGTTTGTTTGTTTTCTACTTAAACCGGGCTACATAGCTCAGTGGTTAAGCATTACAGCTACTGATATAAGGACCGAGAGTTCGATCCCCGATCCCGGTGAGGTTTTTAAAAAATAAAAAATGCGATTGAAAACCTCTACATAATGCCATCATTCGGAAGTGATGTAAAGTCGTGGGTCCCATTTTACTACGATGTGTAGCCTGTAAAAGATCTCTTGCTATACTCGGGCCGCCGAACAGATAGAATGGAGCAGGCAACCCAAATAACATATTACAAAGGTCACTTGATAATATTTTAATTATAATTACCAAAAAGGATCGGAGATGCCGACCCTTACAATTAGAACTAATTTCAATAATTGTCATTAAACAACTTTTTGAGGTTATGATGCAAATAGAAATGTCGACCAACTTAAAAGTCAAGCCTGACATTTGTGCACTTGTAATTGAAAATGTTTAGGCCTGTGGCATGGCTCTTCCTAAATCTCATTATTGGCTGCGGCGTCGAAACCAAAACACGTTGCCCGTGATATGGTTAAGTTTGTAGCGTTTTTTCTTTGGAGTTCCTTTATTCAACCATTTACAAGGACTAAATTGTGCATCTCTACTGCTGTTTTCAAAGTTACATGCAAGTATAAAATATTGACTTGTAAAGTAGTCTCTTAAGGAAATTTTAATTATTCATAGAGCTGCCTGCATTATGGGTAACCGTAAGAAACTAATTCGTAGTCAAGGACGTGAAAGAATCTAAAGCGACTATTGCAATTTTTCTCAGTCGTTTTGCAAGAACGAGTGACTAAAGCAACCGATGTTGGCCTAAATACTGTTAGAGCAGCCTAACAAAGTAGCGGAAGAAAATTTACTTCTCCAAGAAAACAAATTTCTAAACTTACCCCAGGTCATCTGTCGATCAATATAAAGAAGTAATCCCAAGTGTGATCTATAACTTTGCCATAAAAAGAGACCTACAATGAAAGCTGTATTCGAAGTCGAACAAAATGAAGGGGGGTGTTAATTTCACTGAGAAATTACATTCCTTTAGGCGATTGGTACATAAAATGGGTTTTTAATAGAGAAAATGTCAAGACAATAGGCACACGTTCTAATAGAGAAGAGAGAAATAGCAAATTGTGTTGAATTTTTAAGATAAAATATAAAGCCAAATGCTGAAATATTGTGTACACTGATGAAACGTACTTGCATAGCTTCCATACTTTTCTAAATGTTGTGATGATGGTACCAACAATTCTTTAAAATCCCCAGTCAGTAAAGAGCAAGCATTGATTATTCTTTATGCCGGAGGTAGAAAAGGTTTCGTACCAAATTCATTCCTGATGTTTAAATCAGGACTTAAGAGACAGATTATTGCCACGATGAAATAAACCATTAAAATTATGTGAATTGCCTGAAAGAAAAATTATTAGCAAATCTTCAAAAAAGTCGGTTTTGGTCATCGATAATGCATGGTATCACAATGTCTGTACTGAGCCGAATCCAACACTTGTTTGGAAAAAGCAGACATGCAAAAGTGGTTATCAGTAAGAAACATTTATATTAAGTTGAATGAAACAAAACCAATTATATGGTACCAGAAAATTACATAAACCTACACATAAAAGTTATATGATTGAGAAATTATTAGCGGAACATGGTCATACGTAGTCCTACGATTACCCCCTTACCATCCAGAATTAAACCAGATTGGGAAAATATGGGTGTCAGTAAAGAACTATGTTGCTACAAATAATACAACATTCAAATTAGACGATGTTAACACTTCTGCAGAAAATAATTTTGGAAGTGTGAGTGTGCAAGAATGGAAGAATATATGTGCAGTGTCGACAAACATAAGTGGGAATACATTATGGATAACAGAGAAGAAATAATTATTACAGTAGACGGCAGCGGTGAATCCGGTTCTAATCTATCGTCTGAACAAGAAGATGATTTCGTTGAAGACAATTTAGGTTGTTAACCATTAGAGGAATCTATATTGAATTATTTTACCATTTATTTGATTAATTGGCTGTTATTTTTTTTTATTGTATTTTATGTATTTTTCTTTGCTTCACAAATAATTTCAGAAACTAGAAAGTCATTAGATTTTTAAGTCATTTAGAAGTTATTTAAATTTTTATATTTTGTAAATCTAAATAAAATATGTTCATTTTCAAACACCATAAAAGTGAAAACTTATGTGACTTGCTTCGCAAAGTGAAAGCGTTAATTATAATTATAACCAAAGATAAAGGTAGTACTTTAACTGATTAGGCATATAAAGTTGCCACTGTTGCTACTTTATCTGCCTACTCATATAAGATAACAAAATCAAACATTTCAGCAATATAATTTAATTATTATTTGTGATTTTCATCCATCATAACCATGGAAGAATTATTTCCAACGTATCACAATTTTACCTCAATCTTGAGTTTTTACATTTCTACTAAATTATTGTTTTCTAATTTTGTTACTTTTATTGCAGTATAAGTATTCGTTTGATTATAAAATTTTATATGTTATTCGCAATAAAAGTGGCTTTATGTGCTTTGCCTGCTACCAGCCTCAACACATAAAGCTTCTATAAAAATATAATTAATATTTTTATTTGTTTATTTATTTCTTTTATTTCATACTGATGTCAAAAATAACATTTTTTGTATTCGCTCCCCAAACTGGTTACTTTGGAAACTGTCTAGGATCCTCAAAATTGCCATTTACAGGCCTTGTACTTAAAGTCGTCATGGCAACATTTTTGCGGACTCACACATTAGTTGCCATGACGACTTTAAGTACAAGGCCTCTAAATGGCCATTTTGAGGATCCTAGACAGTTTCCAAAGTAACCAGTTTGGGGAGCGAAAAATACATTTTCGCGCGGCCTCCTAATATAATGCCGCGTTAATGGTAATTGAAACTTCATATTATAATGTTTGGAGAGCTAATACAAAAAAACGTTGTATGCAACACGTCCTCAAATGGCTTTAGAGGACTCATCTTCATATTACGGACTAGGCTGCGCTTCGCTCCGCCTCGTCCGGAAACATTACGACTCGTCCCCTAAAGCCTTGCTTTGAGGACTAGTTACATAAACTACTATTTTCGGATTATTTATGGTACAAAAAATGGAACATTAAAATCCTTGTACTTTAAAGTAAAATTTTAAAGTTCAAGTACTTTAAAACTTATTTATTGTACCTTTATATTATAAAGGTTAATTCATATGTATGGTCATTAAATTAAATAAGTGTATAATAACATCAGTAATAGCTTAACTAAAATTAATCACATATAGAAAAAATTACATTCATGTCTAGACAAAACTTTTGAGAACCAAAACCTTCATTAGGTAAATCAGATAAGAGTACATTTACATTTCCTTAAAAAATCAACACGTTTTGTCAGAGTTTCTCTCTTTTCTATTAGAACGTGCCTATTGTCTTGACATTTGCTCTATTGAAAACCCATTTTATGTACCACTCGCCCAAAGGAATGTAATTTCTCAGTGAAATTAACACCCCCCTTCATTTTGTTCGACTTCGAATACAGCTTTCATTGTAGGTCTCTTTTTATGGCAAAGTCACACTTGGGTTTACTTCTTCTTTATATTGATCGACAGATGACCTGGGGTAAGTTTAGTAATTTGTTTTTTTGGAGAAGTAAATTTTCTTCCGCCACTTTGTTGGGCTGCTCTAATAGTATTTAGGCCAACATCGGTTGCTTTAGTCACTCGTTCTTGCAAAACGACTGAGAAAAATTGCAATAGTCGCTTTAGATTCTTTCACGTCCTTGACTACGAATTAGTTTCTTACGGTTACCCATAATGCAGGCAGCTCTATGAATAATTAAAATTTCCTTAAGAGACTACTTTACAAGTCAATATTTTATACTTGCATGTAACTTTGAAAACAGCAGTAGAGATGCACAATTTAGTCCTTGTAAATGGTTGAATAAAGGAACTCCAAAGAAAAAACGCTACAAACTTAACCATATCACGGGCAACGTGTTTTGGTTTCGACGCCGCAGCCAATAATGAGATTTAGGAAGAGCCATGCCACAGGCCTAAACATTTTCAATTATAAGTGCACAAATGTCAGGCTTGACTTTTAAGTTGGTCGACATTTCTATTTGCATCATAACCTCAAAAAATTGTTTAATGACAATTATTGAAATTAGTTCTAATTGTAAGGGTCGGCATCTCCGATCCTTTTTGGTAATTATAATTAAAATATTATCAAGTGACCTTTGTAATATGTTATTTGGGTTGCCTGCTCCATTCTATCTGTTCGGCGGCCCGAGTATAGGGTTGGAACTCCTTAGTCTCGACAAAATTCTAAGTAGGACTAAGGTATCTGGTACTCTGCATGCCTAGACCTTGTCCAAAAAGGGCCTATAAAGGCCGACTTGCTTGACATCAGTTTCCCCACAACAAATACTAATACTACTTGTTTTCTCTAAAAATTACAGCTATTCTACAAAAAGCATAATGGATTTTGTGGTATGTCAAGTTTGAATCCATTATTAGTGTACAACGAGAATTTAGGCTTCTATATTATGCTGATGCTCCAGATGACAAGTCAATCAAGCGTTGGTATGCCCAATTTATGGACACTGGAAGCGTAGATAAGCGTAAATCAACTGGACGGCAGAGAACTTCCGAACAAAATGTTGAGCGTATTCGACAAATGAATCTACAAAGTCCGACGAAGTCAACCATACGTGCAAGTTTGGAGTTGAATATTCCACGGTCTACTGTCCATAAGGTACTTCGAAAACGGTTATGTTATAAGTCTTACAACTTGCACCGCTTTAACAATTCACTGAGGCTGATAAAGAAGCTCACTTGCAGTTCTGATGTTTCGTGCTTGAGAAGAAGGAGGAAGATAATGCATTTTTGAAAAGGATTATTTTTTCTGACGAAGCCACCTTCGATCTTTCAGGAAATGTAAAACGACACAATTGCAGAATCTGGGGTTCTAGTTTGCCCACAGAACACTTGGAACATGAAAGAGATTCCCATAAAGTAAACGTGTGATGTGCTCTTACGTGCACAGACGTGATAGGACCCTCTTTCTTCGCAAAGTCGTCCATTAACAGTATTGTGTATGTACATATATTTATTTAATTTGTCTATGCATACAAATGTAGTTTAAGTTGCTGACTTGCTTATTATAACAATTTACTACTTAACTAAATATCCCAATATATAATGTAAATACTTTCCACATTTATTTTCTAGCCATATCTATTGGTTTTCCCTTTCTTACTTCTTCCAGTGATAGTCCTGCTTCTTCATAGTAGTTCTTTCTCTGTAGCCCATATCTTGTGTAGTCTCCTCTACTTTCTTCATTTGATAATTCTCTTTGCACCTTATTCGTTCTTCATATCTTACCGCCCTTCTTCCTGCATCTACTTCTAAGCTGTTTCTGTTCGTTTCTGCTAACACTATGTTTGTAGGGGTTATCTTCTTTAGCACTAATGTTCATTTTATGTATTTAAGCATCACTCTGTCCAATTGAGTCTTTAGGGTCCAGCCCCACACTTCTGCTGCGTACAGAGGCATGCTGCGTATGTTGCATCAAAGATTAGCATTTTTGCTTGGAAGTTGTCGGGGAATTTTCTTCTTCCTATGCCCCAAAGTTGTGCCAGTGCCATAGTTGCTTTTCTCTTCTCGTAATTTATGTGTGTCCTGGTACTATTATTTTCGTGTAGCTAGTGACCTAGGTATTTAAACACTTTCACTCTTTCTATCCTCTCATTTTCCCACTTCCATCGGTCTTCTTTCCTACTTCCCCTGCTTCTCCTGAATTCCATTATTTTTTATTTTTCTGTGTTTAGTATCATATCTTTCTTCTTTAGGTATGCTTGTAAAATCTCTATCATGCATCGCATTTCTCCAGGTGTTGTAGCTATCATCGCTATATCATCCTCAGCCAAGTGTTCATCTATATCTGACATGTATATATTGAATAATATTGGGCTTAGTGGACATCCTTGTCTGAGTCCTCTTTCAGTCTAAAATCGTCTCTCCTCTGTTGCTATGCCTATGTAGCTTATGGTTTCCTTGTATATGTCTTGTATTCTGTTTATTAATATCCTGCTTATTCCTTTTCTTTCCATGTGTTTCCACAGCTATGCTCTATTTATCTTATCGAACGCAGCTTTCAGGTTCGCAAAAAAACACATACAGTTTCTCACCTTGTTTCAACCTCATTTCAATTGCGTAGGTTAGCACATATAAGTTGTCAACTGTTCCTCTGTTTTTCCTGAATCCCGCTTGGCTTTCCGGTATCTGTTGATTTTCTTCTATTTCTTCTTGTAGTTTTTTCTGTATTATCTTTGCATATAGTTTATATACATAGAATTTAGTAGGCTAATCTCTCTATAATTTCTTAGTTCATCTTTGTTCCAACCTTTATGGATTGGATATATAATGTCATGATTTCGGTCCCTTCTTCCTCCATATACTTCAAAGCTTCGTTTTGTATTTTATCCGGTCCAGCTGCTTTCTGTTTTTTTAGCTGCTGTATGTAATACTTTATTTATTCTTCGGTTATTCTCTCCGTGGTTGTTATTACTTCAAACTCTTCTTCCGCCGTTCTATTTTTCTTATTTCTTCCATTTCTTCTTCCATTTTTTTGTCTTTTCTTTTGACATAGGTTTTTGAGTTCTTGTTCTTCTTGTACATATGTTTTGTATGTTTATGTATCTTCTTCAGTTTCCTTAATACTCGTCTTACTACTCTTTTCTTTTCTCTGCACTCCTTGTCCCACCAGTTATTTTTCTGTGCCCAGTCTTTCTTCTTATATTTTTTTGTTACTAGACTATTCCTTATAATTTCAGTTAGTTGTTGTATGTTTTATATATTGCTTTTTTCTATTTCTTCTTTTAATCTTCTTCTATATTCTTCTTTGTCATCCTCAGTCCAATCCACTATCTCCCTTGTTTCTACT